>JAKMXF010000320.1:0-365479 GCA_024704765.1 Oopsacas minuta | reverse complement strand
TGGGAGAGGAGACACCAAAGTCTGGACAGTGGGGCATGCGATTATTGCATGATAATGCACGGCCACATAAAAGTAAGCTTATAAAGTCAGAGTTGGATATAATGAGAGTTGTGGAGCTAGATCACCCACCCTACTCACCTGACTTCGCTCCTTGTGATTTCTGGCTCTTTGGAAAGTTGAAAAAGGACCTTGCAGGGAGGCATTTTGATACCAGAATCGACCTAGGGAACGCAATTTGGAGATCCCTAAAAGACATCCCGCCCCGAGACTATAAAAATGTATTTTTTTAAATAGTCAGATCGTCTACAACGAGTCATAGACGTTAATGGTGACTATTTAGAAAAATATAAGAATTGTACATGTATATTCTGTTTAGTTACAAAATATGGGGTAGAGTCGGGAACTTTTTGAACGCCCGTTGTACTAATAAAGAATATCCCTTTATCTATTTGCATAGGATGGAGAAAATTAATGAACTGAGAAAAGTGGAGGATTTTTCAGCATTAACTTGCACACAGACCGCCTTTTATGATACTACCTCAGTACCTCCCCTGAAAGATTCTATCGTAAAGATCATTTTAACAAATCCAGGGTATGGGACAATGCCCAACCCCCCTGCAACGATACCTATGCATGCAAGTAGTGTTAACTGACTCCGCTTGACCGGATCAAAACGGTCTAGTCAATATGTGATTCTATTAAGTGGAGTCGAACTGTACACCTTATGTACACCTTATCTGAATATTACAAATTTACAACTCAAAATTTATGATTCAGCTTATTAATTTACGCTCAGAAATTGTGAGATTTCCCCTTAGCGTATGGAATACTATATACTGTACTAATTGAAATTCGAATTTTTTTCGAAATTTTGTAGCTAACAGCCGTGAAAAGTGACAAATTTTAACGATGATTAAGCATTTTAAAGTCATTTATACTATTAAAACGCAATTATTCTACAGTGAAAACCGCCGAATAGCAAATCGTATTTGCAACAAGGCTTTTCCTAGCTAATACGCGTATTTTGCCATTTTGTAACACTATTTACCGTATAAAACTGTACTCTATGTCCATAAAAAAGTTGCTAATATGCATATTTTGCTAGTAAACAAATTGCTAATAGGGGTTTCAACTTTATATATACTAGCACGCTTCGCTTGCTTGACCGCTCCGGACAACTTATTACCTCATTTTGAGCTTAGTGCATAGTATGAAACCGCTAAATTTCAAAGTGCTCTTGGCCGCTTAGACGATGCAGTGTACTTGACATTTTGTGCCTCGTGTATGAAAACATTCTAACCTATCCTCGAAATTTCTACGCAATAATTTCGTGATGAGTTTGTATTTGGTCGAAATCATGACGCCAGGACATTTGTCGCATTGAGGCCTACCTGTAATTCNCAACCGAGTTCACATTGAATATTTTCCATACCCCGTTAATAAAATCCAGAAATCTACCGTTTGATTGATGTGTTTGATGTCATTTTCGATTTTCCAAGCTAATAGGCCGGCAGATGTTGTCTCTTGGAAATTTTCAATACAAAACTGACATTTTACCGTTCTAAGCTTGAGGGTCAACAAGCTTTAGCTGTTATTTTGGTGCTCGTTTCAAATAAATTACATCTATCCGATCTAATCAAATCTCGTATATCTTGAAATCGAGCGTAACAAATATCTGGATATACAGATTTAGAAGTCAAATTGGCAGTGGAAATGCTGGCTCTAGGGATGGAGAGGTAAAAATTTTTGTTGGTGTCAATGATATTTTGAATACTTACTAGACATTCGTTGAACTTCGGGAAAATGAAAGTGTTGTCAATATTTTTGAGATTCAACCAATTATTTCGGATGCACTTAATGATGTGAACACTATCAAAGAGCAAAATACAATTTCTATGTGGGTTGCAGGGGTGTTGTACTTTTGTCTCCAGTTTCGACTAGTTGAAAACAATTTGTATAAACGAACGTTCAGTGTATAGTTGTCACTACAAACAGCTTCTACAAATAGACCGCAAGATTCGATATCACAGATAGTTGACCTGACAATAGGATACAATGATTCAGCAGAAGAAGAACCCAAAGGAATCAACCGAACAATGGTAGAAAACTTTGCCGATAGACTAGAAACCATCATGGAGAAAACTGTGGTATATAGATCATTAGGATTGTCAATCGACCCAATTACTCTCCCTCTCTTATATGGTGCATCACCACGGATATGTACTTCATCCATTTGAAGAATAATTTGGCATTCTAAATTATTGAATGTAGTGGTAACTTCCTTGAGAATTTTTGTATAATCACTCTCTAAGCCAATACTATTTTTTACTTTCAACAAATTACGCTCATGAGGAAAAGTTAAGCAATTAGAGCCCTGTAACTAGCTGGGGAAATGCCGTGAATTTTTAAACAAAAGACCTGGGTGATGATGTTATAACCTCGAGCATGTTGATCAATGATTAGATATTTCAACTGATCGAGCAAAAAAGTAAGACGCATTCGTAAAGAAGCCTCAGCGATTTCGAAATATAATTTGGAATCAGTGTGCTCTAATGTATCAATACCTTGACCAAGACTATGAATTGAGTTCTCCACATGATGTATCAGAGATGTCGCAGAGGTATTTATATTAGTACTTGGAGATATTTCAAATAAATTAACTTCATGTATCATGTTTTCTAATAACCTGATATCATTGATTGAGGAAGACGAGAGCTGAATTTTGTTCTTTTCCTTATAAAAAGACTTACAAAATAAACTTTCATCGACAATTATATGTCGTTCGATAGTGGAAACTTCGTTACAAAATTGAATCTTAAGAAATAGTATGTTGGAAGAATCAGGGCGATGGAAAAGTCAACCGTTTGGGAGTTCGATCATGTGCAACTTAGATATATACACTAAGACTCGAAATCATGAACCTAGCTTCGGTCTCTTGAAATTCTGCTCGACTTTTCTTGTATACATCCTGCATCCTCTTCTCCTCTTTATCGTCTAGAGATAGCCTTTGGGTTTTAGCAACTGCATCTGTAAAATAAGTTGGACAATTTGGAAAGATACTAGGAACTGCAAATTTCTTGAGAACAACTTATTTCCTGGGCACCTTGATCATCTCAACTCCGTTATAATATTCAATATTCAATTTTCCTCTCAATATCTTCTTCGCGGAAATGATGAATACAGACTTATAAAGAGAGAAATAATCATACTATACCACAGACAATTTCAATAACAACTTACCCAAAATCGTTTATTCTCCTCATAGTCTCCTTTGGTCGGGGATCGCTCGAAACCACTTTTCACGAGTTTCAACATCAGTAGTAAAGGATAAGGTAGGCACGTATAAATCCCCTTGACTGTGATAATTCTACTTACAACCAGGTACCAGCATGTCATGTTGACTATGTGATGATGCAGTATAAATATTGCAGTAATTGGAAGAAACGAAAATATTTACAATAATTATTATATATTATTAACATTGAATACAAAATTTATGGGTTGATATAATATTCTACATATTAAGACGTTTGAGACACAAAATTTCAAAAGTAGTCACAAATATTTACGCAAATACATAGTTTGCATGTTGCTACATAAGATCTCTATGCTTATGATGAATTATATATATTCTTAAAGCACTATAAGCGATTAATTCGCGCGAACAATACGACTGAATTGGATATTCAAATATATGCAAACTGAAGTCTTATAAATCAGGCAAAATTATGCCAAAATAGGATCTAAGGAGCAGGCAGTTATTTCTACACATAAATGTTGAAATCATTTTGATATATTAAGAAATACCAAAGTTATTATGTAATGTAGTCTGATGGTAATGACAGTCCATGGTACAAAAATTTCAATAGAGTGCCATTGCCTTAGTATATAGAATGCTATAAACTAATATAAATATTCTGGAAGAGTACGATGGTGTAGAATTTTGTCTCTTTCGAAAGTTGTCAAAATCTGGGCATACAGGAGTATTTTGGGCCTGGCTCGGACAAGTTCGTATCTTTTCCGAAATTCACACCTATGATGAAATTATGACGGCAGTTTCACCTCTTTGCCTCTTCGAATAATTACAGTATTTACCACTGGAAGTTCTTACTTATACTAAATCAAGGGACAAAGCTCAAGGATACTTCCGCCAGTCGAGCGAAGTGCGCTAGTATGTGTATATATACATATATTTATCAAGTTTGCAACCGAATAGTTCAATATTCGCTTTAACCAAATGTATTTGCCCAATATTTCGATTCAGTACTCGATTAGATAACAAGTATTTCGGTTGACCAAATATATTTCGTTTATCAAAAATTCTCGGCTTACTAAATCTATTGGGTTGGCCAACAAAATACAGTTCATTCTAGCAAACCCTCACTGTACCCCTGGATTGTCCCTGATTATACAATAATCCAGGAATATATTTGGAAATTTATATGCTACGATCGTGCTCGGTCGCTTCACAACGTGAAGTAAGGCATCTTGACTATGACCGCTTCGTGGTGACCTTACACTCGACGGCGAGTTCATATAATTATATCAACAGTACCGGATTTAGGAGTGTGCACCCGAATAGGGCCCCCCACAACTCAATGTCATAAATTTTATACACACTGTAATTCTACTTTAATCACTATAAATCTTATACTAGAAATACTAGAACATAACCTTCACATGAACAATAAACACAAGCATTCTAAATTGAGGAATTAGTACAAGTGGGCGAACCGTGACGGCTTTGAAATGGCTTCAGGGGGCTCTGGAAATTGCCCTCGAACAGGGCCCCCACATACCTAAATCCGGCACTGTATATCAATTGTGTACATAGAATTAAATTTATATACTATGATATTTCCATAACAATATAATTTTGCTTTTGAAAAGCAATGATAGAAGTTTACATATAAATTGCTATCTTCGTCTTTCTCTTGTTCAATAGATAATTCCTTGTATGTATTCCAAATCTTCTGTTTCTTTCTCGTAATCTGTATAAAGTATTTTGTTTGGTGAAGTTTTATGCTGTGTTTTTGTTTGAATAAATTTTGTGTATCTTTGTGATTTTTGTTTTATTTCTAAATTTTATATATTTCTAATTGTCTACTCAATAAGAATTGAGAAAATAGTAAATTATGTACCTAAAGACATAATCAAGCTACTGACCTGATTACTTTCAATTCCTCATCTAAAAAACAATAAATATATAAAACACCTACCTGAAATAACATTAATCAGAGCACCCAAAGTTAAACAATTTACAATCTATTGTCTCTTCGTGTTATTCTACAAAAAATATAAGATAAAGTTTTGTGAGGTTTGAATAAGCGCCGGGGTAAGGAAGATAATTTCAACCCCAACAGTGAATAATAATTATTTACATTGATGTATGTTTGAAACATTCTACGCGTATTGAACTCGGGTATGATTCCAGACGTGAGTCAATTAAATCTTTACTATTAAAATTTTTTTATAATTCTTCAGGGAAAACTTTGGGTACGAGAACACTATTGTACGTATATCAAAAAATAATTTATTTTATAAATTTGACAAACATGTCAGTAAATAAACATATATACTTACTTTCGCTGCTCCTTGTATTGCGGGATCGTCTCCCTCGCCTCCCGCCTCTCTTTGGATGGTGTTCCAGCCTTTAATTTCTAGACAAATGAGATTAAGTGAAAGGAATTAATGGAGAATTAAATAACACATTTATCGATGAAACATCAAATAATAACTTCAAATACAAATAGACTTATGGAGGGGCTTCCCACAGTTCCCATCCCTGGCCCTGTTCCGGCCATTTTAGAGTCTATCTAAATGGATATAAAGGTATGATAAATTCTGACAGAGGATATCTTAATACAATTAAACGCAAATATACAAACTAACTTTGAATGTATTTCCCCCTTTGCAACCACCTTTCTCTTCCATTTTGATGAATATTTAATGAATTGATACTCAATTGTTTAGGAATCACAAATTGCATAAACATGGATATACTTACTTTTGTTTTCCAATACCTTTTGGCTCTCTCCTCATTCTAGAATATATGAATTGGATTAAATAGAACAGATCGAGTTGTTAAAACTGAAATGTAATATTAGTACTACCAACTGTACGTGCTTCCTCCATTCGAGCCTAAAAAGTTACATACCAATTACAATTAAATAAATTGAATACATGGATTAATATTTCAAGTGTACACTTACCAGCCTCTCTATGATGGCCAGGGGTCGGGAAGTAAAATTACCGCCAGATCCACGGTCCCCTAGCCTTTTTGCTCCGCTTGCCTTCCCTTTCGGGGGTTCTATTTGTTTGAAACTGTTAAACTATTGTTACGGAACCTACAGTTTACAGATTTCAAATCAATAGAAGCACTACCTAAGTAGCACCATAATCAGAAATAGTACTAGATAATACCTACGGTGAATAAGCTGCATTACTGGACAAATAAACTACCAAAGTAATATAGTATGTTAGTAGCAGCCGATTCAATTTGTGGGGATACAGCCATGCCAGCTGTCAATGCAACTACCGAAGTTAAAGCATCTTCAGTCAGAGCACTGATTCAAACCCGAAGGAGGAGTCTCTCTGTCCATCAAAAATCTATCAAAATAGAGTCTATAACAGACAAAGATGTCGCTCAACCTATGGAAAAGCGTCCTCCAAGTAGAAAGCGTCCTCCAGGTAGAGTAAGCGATTCAACAGGGGGAACCAGCCACCCCACCTGCTAACACAACCACCGAAGTAGAAGCATCAAACAGGCAGAGATACACTACCTGTCAACAGCTATACAGAAGTAGAAGAGTCAGTGAGGAAAGTAGTCTATTCTCCGTGAGCTTCAGTCGCTCCTCCTGTTGTCAACTCTCTACCTAAGTAGAGGAGTATCTTCCAGGCAGAACACCTGATTCCCGAAATCTGTAATGATTACAGCCATACCAAGGTACTACTGTGCTCAGTTTAACACCCAAATATATGTGGATAACAATGGGACGACACAGATAGCTAAAGTAACGCGTTGCAAAAATAGTCTCAGGAAAGAAGTTTACAATATTCGCAAATCAATCCATGTATATCTACAAATAAATGCAATACACACACAGATTAGTAAAATTATCGAGTTACATGTAAAATGGAACAAACTGCTCAATTCTTTTATGATGGTTAATCGAATAGAAAATCACTACAAATTTATTACTTTCATAAATGGGAGCACATACTAACGTAGGATCTAAGTATTCATGATGAATAGCGTACAGGCTCTCCAGTTAGCAGGGTCAACACCACATGCATTTATTGTCACCACATCGATCCGAGCTAGTCCCTAAGATATCCAATTCCTTGTTTCTTCCCCATTTGTTGTGCGCTGAAATATCTCGAAAGTGGAAGTGAAGGTCCTCCTCACTCGATATCCCAGTCCAAGCCATTACATTAAAAAATGCTCTGGCTTTGTCAAAAATGTCCAGAACAAACACCTTTTAAGGTTATTATAAGGGCGATCACTACCAAAGTGATATGAGATAGAGCTCGGTATAAACAGTTACCATCACAGTGAACTGGAAATTAATTAAATCTAGCATCAAATTATTAAACAATTTATCGGTGAGTGATGCATAATGACATAAGGATGTTCCATGCAAAAGACCTTCCCGAGCGTAGTTTTGACTTCTAATAACCTCTGGGAAAGACTATCAGATAATCCGGATGTAACCTCACTACTGTTAAGATTGCACACTTTCGGAGTCTCCTTCGCAACGACATCTCTACCACTACCAAATTCGAAGATCTTGGACACTTTACTCTCTCTCTAAGAACTATTTCCTATCAATCCTCTCTTACCAGGGGGAGAAGACGAGTACAGAATGAGAGGAAATTATCGGGTAATCCTGAGAAATGACCTATAAAGATCAATGCTGGCGATGCTGGACGACAAAAGATTTCTACAACCACCTGTGCATGAGAAATCTCCCGATAGACGACATTCTTAACCATTACTCCACCATTGGCTGATTTCTTCCATCCGCAGCATCTGTCAAACACTCATCCAATTCATCTTCATTTTCATTTTCCAACATTCCTAGTCTGCGTGCGGCCTACAGTAGACGATACCATCAGCCAAAGTCCGAAGGTCCTCTTAACAGTCGCATCCTTTAACATGGTTCAGGAGCATTCGCATATATAAACGCTCACATTCCCCAAGGATGTGCAGCATAGTTGCGCCCAATCATGGTACTATGTCCTTTCACTCTAACCTTCCACACGTGCTTAGACTCCCAAACAAATAATTTACCAGAAAAATTCGCATAGGTTACGACCTTCCCATCGGGAAGAGTTCGATTTTATGGAGCCATGACTCTCGAGTCGTATTATGTTGTCTATTCAATGCATCCTCTAGTTCATCCTGTTCAGGGAAATACACTGGCTGGCGATCCTTGATATGCAGAGCTGACCTTAACACATGTGGCATTTTGGCATGGAGTTCCTACCCAAAGATACGATAACACGCCTTGGCAGCAGACACATATCTACCCTCTAAATACTCGGAAACTTCATTCACTGATTTAGATGGAGTAGTATCTATCCTCGCCACATGACATGAATTCCACAATAGCTTTATCATGACCTTCACAGATATTTTTATAAAGATAGTTGACTGCACTCACTGTAGAGCAAATCTCGACATTATACTGAGCATTATACTTAAGTAATAGGATAGGATTGTATGGCACTACGCACCTATTACCAAGCTTTATCCGCCCACATTGACAGCACGGCCGATGTCACAACGACGATATATAGGGTAGCCATCTTCAGCTGTAGTAACAATTGGTGAAAATGGTTTCGGAAAGTTTTTAGTGCACTTACCGTCACGTTGCAAGGTGCATTCTTTTCGCAACCCCACATGGGCCATGCATCATACAGTGTTTAACAATATCGTGCAAGTCGGATTGCTTAACCGGGTGTGGGATCTCAGCACAAACAATATGATCATAATCACTGGGATTTCGAGGTTTATCGCGATCATATAACATGACCAAAATATGAGCGTGAGGTAGACCACGTTTTTGGAAATCGATCATATAACCATATCCTTTCAGTTGCCCAATACGCAACCACTCATCAAATCCTCAATTAAGCATAGCAACTTCATTTAAACACTCGGACATTTAATCGAGACGATAGCTCAGCTTTTGAGTTAATTGGAGTACGGACGTAATCTCCTCCCATTGCGGGTTACATGTAAATGTAATGAAAAAGTCAAGCTTACCATATTTCCTGACTACCCCTCGCATCCCGATATAACTAAAACATTTGCCTAAACGCATGTACGACACTATGTCTCTGCTGGCTGCCTCCTCTCCATAGCCGACACCTGGAATAAAGACAGCTACTTCGGGGGAAGTGGTATATTAGAAAGTCGAGAGTCAGGAGTCCCCTCGGAAAGGATAACCATCTCACATCATCATGCCCTTCTTCACGGATCACCTCTATACCATGTCTAAAGAAAGAAATGGTAGGGTTATTCTCATGCAGCAACTGTTGAAGTATTTCCAACTCAGAAGAGACGCATCTCTAAGGCGCCGCAGACCGTTCTCCACTCAGCATCAGCGGTACCTTCGTGAATATAGATTTGCAGGTATTTGCTTGCCTCATTATCTTTAGGCAATAACTGTCCAATGCAATGGCATACTACACTGTGGATACGAAATGTGCATACTCTCTCATTAGCAATTGCTAGACCTTGTATATATTAGTCCCAAGAGAAGCAGACGCCAGTGCACGATTGTATGCCCGGATTTTCTCTTGAGAAGCTCTTCCGCGCGGGTCAGTAGCAGTCAGGAGGTGCATCAACAGGTCAGGAATCAAAGCTAAAGGGGATAGAATTACCTTCGCGTTCCCACAACAACGCGGGAACTTGATTCATAACTTAGTACTACCCGAAAGCTTCTCTCCCTCCCAGGATTTAGCCAGACTCACAGAGCAGCTTAAACTAAAAACTGCCACATGAATGTTCATCCACAAAACTATCTGGAACATCACAGGCAAATAGTGATCTGGCAAAATAATGGAATATTTGAGATTTACGCTTATTTGAACTGAACCTTTCTTTCAAGGGCCTGTTTCACCGTCAAAGATGTTTCCAAAGAGGCTTAACGCTCTCGCTTATCGTTAAGACGGACACATCACGGTCTTCAATCGTCGTCATTGATAGTTGCGTAGCTTGACGTTCACTCATATCATAAAATCGAAACTCTCGGTCTTCATCAGCCTCAATAGTCACCCGAGTAGCCTGACGTTCACTCATATCGAGGCATCGCGTAACTCTCTTCCTACGAGTTTCAGCCTTCAACCGAGAATCTTGCCGATCAATCATATATTGGAGCCTGGCTTTCCTCTTGGTACTGGCAAATGTAGGAGGGGTAATTTAGGACAAGTTGATTGCAATCATATGAACAATCTTATAGGTAGACCAGTTGCCTTTTCTATATACAATTAATTAATTAAATTTCCCCTCGTGTTGGAAAGGCTATTAGGCCTATAATTTTAATAACTCTTTTGGATTTTATAGAAGGTCTAGGAGAAGACCCTTTTAATACCGGACCACCACACTATAGTATAGTCGATACAGTAAAAATGTATATTGAAATTACTTTATAATTGTAAAGACTTGTTTTCAACAGTTAAATGCGTGGATAACCGCCCATACTAAATTAAAATTGCATACCCAGAAGCAGTGTGGTTGAGAAATCGTCGCGAAACGACTGAGCGAATGGTTCATTGATTATAAATATATAAATATATAAATTTATAATCTTTGAATTCATTGACATCATTTTCTAAATAGATAATTATTCCAACCTTCTTTTGTTTAAGCTTCTCTTCTTCATTGAGTTTTAACCATAGCCACATAATTCCATTTCAGGATACATATTTAAAGGTAAATTGATGCCATAGCTGTGCTGGTGGGTGTAAATTTCTATTTGGCTTTCATCTAGATTTAATGACATTGGTCTTGTTGATATCGTGTTATATTCAACCTTTTTTGTGTATTTGATCCAGCTTTTTCGAGAATATTATAGGGTCTAAAGTGTTCCTTGCACTTTGAAGAACAAGAACAAGATACCGCCCACCACTATTTAATTGGAAGTTGTGAAAAGTATGATCTGTCAAACAAAAAGATATCATTAAGACTTGGGAAATAATAAATTGTCTTCTAGAATTTTTGCTTCACAAACTTGCAAACAATTATTTAGTGAACAGAGTTCACCAGCTTGATAATGAGAACATGTAATAACAAATGTGCATATATTCCTGTTTGTTTCAATTATGATTCTCCTTTCGTTTAGTACAACGGTTCCTTGAGATACATAATGTTTAGTTTTGGTAGTGAGAATAATAAATGTTAATAGGGTCACTTGGGACCAGGCCATGTTGGCCGGATTACCCGAAATAAAAGTGTTGGCCCTAGAAACGGAGCAATTTAACATTATTTTGCATTCTGTTTCTCATCAAGTGAACCTATTACCCGGTGGCTGTATTAAGCGGAGAATACTATACTTCAAAAATTGAATCGTTAACTCCAGAATAATGAACAATTCAATATTAATTTACTTTTTGTAGTCATCTGAATTATGAATCGATTAATCAATTCTAATATAATATACAACGACTTTTGCTGTTTACAGTCTTCTTTACTTATTTATAAAGTTTTATGCCATGAAAGCAAGTTATAATTATCAGTGCCTATAGATATAGTGAGATTTCAGTAATGTTTACTTTACATTCGTAATAACTTTCAAAGTGTAAAAATTGGTTCCGATTAACCTACCAAGTATATAGGACAGATGGACAAACATGCAAACAGGAAACAATACTAGTGATAATTTTGTAAAATTACCTTTTTGTGAGTGATCATAATCTGTAATTATAACATATTCACTATCCTCTAACTTAAATACGCGAGACTTCATCATCAATAGTCTGACATACTGGTCAATGATAGGCATTTCTACTAATTTCATTTCTGGTTCTGAGAAGCAATCAGGCCATTGACCTATGCGAGAAATTATATTAAATCAACGAGCAAGTAAACTTTGCTTGAAAGCATAAGGAATTAAAGTATAATAATCACCTGGTTTTGACCATGTTGGTATAACTGATTCTATCAATGTATATGATACAACTTCTGATAGGCATACTTTGTCGATGTCTAATGTGATGAAGTTGATATCTTCTTTCTCATAGATTTTTCGTTTATGTGGGTATATATTATCAAACCCAGTTTGTGATGTTACTTTTTCAGCCATTTCCAAAATAGAATTATCTAACGAATGGTGTAAGTTTTATATATCTTACTACTATACATTATATACGCACCAGCATTCCAATGACCACTTGTCGTATTCTGGTTACCAAACTTATCAAATCACCTTCAATTCAGCACTTTGGGTAACTACGATTGATACGATAACGTGTATCTATAAATATGACTTATCAATAATCTTAATATAGCCTATTTATGTGCTACTAAAATGAAGCACATCCGCTACTCACATTAAATACCTCTTTGAAATGTATTACGCATTCCAGCAACTGAATAGTAAAAACATATATCACTATTTGAAAACGTCCAAAATATGTAAACCAGAATTTGACGCAATCTTTGAGTACTATACTAATATACCAGCTAGAAACATTGATAAAAATAAATATACAACAACTTGAAGGAATGTTCAAAATATCTCACAGAACAATTTGAAGCAACTTGAATTTCTCTGAAGCCTTTAACTCTGAGCTAGGCCAAAGCCAAGATATCGTATAGACATATACTTGTACTGATTTAAGCGTATGAAATTTGAGAGGAGGAGCGCTCTTGCAAGACTTAGTATAGGATTTAGCTTTGTAAAGAAATTTTCGTATCTTGGTCAGTTTTCATCCGATTTTTGAATTCTATTGCTCTATCAGCTTCTCTCACTTGAGGAGGTATATCGATAGTATAATTAGGTATATAATTATACCAGAAAAGTATAAACTTTCGGGGAGCCGCAGCATTTGTTAGAATCATGCAAACCTTCATTTGTTAGAACCATTTATTGAGGTAACCTTGCAGTTTGTCGTAGTCGTATAAAATTCAAGATCAGGTTGCTTTATTTATTTGTAGACAATACACTTAATAATTAAATAAGTAAACGTACTAGTAATGTAAGTACAGATACAATAACAGCATAACAGTACGAATAAACTAATAATATGACTAGTATATTGGACTCTAATTGATGAAGATAGGGAACATGTTCTCAATATTAGCGCGACAGACAGGGCATGATTGCCCAAGGTCTTGAATATTTGGCTATAACTTTTACAACAGTTCGTATGCCTAGAGGACATGAAAATCCATGTAGAAGTACGGATTGCAAGGCATACTACACATTTATTTTCTCCCCTAGGTATGTCATCAACCTTCGAATCGGAATCCTCCGAATCGCTACTAGAGACCAAACTATCATTAGTATTTAAGCTGCCGATAGTGTGACTGATTGCATTGAGAAAGTCCCAAGGATTAAGTTGTCCATCACTAAACTTCTGTTTCAGCACCATTCTGCGATCAAAATTTCGGACATTCTTCCTTTTTTGAGATCTACTTATCTCTAGACCGAGACACAAGCGCCCAATATCGTTGTCTTGTATTATCTGATTGAGGGTAGATAGAAAAGTCAAAATCCTCGGATGATTTATATGTATTATTGATTTTAGCTTAGAGTGATAACTCTCAGCTCCATTATTAGTTGTAATAGTTAGATCGAATATAGATAACTCCTCAGGTGTAATTTGGTTTAACCAACGTCTTCTGAAATATTGTTTCAGTTTTTGAAGTTTTGCATTAGCGAGATTTTCCATATTCGGTGTCTGAAGAAGGGAAAAAGTAGGATTGATTAGAGAAGCTGGCAAAAGGGTAGGCCATTAATTGCCTTATATAATTCGGGACTACTTGATTATGCATGAAATCTTGAGCAAGTCCGATTTTTTGCGTTTTGGTCCAGATGCGTTGAGGAAAATAGAACCAACATCCGTAATTTTATATTAGAGGGAGTACTTCTTTAATTGCGTTTCTAGGTGCTTGCTCCTAATCTGACATCGATGTCAATTGTCTAAAGTTGGGGATTTTACTGAAAAGATTATCAAGTAAGGCTTGATATAAGTCCTGACTTTTCCCTGACATTAAGCAGTGTATTGCTGGCAGAGTATGTCTTCCTACCCACACAAATATTGTCCACAATTGTGTATATTGCTTAGGAACCGTATAAAAAGTACCGTCAAATTGGATATTGCTAACTTCAGAAAGAAATCACTCATTTGTTCAGAGAAGAAAACCACTCCAGTTTGATTGCCACTCGTTACACTAATCTTGAAGAATTTCCTAATTGAGTAGTTGGGATTAAGTCACAGAATTCCGATGCGTTCAAAGGTATACCAGGTTCTGTTGTTTTCCGAGCACGGTACATGGATGATTCACATCTAGGAAAAGAAAGTTCACATGCGTGTGGGTCGTCTCTGGTAGAATCATCAAATACCTTTCTGAGGTTGGCTTGAGAAGTATTGGCAATAGTTTTGCATTTGGTCTTTAGATGATAAATCTCTGATCTATATTCATCGACATCATGATTGCGTTGCCCTAGAGGTGTTATCAATACAGTTTCACAGTTTAACTTGCTCGTTCCTTGCATTTACGCCTGAATAATACGCTACTAATGTAGACATAATTCCCCTTCAATTTCGATTGTATGTATTTTTTCCATCTGACTGCGTTTGTATTCTTCAATAGAATATTCCATCCTGAGATTATTTGTAACGTATGAAATTATGTGAAATGGCTGATATGTATTGTTTAGTTATCCTTAAATACCAGAAGTGTGAATCAATAATTAACATAATATTGCTTATTGTCACTACACGAAAAAGGGAAGTCGAATAATTATTGAAAGTTAAACCATTATAGATAAAATCTATACAGATGAGGAAGCGCTTGAAAATTGCGACAAGAGAAGACAAATTATAATGATTCCAACAAGTGAAGCTTACCTCAATAAATGATTCTAACAAGTGAAGGTTGCATGATCCTAACAAATGCATGCGCTCCACTTTCGGCATACCACGATATACCACAATATACCTCCAATATACCTCCAATAGACTTCCAATATACCTTCAAAGATCACATATACTTCATGAAACATGATGATGTAACTTTGTTCTATTACCAGTCACGATGTAAAATACAGTTAGGCCCATAAGTATATTTGATGAATTCATAGAGAGATCTACGTTTATTTTTTCATGTAGAAAAACAAGAACAAAATTATTCACACAATTTTCTCATATAGTTGTGATTTTTTAAAAGTTTCTCATTAGTCATCTATACGGGAATTAAACACTTTTGTAGTTAGTGTTCATAAGCATTAAGGGCCAAATGTAGATATAATACTATCGCCTAGGATACTATTCAAGAAATTTAGGCATTTCATTCTATGTGATATGATGCCTAGATATTTGTTTTATGCAATCTGAAGATGATTGATGAATCAATCGAATTTTCTATAAGCAGACCTGGAGATTTATCTAATTCTAAAGAAAGGACTATAAGTAACTCGAATCTTCGTATTGGCCAACCAAAGGGGGCCCATGTGGCCCTAACTCCGTTATGATATGTAAAAGGCATTTAAAATTGGCAGTAAAACTTCACACATGGTTACGTGTATAGGCTACGTGCTCTACTCTCTTGATTCTCAGTATGCTAGTTTCCCTTTTCGTGTATACATGATATATTCTATTGTAAAAAGTAACGAAACTTATGAGGCACAAATTCACGACTCCATGTATGATTTGAAAGATGATTGGAGACCTCGAATTCAAGTAAAGAACACAAAATTAAAACATCGTGGCAAAAATTTGTTTGGTTCTCGCGGTCTGACACACATTGGGACTTGTACTCTTGTGAATGTCAATTCAACGCAGACAAGCGAAATAATCGGCCATATTCTAAATCATTGTCCTTTCGAAAGGAAACTCAAGGAAAATATCCTCTCCAAATCTCTAGATAATTACAGTCAGTTATTGATTGTCCACCTCCCAGAAAAAACGTATTTCTTCTACAATTCATGCTCTCAAGATTATCAAGTTGTGTCCACAACTCAATTCGATAGCATGATGCAACCAAAATAGTAGTCACCACTGAAAGTAAGTGTGAATTTCCTTCACCACCACCAACAAATGACCAAGTCAGAATAATAGAAGACCTAGCTGGAAAGTTTGCTGTCCAAAGTTCATGCCGGAAGATGGGTGTGAGTTGGATGTTGTTAAACAATTAATTTCTACAATTTCTCCACATTGTCCCATGCCTACAGCTCACAGGCTACGTAAGTCACCATCCCTCGCCTCTATCAAATGGCTAAACTTGAAATAGAAAATTCTGTCAAAAACTGGGAGTCGGCACAAATAGCAGTGGATACTTGGATTGATCCATCGCGTAGGAGTGTTACATGCGCTTCACTCCTTCGCTCTTTTCCGATACTGCGTTACGCTTCAATGAGGAAGAACTATAAATTTGTAACACTCTTTACGACCATATTTATGACCTTGTGAATTTCGAGATCACGAATATTATGGTATCAGATGTTGCAATTGGGCTCAAACCATGTCAGAAAAACTAAACACACCTGTTCTAAGTTTTATTTCTGATGGAGATGCTACTATTTTAAAGGGGGGCCAGGTATGCGGGCTCACTTTTCAGTTCAAAGTCTGATAAAATCCCCCCATTCATCATTCAATGTTGAGCACATCTCTTAAACTAGTTCTGGCATGATGTAATAACCGTTCTTGGAGCAAAACAATTAATTCAATAATTACTTGAGAGAGTAGGAGAGGAAAATTGTGGCGTTCCGAAAAATATAGCTTGTATAACTGATGTTCGTTGGAACTCAGCAGATGATCTTCTGGAGAGTGTGATTATCAACCGTGACCACATTACGGAATATTCAAAGCGGAGGAAGTTACCCTCACTAATAAGCGATGCAATTGTTAACAATGAGTTTTGGTATGGGGTTCTTAAGTTGGTAGAAGTCATCAAACCACTTTGTATCACCTTAGACATTGTACCAAGTGATTCAATCAAATTTGGAAAAAACTTTGGAGTTATTTTCGCAATAGCATTCGCTATCCGTCAGTTCTCTATTAATGAAATTGAACAATTTCGTGTGATAACCAAATGTGAAGATCGTTTGAATTCACTGATAAGAGAAGACCCTAATTCCCAAAAAATAGGTTTTTGTTTACACGCGACTGCATATTTTTGCCACCCTGGATTTAGAGGAAGTTTAATTTTCAACTGATTTAGAATTTATGAAGATTGCTGAGGATGGCTTAAAAATGTTGTTAGCAAGACAAAGGGATGGATCCAAAGTGGCAGAAACTCAGGTCGCTGAGTGCATAAAACACATGCTGGATTTCGTGTATCTTCAGGGCGATTCTTGGACAATGCGTTTTGGAAGTAGAGAATTGATTGATGTAGATCCTGTGATATATTGAAGTTCCTATATTACTAATCCTTTCATAGGATTACCTATTAAGACAGCACATCAGTAGGGATTAATCAAATGCTGTATGTTGGAGTTGTTCGAGATGTGGATCACTACTGTATGTCTCGAAAGAGTATTCAGTATGGCTAAGCAACTTGCTCCACATCCAAAAAGTCGACTCAAAGTTTCTACGACAACGAGTCATCTCCTAATACAACTCATTATATGCTATATGGAGAAAAACGTGAGAGGTGTCGCTTCTCTAAGAGAGTTCCCATAGAATTTGATGCTTCTTGTTCTTTAAACGAAATATTAGAATAATTGGATGTTAAAGAGGGTACCACAACAGATGAAGCAATAGATGAACATACTTTGAGGCATGAAGTGCGTGGGTTCAACCTTTGGAATCTGGACGGAAACTCGCTCAAGTTCCCTTCTAAATTGAGCAATCTCGTACCTCAGCAGTGTGAGATTCAAGAATTGCAAGAACAATTTGCCTCTTCAGAATGTTCTGAGTCAGCCGACTGACTCATTTTTCACAGATGTATGAATTACAATAACAGTAGTGTTTGGTTCTACCTAAGTGTACCCAACTCTGTTTTTATGGCGCTCTAATTTCCAGGCGCAAACTTTTATAGAATACCGTATCCTGCAATCTACATATAGGGTGGCCAATAAGTTCTGCCCATTGAAAAATTATTGTAACTTAACGAATTCTCATTAGATCTTGTTGACATTTTAACATACGCTTCTACATACTATTACATATTTTATACGACTGTCATTCAATATATCCACCTTTTTGCTTGATGACAGACTTCAGACGCTGATTGACTACCGCTACAGCGGTACGAACCATTTCTTGAGGGATATTTTCCCATTCTCGCCTCAAAGATGTCTTCAATGATTCGATATTCGTATGAGACTTCGAGCAGGTTCTTGACTCCAAAATCGACCAAAGAGAGAAATCCAAAGGGTTTAGATCTGGGCTAGAGGGAGGCCATTCTACCTTCGTGATAAAGTGGGGAATATTCGCACTAAGCCACTCTTGATTGTTATTTTGCAGTGTGAGCAGGCGCACCGTCCTGTTGAAACACAAATGAACCATTTTCAAACATGGTCTTGCCAAGGTCTTTCACTAATAGTTCTAGAATGAGCTCCTTGTATGTTGCAGCGTTGTTTTACACCAGATGGGACGAAAATAAGCCGTGTCCGACCAACAGAGGATATTCCCGCCCAAACCATCACCGAGAGTGGTTTCTGGACTCGTTTGACAAATCTGTATTTCTCAGGGATGGCAGAGGTACATGTCAACAAAATTCTATCATTCTGACGATTTGATGCTTGCTCCACAGTAAAGAGTTTCTCGTCAGAGAAAAGTACTCGATCTAGGCCTTGGGTGGCGTATCGAGAAAGGAGTCCTTTGCTTCTTGACAGCCTCTTCAATTTTATTTGATCAGTAATGAAGTGAACTTTTTCACCGCTTAAAAGAAGATAACCCTAAGTCTCTTCCTACAATATTTTGAAGCGATCCACGAGATATATTTAGTTCTTTGGCCATTTTTCTTACTGATCGTTGAGGATTCCGCCATACCCGACTCCTGACTGTTTTTCTCATCCGTACAGTCGTAACTGACACTGGGCGACCACTTCTAGGTTTGTCTATAGTCTCGTTGGATCGTTTTATAGTACGAAATATCAACTTTCTTCTTGTTTCTGGAATATTTAGTATTCTCATGATTTCCTTTTGATTTTTCCCATTTTTGAATAATTCAATTATTGCTGATCGTTTGCTTTCCATTGCCACCAAATTTGTTGCTATGTACTAAATGTTATACTATTCTTTTGAATTTCGATCCTAAGACTTAAATCGATGAATTGAATACGAAAGCTACCTATTTATCATGGTTACATAAAATATATCACTATATGAAGTTATGTGGCAGAACTTATTGGCCCCCCTGCACCACAGTTTTGGTTTAATGCTATTATTATTCAGTGTATTGGAGTGGTGGCGCTACCACGCCACCACTGATGGGACATAGGTATATATATATATAACGTTGGTGTGACCAACCTTGTCCCATCTTCTCGCTGTCTCTAGTGTAATGTATATAGACTAGTCAGATCTTTGAATTTCATGTATTTGAATTCAATTTTGTTCTTACTATTTCTTTTGCTGGTGTATCGAGGTAGTTCGAATAGTATACAGAGGTATATTGAGTTCGGTATACCTCGATGTACTTATACCATCGGAATACCTTATACTCCGCAATATACAAAATATACAGGTTAGCCTGCTCTCAACGAATTCTTTAACGTTGCATATACCGATTTTCAATTTTCGGGTTACCGGTAGTGAATAATCTTTGCCCGAAAATTATTAATTATTCATTATACAATATAACCAACTGCTTGTAACTGTTGCCCTAGATATTTTTCTCGAGAACCCTGGATTTCAAAGGTATTGACTAAACCGAAATCAGAGGCTTTTGGGCTATTTCACCAAATTATTGCTTATTAAGGAAATAAATTGGCATTTCATGTTTTGACAAAATTATTGCTTTAATGGAATGAAGATGTGTATTTCTTCTAGTACGTATTACGTAATACATTCGGCCAACAGTGCTCAGTTTCAGAAATATATACTCCAGGCTCTAGCGTAATAATGCATTGTTCGTTTAGCCTGTCACGAACATTTTGGTGGCTTCGGGAAAATTGGTCCTACTTTGGATTTTTGTCCCCCCTGGTTTTATGTTTATCTACTTAGTGAATTAATAATTAGCGTTTAATTGATGGGTGATGAGCTATTGGAGATAGTCAATATCTGACTAGAGGTGTATCTGTACCTGAAAATATTGATAATTTGCTTATTTGAGAAAATCTCCATTTCAAGAACCAGATCAATGTCTAAAACTCCCAATCAAACATTCAGGATGTAGTCTAGTATCAGGACAAAATCTCCTGGAAGCTTGGACACTGAGGAAATTTCTGGGCTATTTTCCATATAACAGGGATGCTAATCCAATCCAATCCAATCGGAATCGAGACAATTAGCGATTGTCGATTCGCACAACTCCTATCGAGTGGATTATTGCCAATATTTATCGTTTTGATATTTCCCACGAATTTCATCGATATTTTCTATATTTTGAGGCGAAAATTTTAGTAAATTATCATTATAACTTGTAATTATGGATATCGCTTATCCTTTCGCATGCTATAATTTTATGTATAGCCGCATATAGAATAACCTGAAGAATTTAAGTATGTCTGCTACGGTCATGGATGTTTTGGGAGATATATTCAAGGATAAGCTACTGTACTGAATACAGTATTTCAAATTGGAATTATCAGATTGGAATTGCATAAATTTTATGAATATCGATGAAAACATGATGGAATGAATGGTATTGCCAATTGGATTTGCACCTCTGCGGAAGAAAACGAAAAATAATGATAGATATTGATGAAAATATTGATAAAAATCGATGAACATTTGATTAGATTAGATTGGTATTCCTCCCAATTAGTGACCAAAATACACGAACATTTTCATGGAACTTTGGACCCAGTAACAAAATTCCAAATTTTAGGGCGACTAATTTTTCAGTGACAAACCCATATACTGTTCCAGAGGGACAAGGGCCCTTTGAGGACAAAGAAATTGATATACTTGCATACCTGCCACATTATTTCAGTGTTTTCTCTTTATCAGGCTCCAATTTTCCCCTTTAAGTTTCCCAAATCCCTTGACTTCCCAAAATGTTCCCGCTCGTTACACTCGCTTGTCCTAGAAATTCTCAAATACTTCTACAGAGGAAATTCGCCAGCCAAAGACATTGATTGCATTAATGTATTCAATACACACCACCAGTACTTTTGTAAAACTGAAAACCCTGTACGCCTGTGTGCATAATGGTAAATAGTGCAATCCCCATATTGTACTCTGATTCTCTTTACTGTTGGCAGGTATGAATATTTGACTTTACATCAGCCAGTTACTGACCACTCATTCGTTTGAATGGGTGCAATCCGAGATAATAATGACAATTATTTAGTACTAGGTGTGAGAATTTGCGTTGAAACTTCTATCTACATAAGTCAAATGTCTCTGGGGTACAACCCCAGACGCCCAAATAAAGCGCTAGCTACGCTCGCTTTCGTTTTGCTCCTCCTTTGAACATATCTGGATCCGCCAGTGTAACCCTGATCCTGAAAATATGGCCAGTGCAATTACCTTAGTGTTTTGAATGCTTTGGATATTCGTATTATGGCCGCATGAAGATATGGAAGGAGCGATCATTCTAGGTGTGGTGATAAAGGTGGGGCGGCCCAGCTGCCCCAGTCGCTTGACTTGCTACCCCATTCTATTCATTATATTTTACTTTTAAGTTATATTATGTCATGGCTGAGCAGTTACTCCAGTGATTCTGAAGCTAAAGATATTTCGAATGAACAGGAATCTACAAAATTGAGTACATGTAACATAGTCAGAAATCCAGATCTTAACACTGGTGAACCTGTGTTCCCACCTTATACATTTACACAAGTAATAAAACACAATACAAGAGCTAGTATTACTAAGAAGAAGAAACAATCTCCTGGAGTTGTGTACTTGAGTAGGATTCCACCTTACATGTGTGTAAATAAGGTGAGACATTTGCTATCCCAGTTTGGCGAAGTTGGTAGGATTTATTTACAAAAAGAAGATCCAATGGTTCGCAGGAGGCGTAAACTGCATACTCGCAAAAAGAAAATGAATTTCATTGAAGGTTGGGTCGAATTGAAGGAGAAAATTATAGCGAAACAGATAGCTGAATCTCTAAATATCACACAAATCGGAGGGAAGAAGAGAAATTTCCACTACTCTGACCTATGGACTGTGAAATATTTGAAAGGATTCAAGTGGTTTCATCTTACAGAGAGTATAGCTTATCAGAGTGCAGTAAGAGACCGGCAACTCCGCACTGAGATCTCCCAAGTGAAACGGGAAACTATGTTTTACATGCAAAATGTGGAAAAAGGAAGAGAATTAACAGCAATTCAAGAAAGAAAGATCAAGCATAATAAAGAGCTGAATGATGGACCATGGCGAGAGCATCTTCAAAGGGAAGTGCAAACAGAAGTAAACAAATGTCAGGAAGATAGATCTATGAATATTTCTTTCTTAACGAAGATTCTTCCGAATAGCATTGCATAGCTTATATGTTATTTAGAAAACAATTAGTGGTAACTTGCTGAACATACTCCTGGTCTAAATTCTCAATCAGATGTTCACGAGTGAATTTGCTGACATGGTTAAGATGAAATGTTGCTCCACTAATAATTATCATTTTAATACTTTAGATGTTATCCTTTACCACGTAACTTTAGCGGAAATTCGTTCAAAAATGGTTTAAAAGCTATGAATCTTTGCCTCGTCGCTTCGTGGTGAAGTTTGCGGCTTGGGGTATACTTTATCATAAATTATCTCAAATTGTTACCGGGTCGTGTTTAGCTGGTCCACTACTCCTTCGCTTGCTAGGTCACTTCATGACGTGAGGATTTTACGTGCATACGCAGGGTGACCATCTCCTCATTTGTAAATTTGAGAACATTTCATGCTAAAGAATTTCATTTATAGTTTATACGATGACTATAGATATCTAAAACAAAATATAAAAATCTATGTAGATATTCGCTCTCAACGGCTATAGGAGTAACAATAAATGCATTCATAATTTGCAAGTTAAAGTCTGTCAAAATTAAATGAATTATTGATTTTATGATAAAAGAATTAACTAAATCCTACCCGAAGGGACGTAAATTCGGATAATAATAGATACATCAATGCACAAAGCACGATTTCATTGGGAAGTGACGAGCCGAAGCCTCGTATTGATATATTTTCCTATCCCTTTTACCTAAGATGATGGCCGCCATATTATAATTTATCGGTTTCAGATAAAAATGATATGTGTTTTTCATTATTATTATTATTATATACTATTGACATTTGGCAATTTAACGAAGGTTTTGTGTATATGATTTATATATTCTGATTATCTGTATCTTAGCTAATGCTGCTGTTTCGGTATGGATTTACACCCTGGGTCTCCAGTTAATGTTACAGGGTCCACAAATCCTGTCCAGGGGGCCTGAATCTATATTATACCTACTGTATCCCATATTCATAATCATAAATTCATAATCATTGCGTGCAATAATACCCGAAATTCACATTAATTATTCCTGAGCCCAGGGTATAACTTGACAAAATATTTCCACATCGGTTCTCTCTAATTTACTATTACGACCGAGCATAGCGACGAGTGATCCGAAAATTTTAGGTTTTACTTCTCTACCAAATGTTCAGAGGAAATATCCAATTGTGTAGTGGATTAAAGAAATGAGCATAAGAACTCAAACATAGGCGCCAAGTTGGGCTACCAGGGGAGTGTGAACCTCCAGGTAGCCCACATCTGCAACAACATTTTAGTTCTAATATTTTAAAACTCAATGTCATTTTATTCGATAAAAGATTATTCCTGAAATTGGTGGCAATTAACCGGAGTAGTCAATTAATTTACCAGTCTCTCTGATTACGCTTATTATATACTTAGCACCACATATATAAAAATAGCCAACATTGTTTGTGAATATACATATACTGTAATATATCATTATGTACAAAACTACGTATTTTAAACATTTATTTGGACATTTATTCCTAGAAGGGGGTGGGAGCAATTGCTCCCGTTGCCTCCCCCTAATTCCACCACTGATTAATTAATTCATTACAGAGTTTTATCATTGGAGCATGTATTTGACTGAATTGGTAGGTAAACAAGCAGACGGCGTCATTTCGGCCTGGAAATACTTTGTAGATATAGAATGTGTGTATCAGAGATGAAGCATCATTTTATGATCCGACCCGACCGGTCGTTGGATCAACAGTACATATCAAATGAAAACGCTTATATCTTATTCATCATAATGGTAGAAGTTATGTCAATAATGGAAATAGACCTAATAACTAATGTTACAAGCCTAAGGAAATTCTATTTGTCGCCATAAATTGAAATGGCACATTTTATCCGAATATTCGGTTAATAGAGAAAGCAAAGACGAAGTCGTGCTAAGATTTCCAAATAAATTTTAATGAAATCGGCCAAAGGCCGATTTTCTCTATTAACAGGCTAATTGGGAAATAATTTTGTTGATTTGCCAAAATATTTTTTCCATCGTGCTATAATTTCATTAGAAATGTATTGTTTATATTTGTCACTGATACTGGGCCCATTGATAGAATGAATTTTACAAACTGGAAAATACCGGCGTAATTTCCTAGTTTTTGACAATCAAATACTGTTTGTATATCATTTGAATTAAATTCTTCAAATGCTGGCATATAATTAGATTTTTTCCGTCTAAATTAAAAAAATGCTTGAATTTAGCTTCTAGATTGCAAAATGGGTGAATTTCATTAAACGTTTTTCGAGTTCTTTCGAATATATTAGATGTAAGTAGGAGTTACATTTGTGTTTGTATTTTGGAATGCAATTTCCATCTATCTGAGAGGGCGAAGCTCTCAGATTGAAATGAGGATCTGTTTGCTATGGCAACATCGCAAACTGCGGCCAAAAAGGCCCCAAATAACTGCTTCACGACACAGCAATATCCAAAATTACTCTACTATAACCGATTAATTCCTAAATGTTACATTCCTAACAAATAGGAGCACTAAAATTTTTGTCACTACGTTCTAACCTATTCCCGCACCCAAATCGAGATTTTAACCCCTACGGACGCAATTAAATCACACATTTTCGCGACAGTATTGGGTTAATCAATGATTTAAGACCATTATTGCCATCCTTCCACAAAAGTATCGCGATTAATTCACAATTATTTTCCAATCATTTTCTGAAATTTATAGCCACCTGCTATGGGGAGATGCTCCATTGCATGCGTCCGTCCGTCCCGCGGCGATGCGAATTATACCAGTCAGATTGCCATGAAAACTAGTACACACATTTTGGGGTCTATATTCACCAAATTTCCTATTCTTCCTCCGATCATCAAAAATAGACCACGATCGTGATCTTGCGAGAAATGATCTCAAGATACTAATGCGCTATTAATACCTAATTATCAAATTTACCTTCGAATAATCAAAAGAACAAAGTATTAATTTACTACAGATAACCTGGCTAATCGGTACCTCGTTAACCACCGGGGAATATTTTCTTGATTATATCAAATTTACATACATCGTTATTTTAACTGCATCTGATTGCATCGGTATCCTGCAAAAAATTCAAAATTCTGTGTAGAATAGGTGATTGCTGCCAGGTTGGGCCCATTTGGATAATTCACACTAACATTGGCACGCATGTATTTGTTGGAACGGGTTGGAAGTTGTACATTTAAATGTGTATTGGTCCAATTCGGAAGTGATTATTCTCCATAATACAACTCTAATGTAGTAACCCTGGAAGGATGGAAGGGACCGGAATTTGATTGAGCTTCATTTTTAGGAGTTGGAGCTGGAGTGCGCTCCTTTTCAGGGTAGGTTCGAATATGTAAGAAAATGAGGAGCGCTTAATGTTCTGATGAATACAGATGGTGATCTAGTAACTACTTTTATAAATTTCCTTTGAGTTCAACCTCAACAAACAATAGGGGATTAGTTGGCCTATTTTAGAAATTTGTTGGACTAATTATATTATGGAATTATTATATTTTCAAAAGCCTGTAGTAAGTATTTTGAATCACATAGTCAGAAACAGAACAATCCAAACATAGGCGTCGAATTTCTGAAATTTCTGAAATTATGAGTGCGAAGATCGTGGGCTCATTGAAAGCCTCAAGAGTTCTGAAGGTGGATGCGAGGTGCCACATCTTACGAACTGGTATCCCACCATTATTAGAGCTAAGAATCAAGTGGAACTCAAAATTGATCATTGCTCTTTAATGCTGCGGTCTAGGGAGAAACTACGATTTTACATTCTATAACAACAAATTTAGAGATATATATTCAATAGAACGCTTAAATTCATCTCAACTGTAATCTTTTCAACATACACTAGATGCAACAGTTGCTTCGTGTATGGTGAGCTTGCTTTTCATCTAACACCAGTTGCGGCATCAAAGTTGATCAATAGATTCGAATCACTAAGAATTGTGATAATTAAAATACGTAGAACTCGGATAAGACGTACTCGGCTTAAGACGTACACTCGGTTAAGACGTACTATTTCTTATATCCCAAAATATCAGTCATCATTATTTGTAATGCAACATATTCGGATAAGACGTACACTCGGTTAAGACGTACTAATTTCTGTTTCCGAGGGGGTACGTCTTATCCGAGTTCTACTGTAATTACAAGTATCAAGTTGTATGAATGAAAGAATTACAACTTTATTAGTACAACGGGCGTTCACAAAGTTCCCGACCAAGGTCGTAGAATTTGAAGATATAAGATATTATATTACGTACCTGTATTCATAACGAACCTTATTTTATTATCTATTCAGAACTACTTTAACTTTCACCATATCGTCAATAGTTTTCTAGTTACGATTATTTGAAATTTCTCAGTTTTGACTATCCTTGTATTTTCCAGGATTTATGGCTTTCAAATTTGAAATTTGTTCAAAGATCCTATATCAAAATTCGCACGCTTCGTGGTATTGGCCCTAAGGATATTCTCATTGACTTGGAAGTAGTTTATGGAGATGCTAGCCTTTCATATACTACTGTGAAGGAGTGGGCCAAGCGGTTTCGTGGAAGACGAGAGTCAATGTAAGATGAGGAACGAATCGGGCACCCAGATCCGCCGTCACTCGCAGTAACACCTGAAATTCGCTGGGGAGTGGAAGAAGATCCTCATATCACTGTTGAGGAGTTAGCTATGAGTGTAGGGATCTCAACGGGAGCTGTTCACTCCATACTTATCGATGAGATGAAAGTTAGCAACATTTGTTCGATGTGGGTCCCGCATTCCCTTACAAAGGAACAGAGGGACCGTCGAGTAACTTGTGCAAGAAAAATGCTCTCCTAGTATAAATACTCGGATCCAAGAAGGCTGGCAGAAATCATTCCTGGTGACAAGACTTGGATAAGATACGGCAAGCCACTATCCAAAGAAATAAATAAGGTAAAGATCGTAAAAGTTGAGGCACCTCCTCTCAATCTTAGGTCGGACTTCAGAGATCAGAAGGTCCTGTACTCAATTTTCTTTGATGCACATGGCCCATTTTCCCAGATTATTATACCAAAAGGGAAAACAATTACCGGGGACTTTTATGCCAACAGTTGCCTCACAGAAATAGAAAAACATTACTGCAGTAGTTCTCAAACTTTTTCTCATTGCGTACCCCTCAAACTGGATCTTGTGTGTGATGTACTCCTTAAAATGGCCTGCATTGTAAGCATTAGGTTTACAATCCCATTTACCCAGGTGTGAAAAATAAAAATGTTTTGAATCTAGCAATATAAATAAAGTCATAATTAATTAGTAGGAAGGCTGTGCTTGCATGTTGTGTATCAGGTTATCAACTCGTGTCACCGTTTTTGAAAGAGCCAGACGGAGATCAGTTTCACAGACAACTGCGCTCGAAATTTGTTTTTATAGAGTAATAGTGCTGAAATCCTCGTTTACAAATGTAAGTACTGAGAAATATCAGGTTTTTACTGCTCTATCTGCCACGTTGGGATATATCAAGCTCATTTCGCACCAGAACTTTGTGAGTGCGAGTGTTTCAAATTGATTTTGGGCATTAGAATCATGACTAATTCAACAAATTCCTCTTAGACTCTGTCTGGTGTAGAACTTACATCGCATCTAAATGGATTTCGAATCATTTTCATGTCCAGATCGCTCACATCTGGTAAGTAAGTTTGAAATTCATTTCGAAATGCTGAGAGGTGAGCCTTTGCTAGAGTACCTATACTCTGCTGTAGTACCCTCTTCTCCAAGAGTTGCTGAGAGGCTTTCAAAAAAAATAGAACCTTCACACGGTTAATTTAACTTCCCAGAGTTCTAATTTCATAACAAATGCCGAAACGTGTCCACACAATCAATCACGGTAATAAACAACCTTGGAGGGACTTGTTGAGCAAGTTGATTCGTGAGAAGATATCATTTAAGTAGGCGAGTTTTTCAGTCATTCTTTTACTGAGAGTTTGCCGAAGAATACTTTTGGCTTCTCTTTCCCATCTCGTTCAAAGAATTCAAGCAATTGGTTTTTCAGTTAATATACTCGGGAGAGCATGTTCCCTCGTGAGAGCCAATGAACTTCAGTATAGAACAGAAAATTCTGATGGTCAATATATAATTCTTGGCACAATAGGCGGAACACATGTGTATTAAGAGCACTGGACTTGATAAAATTGACCATGGTGACAACATCATCAAGAACAAGTTTTAGATCGGATGGAAGTGTTTTAGACGCAAGAGGGTATCGGTGTATCATACAGTGATTGTGTTTCGAAACGGGATTCACTGTCTTTACCCGAGCTCGAAATCCCGAATGAATTCCAAGCATAGCAGGAGCATCCTCTGTTGTGCAAGCAGAAACATTCTTCCAGGATAGTCCCATTCTATCAAAGTAATCAGAGACCTGCTGGAAGACATCTTCTCCTTTTGTAGTTGTTTCCAAACAATGGCAAAATAGGAACTCTTCCTTGAAGTCCCTGTCTTTGATGTACCGTGCAAATACCAGTAGTTGTGCACAACTAGAAACATCCGTTGACTCATCAAGTTGAATTGAAAATGTGTTCAACGGGGCTCCCAAAATCTCAGCAACTACCTGCTGCTCAACGTCATCTACCATATCTGTAATTCGGTGCTTGATTGTGTCGTTCGAGAGAGGCAGAGAGGCGAGTTTCTTTTCGGCGCTATCTCCCAAAATGCAGTGCACGATGTCCTTACAACAGGGGAGTATAAGATTTTCTGCAATCGTATGTGGTTTCTTTTCTTGAGCGATTCGCAAAGCCACCATGTACGAGGCACGAAGACCTGCTTGAGTCTGTTGACTTAATTGTCCTCTGTGTTCTAGACGGATTCGCTTTACTCCGACCTCTTGGTGCTTGTAGAAATCTATATCCCTATCTGCAAGATTTGGGTGGCACCCGCTTAAATGGCACTTTAGAAAACTTGGTTTCATCGAGCCCTCAGATAGCACCTTATAACATATTACACATTGTGGTAGTTCCCGTCCCTCTTTAAGTATGGATGTAAATCCATATTTGATATAATCTTCATTATATTTCCGTTTCTTAGCCGATTGCATATGAGTTTGTTGATAAAGTCAAGGTCTCAAAGAAATACTCTTCCAATTTCCATTTTATTCCATTTTATAAGAACAATACGATACACGGATGGGTGTGATATTCAAATCAATATGAGTTGACACATATGTACGGGCAACGGAATCCTTAATTAGCATAAGCTCAAACAATAAATATTCAAGGGTGATAATAAATAGTGATGAAACCTTTGCAACTGATACATATTAATTATTTGGCATGAAATTACTATCTATATGCTGAGTCTGTTGACATGATGGAGTGTAACTCGAAATATTTGTATATGATACTTACAGGATTGATATGCTTAGGTGAAACACCGGCGTACCCCTAGGAAAAGTGCTGGCGTACCCCAGTTTGAGAACCACTACATTACTGGGAGAGGAGACACCAAAGTCTGGACAGTGGGGCATGCGATTATTGCATGATAATGCACGGCCACATAAAAGTAAGCTTATAAAGTCAGAGTTGGATAGAATGAGAGTTGTGGAGCTAGATCACCCACCCTACTCACCTGACCTCGCTCCTTGTGATTTCTGGTTCTTTGGAAAGTTGAAAAAGGACCTTACAGGCAGGCATTTTGATACCAGAATCGACCTAGGGAACGCAATTTGGAGATCCCTAAAAGACATCCCGCCCCGAGACTATAAAAATGTATTTTTTTAAATTGTCAGATCGTCTACAACGAGTCATAGACGTTAATGGTGACTATTTAGAAAAAATATAAGAATTGTACATGTATATTCTGTTTAGTTACAAAATATGGGGTAGAGTCGGGAACTTTTTGAACGCCCGTTGTACTAATAAAGAATATCCCTTTATCTATTTGCATAGGATGGAGAAAATTAATGAACTGAGAAAAGTGGAGGATTTTTCAGCATTAACTTGCACACAGACCGCCTTTTATGATACTACCTAAGTACCTCCCCTGAAAGATTCTATCGTAAAGATCATTTTAACAAAATCCAGGGTATGGGACAATGCCCAACCCCCCTGCAACTATACCTATGCATGCAAGTAGTGTTAAATGACTCCGCTTGACCGGATCAAAACGGTCTAGTCAATATGTGATTCTATTAAGTGGAGTCGAACTGTACACCTTATGTACACCTTATCTGAATATTACAAATTTACAACTCAAAATTTATGATTCAGCTTATTAATTTACGCTCAGAAATTGTGAGATTTCCCCTTAGCGTATGGAATACTATATACTGTACTAATTGAAATTCGAATTTTTTTCGAAATTTTGTAGCTAACAGCCGTGAAAAGTGACAAATTTTAACGATGATTAAGCATTTTAAAGTCATTTATACTATTAAAACGCAATTATTCTACAGTGAAAACCGCCGAATAGCAAATCGTATTTGCAACAAGGCTTTTCCTAGCTAATACGCGTATTTTGCCATTTTGTAACACTATTTATCAACTTTACACGGTACTTCCTTGCAAAAGTTGCGCTCGTAAACACGGAAATATGGGTACCCTTCGCTTGCTTGAGCGCTCCGGACAACTTATTACCTCATTTTGAGCTTAGTGCATAGTATGAAACCGCTAAATTTCAAAGTGCTCTTGGCCGCTTAGACGATGCAGTGTACTTGACATTTTGTGCCTCGTGTATGAAAACATTCTAACCTATCCTCGAAATTTCTACGCAATAATTTCGTGATGAGTTTGTATTTGGTCGAAATCATGACGCCAGGACATTTGTCGCATTGAGGCCTACCTGTAATTCAAATTTCAATGTTCTATCATCTATACTTGCTGATCTGAGCAGTAGCTAATATTAATATTTTTCAAAAATCCAAAATGGTGACAATTACGTCATAAGGTCCGAGCCAGGCCCAAATAACCCTGTATGGCAAAATCAACTCTGGAGGTCTTCCAGTTCATTAGCAGCGGAAGCATTTGAACATTGGTCCGGCAAACGAATTAAGGAGCGAATGCAAGGGGGCGGTCACTCCCGAAATTTTGGGCCCATAGCTGGGTGGTGGGTCTAATGTCAGATTTGTAGCCACGAGGTACCTGGTACTTCGGTAGTCTGACATGATTCGCATTTGGCTTAAAATACAGGCCATGTAATTTCCAAACAAAACTCATATACATTGATACAATATTCAGAGAGACCCAATCTTTGGTAAAACTAGCCCGCTTTGCTTGCTATCTCGCGCACTTCGTGCCTCGGATTTAGTTTAAGTATAAAACATACATTTCTTCTAGTGCAGTGTTTCTCAAGGTCTGACATCGAATTCCTCCCCTAGCGACCCCCAGGATCTTCCATAGCCTTCCAATCTTTGAATCATCATTATACCTTAATTTCTGTAATAGTTATGATTATTTTCAACTAGTCTACCAAGCAAACAATTGAAAATTTTGGCATTTTGAATAGAACAACGTATAATAATCCAAAATATAACAAATAATGAATAAAATATGGTGTTGATATCAACACTTATACATTATTTCAACAATGATAGTGTTACCGAACAAGTATTATTACTCATAATTATTAAACGCCTATCTATATTCGATGTATACTCATATGTTTGGATGTGTTTAATAAAAAATATTTGGTTAGATATCATAATATGAATATTAGCGCAAGTACTGAACCCTGTTAAGCCAAAAAATTAATTGACTAGATGAATCCATTTTGAGTGGTCAGTGACCCATTAGGCCTGGTGGATAATCCTTGACATAATCCTCACTAATTCCTCCCCATGGACATGAAATGCCTCCCCAGGGGGACCAAGTGGACCCCGTTCTGAATCACTGTCCTAGTAATTTGGGGCACTTCGCGACACGATATACTCGGAACTGTGTGCCTCGAATCCACAAAATATGAGGAAATTTATGGATTTATCATCCATGTTCAATCCCAAAGAATTATTATGGCCTCCTGTTGTGACACTAACGCAGCTTTTTAATATTTTCCTCGGCACTATCTACTATCCAGGGGCGGATTATGGTAGTTCTGGGCCCTAGGCTAATTTCAAATCGAGGCCCTCTTCACAACATTACTCACAAATATTCGGAAATTTGTATATCTTTGGCTTTGTTCATGGACTATAATAATATCATTGTATCTATTATTGTTTACAATAAACAGTTCAGTCAAATACTTGGTTCGTGTTAAAATAATATAATTAAATGACATAGCCTATGGCTTCCCATTGAGATAGCATTCATTATACATAGCCTTCAATATAAGGCCTACGATCAGAAGGGATATCGGATTTTGTGCAAATTCTGAGTTCGGAATTTGTCCTAAAGCAATTCCAAGTTTGGAATTTGTTTTAACTAGTAATTGAAATTTGGAAAATGTCCAAACGTAAAAATGGAGTTGGTCCTAACTTTCTAAATTGGATTTTGTCTTAACTTTCCATATTAGAAATTGCCCTTATATCGAGAAGGCTATGTATACTACTATCTCTATGGAAAGCCATGGCAGTTATTCTTCTATGTAATTATATACGAACCAATAGTATGACTGAACAGTTTATTGTATACAATAATAAATACAATGCTATTATTATAGTATACAAACAAAGCCAACGATATACAGTAAAACTTCCTATTAGAAAACACTTTTGGGACTGCTGAAAGTGTCCCTAATATGGAGGTGTTCCTTGAAAAGAGGTTTGTATAGTTTATGTACCTCCTATAGATTATGAAGGACCTACCATAAACTATAAGAGGTGTATGAATGTTTATTTGTAAACATATGCAAGATGTCCTACTGGACGTAATGAACGTTGATTAAATAACTAATTTAGTGTATTTTATTAACCATTTTCAGTATAACACACGCCATTGAGTACCTATGTAGGTACACGTTTAACGAATCTGTATTAATAAATGTAGTTAATAGTCCAATTGATAAAACTTTGAAAATGTCTGCGAGAAATTTCCGAGACATGTGGCAACCCTTTTCTATAATATGTCCATAAACAACATCTCAGTACTGACGATTGACCATAGGACACTAGAATTGTGAATCGCATATAACTTGAGTACCACTATAGCAATGTTAACATCCAAGTCAGAATGCACTGAATGTTCTGGTAAATCTTGAGAAGTCTCATCTAGTATGATGTCCTATCATTGATACATGAGTGAAATTCAGCTTCCCAGTCAGTTGATTCCAAAGTATGAACCTGGTTCCCACTGTCAATGTACACATAGTCCTCGGTGTGACAGGAGACTGTCTCGGAAATTGTTGCGAAGTTTTTCATTATACTGTTTAGTTCTGTTGAATCTGATGTCTCGAATAACCGAAATTCCTCGAAGAAATTGAACCCACTACGAGCGAAGCACTTCTGGATAGTTTCCTGTGTCACATCTTGCCAAGCTTGTGCGACCCAGTAGATGGAAACTAGGACGTTAACGGATTTGATAAGTTCATCTCCAGTCTCAATGGAGTCGATTTTGACTATGAGGCAACTTAGCAGTCGCTTCTTGTATCCGGTTTTTAATTTCTTGATGATGGCCATGGGTTGAAGTTCTGATGTGCAGTTGGCAGGGAAGAACTTGATCACAACCAGGGTTGGGGTCAATTACAATTACTCTATGATTGTAATTTAATTGTAATTGAAAATTTGAGGAGTCTTATAATCGTAATTTATCGTAATTGATTTCCAATTTGGTGTAATACTTCAATTATATTTCAACTACATTTTGGTTTTTCATGGATGTGAAATGTTCCAGTGAATTATAAAATTCTGTATGTTCGAGAACACACAGTTCCAAACTTTGTGTATCACGAACACACTAAGATTGGAATTGTGTGTTCATAAACACAAAATTCCTATAAATATCACTGCAGCATGAATACTAAAAAAATGCATGTAACCTGTGAAAAAACAAATGAAACGATCAATATTTTCATTTAACAAAGAAGCCAAATATACTAGTCATTGTCAAAATATAATATAAATTAGAACTTTCATTTGTTATAACAACTTGCAACGTAGTATTCACATTAAAATTTCATTTACAATGTCTCCTCCTATATTTGATCACTTTGATCCTCCTGAAAATCATACTAGCGGCATATTTGAATTGAAATGTAAACACTGGAACAAATTGGTATCTGGCTCATATACAGCAACCTCCAACTTCCATACTCACATGAAGGTAAGTTTCAGAATACGTAGTTACATTTTCACCATTGAAAGGTCAAATTACTTTTTTTCTAATCACTAGAGGCATCATCCAGAGGTTGACATAAATCCCGAGACTGGTCCACCGTCCGATCAGAGTATTACGAAATTTATTTCTGTTACATCAGACACTTGAAGTTTAAAAGACCCTAGGCGAATAAATCTTACAAAAAGTGTTGTAAAATTTATTGCTTTCTCACTACAACCACTTTTCAGATTTGATGATCCAAACTTCCGTGCACTTTTACATAAAGCTCAACCAGCTTACATCTTACCTAGCAGTAAACATCTTAGTACCAGGCTCCTACCTGAGAGAACAACTCAACTTCATGCCAACATTCTCACATGTCTCAACGCAGTTGATGCTATCTGTTTGACATTAGACCACTGGCCGAGTAGAGATATGAGAAGTTATGTTGGCATAACAGGACATTTTATTGAAGATTTTAAACTTAAGAGTGTCATATTAGCCTGTCGTCGCTTTAAGAGTCCTCACACTGCTGAAAACATACTTCTAAACTACCAACACAAGTCACTTGTAGTTTCAATATTGAGAAAAAGATCACTACATAATCAGTGACAATGCTGCAAATATGATTAAAGCGTTCGTAACTCTTCCTGATTTGAAGTAGATAACCTAAGTGATAATGACAGTGATGATGAGGGCAATGAAATGGAATTCCTTCCTGGTTTCAATATTTTGGATTACCTCCCTAAACACGTCCCCTGCTTTGCACATACTCTCCAACTAGTAGTTAAGGATGGACTGAAGGAGATAGGATCAATATCGAATACTATTACTAAAGCGTCCAAACTGGTTAGCCACATCCGCCATTCAACCTTGGCCACAGAGTTATTTAAAATGATATAAAGTTAAAAGCAAAGAATGATACAAGGTGGAATAATATTAATAAGATGCTAAAGGCTATTGTTCAAGCGGATCCTGCGAAAATGGAAATGTTAGATTTCTCTGGCAAACTTAGTAAGTAGGAAATGAATATCCTCTAAGAAATCACAGAGATACTCACTCCCTTTGAGATAGCAACAGATCAGTTCCAAGGTCAGGACCTCGTCACAGCTAGCCTTATACTACCTTGCATTCGCGGTATGAGATCCGAACTAACCACTCTTTCTTCCCAATACAAATCACAAATTGTCACAACTTTAATATCATCAGTCAATATCCGTTTTGCACGATACGAACAAAATGAAGGATTTCAAATGGCAGCAATCCTTGATCTAAGGTGGAAATTAGACTGGTGTAGACCTGATGAAGTTACTCGTTACACTAATCTCCTTATTGAAGAAGTCTCATTACAATATGGACCGAATGAAATGGATGAATTGGAGACAACATCATCACCTGCAAGGAAAATATGCAAACTATTCAACATTATGGTATCTCAAAGTAGTCCAATATCGAATTCGAAGGAACCGTCACAAACCAGGTGGAGATATATCTCTCTCAACCAACGATCTCAGAGAATGCTGAGCCATTAATCTATTTGCAGTAACACCAGGAAGAGTTTCCTCAGCTTACAAAGGTTGCCTTGTGGTATCTTGCAACCCCCGCTTCTTCAGCCCCGGTTGAAAGGTTGTTTTCGATAGCCGGTAAGTTTTCAAACCGGAGAGATGTAGGATATCAGATAATCGGTTTGAAGAACTAATGTTCATAAGGTGAAACTCTATCTACCATTAAGAATTAAATTTGAATTGGAAATAGTATCATCCTTCTTAAATAGTAGATTAGTTTAATATTTGTCTCATAATTTGTTTAGTTATTAAGATTGTCTTAATTTATGCCCTATCTTGTTTACTGCATTCATAATTAAAAGTTAATATTTATACAGTGTAATTTTAATTAATTGTAATTGAACATTTTACCTGTCTTGTACTTGATTCGTAATTGTGATTGAACAAATGTAATTGACCCCAACCCTGATCACAACATTAGAGAGTTCAATCTTGGGATGGCTGGGAGTATTGTCCACGAACAGCAAAATATTCCTCTTCTTCTTTGCAATGCTGCGGTCTAAGTCTTTCAGCCACTCATCGAACATGGTTATGTTCATCCAAGCTTTCTTTTTGTGTTTCCAAGTTACAGACAGCACTGAGACAAACTTGATGTTGTTGAAGCATCGGGCTTTTTGATCTTCCCAATAATTAGCGGAATGAATTTCTCTGTTACTGACATATTGAAACAGAGGAAAATAGTAAATCGCTCCTTTGGTACTTTGTTCCCATGGCTGGAGTCTCTCTTCTGCACGAGAGAGTTTGTTGGCAATGCCTTGTAGAAGAGGCCTGTTTCATCGAAGTTGAAGATGTCGTCAGGGCTGTATTCGTTGATGAGAGAGTCAAGGCGTTGCTTCCAGTTTTTGACGACGGCTTGGTCAATACCTGCTCTCTCACCACTCAAAACTTGGAAGTTGACATTATAGCGAAGATGAAACTTTTCAAGCCAGTCATTTGCTGCCTTGAAGTCAGTCTTTTCGAGTTCTGTCGCAATATCCAGGGCTTTCTCTTGGAGGATAGGACCTGACACTGGGATTTTCTTGGAACGGGTTGCAACGAACCACTCCCACAATTTCTCATCGAGATCCTCGTTTTCAGATTTTACGCGTTTATCAGTATGATGGGGGTTGTTCTTGGCCAATGTTCCCAGTTCTAAATTTCGCTAAACCACGCGGTTCACATCTCCAAAGGAAACGCCAAACTTAGCGGCAACTGTCCGCTGACTTCTTTTTTCACCTTCCTTCAATATCTCTAACTTCTGTGAAAAGGTTAGATTCTTTCTGGATTTTGTTGAAGACATTGTGATGATTCTGTTTTGAGATAAACAGACCAAGGAAGATGACAAACTGTCATCTTCATATAGACAGTGGTATATGTAAGCTAACCAAACAATGGGAAATGGCTTCCTTTTGATATAAACAATTGTCATTTCAATAATCAGTCGTGTAAAGAACAAAACAACATCGATCACACTGATCCCCACAAACTAAGAACAATATTCAACCCACTGACTGTCATGTTGATCCCCACGAATTATGATAAACCCTTATGTTCTTTAATGGGCGGGGTCCATTTGGATGGCTAGGTGATATTTGGGACACAAAAGAGTGCATCCTGTTCACTATAGCGAGATGTTCCTTAATGGGAGGTAGGTATCAATGTTAAAGCATAGAAGAAAATCGGTTATCTACTATAAATTGGCAATAACGAGTTTATTATATCATTGAGGGGGGAAATTTGAGGGTGATGGTAGGCCTTATCGTGAACTACGTAATATAAGGACTTGAGACTACAATTATTTTCTGGACAAGGGATGAATAAAAAGTGATCGTAATTGATTGGAAGACTATCATCAAGTTTCACAAATATGATGTGATAAATCGCACATTTCACATCTAGAAAATATTTCAAAGACGTCATGTGATTGCTTAATAGGCTGATATGCTGGAAAATAAAACAAATAATATTGATCTTTGATTTCATAGTTGAATTATGAATTAGTCGAATTAAATTTATCAAAAGGATCAAAAAAAATAGTCGTGATAAAGTCTTGAGTTACAGCTGACACTATGTACTGCACTTCTAAGTTAATATTCAATTATAACGCGATAATCGTTACAGACATACAGTTGTAGTCTTATCAAGATAGCAAAAATTATAATACATGCCCAACTTCTCATACTCTGATGATACATTTTGATGTGATATCTCTTAAGATTATTGCGCAATCTTGAAAATGACCATAATTAGACATATTCAGGATTACTTCACAATGGTCAAAATATCATACCAAAACATATTATCAGGAATAGCCTACTAAATATTAGGCCTAACAGTAAAGTACCAGGATGCAGTATTAGCTGAAAGTATTTATATAGATGGTTCTGTATTGTAGAAAAGGTACATTTTTGCCAGGATAAATGTTTCGCAGATTTGTAGAACATCAAATTTTACACAAATAAATGCTGAAAATTTTAGGAATGTGTCAAAATATATCTCTAGCAAGCATTTATTTAGTAAAATATATCATTCTTTGATGCCTTGTAGGACGTTAAATATTGCATTTATCAACTTAAAGTGAATACATGAAATGATCTATAGATCCTTTATACAAATTGTCAAAAATTTGTCATTCAAAAGTTGACTCGTTGTTGAGTTAAGGTTGTGACTATGGACGGCAAATTTTAGTGAATATATGAAATAATTGAAGAGTAATGCGGAATCTTGATAATGACCATATATGAGCATCGTCACATTGATGCGAGATATCATATCAAAATGTATTGCAGGGGTATGGGGAGTCTGGTATAGAGTATAAATTGACTATTCTGATTTTACGAAAATTTTAGGGATTGTCGAGTTATAATTGAATATTCACTAAAATTTGCCGTTCATGGTCTCTACCTTAACTCAACCACGAGCCAACTTTTGAATGACAATTTTTTGACATTTTGTATAAAAGGATCTATAGATCATTTCATTTATTCAATTTGAGTCGTTAAATGCAATATTTGACGTTCTACAAGGCATCAAAGAATGCCATATTTTACTAAATAAATGCTTACTAGAGACATATTTTGACACATTCCTGAAGGTTTTTGCATTCATTTGTGCAAAATTTAATGTATTACAAAAATGTAATACATTTATTCAGCCAAAAATGCATTTTTCTGCAATAAAGAAACCATGTCTATATATGCTTTAAGGTAATACTGCATCTCTGGTGCCTTATATTTAGTAGGCTATGCCTACTCTAATATAAAGCCTGTTGCGTAGGATTTTGACCCGCAATACAAAATCCTAATAGCATATCCATGGTGCGAGTCAAATCCTACGATATAATCTATGCGTAGGATTTGATCCACATCAAAATGTATTATAATCGTAGGATTTTGACCCGCATATAAGGTATTATAGTCGTTGGATTTTGACCCGTATGCAATGTATTATAGTCGTGGGATTTTGATCCGCATATAAGGTATTATAGTGGTTAGATTTTGACCCGCATATAATGTATAATAGTCGTAGGATTTTGACCAGCATATAATGATTATTGTCGTCGGACTTTGACCCTAAAAGTAATGAATTAGATACTAATTTATCCTTAGACTTATTTGATTTCCATACACTTTTCGTTACGTAATGTAATTCAACTTAGACTAACTATACGTAAAAATTGAATAAATATGTCAACTAGAGTTGGACTCTAGAAGAATTACTCCAGTAATGAGTATGTTTTGATAGCAAGTAAAATATGTTCCAACTACGTATTATAATATCCAATATGCCAAAAACGGACAGTATATAAATATTTTACAATAATATTACTTGGACCGAAGGTAGTAGGAATTTGATAATTGTATAGGTAACTACTTAAATAATTTACAAATAACTTATATATAGCTCAGCTATACTATAGTACTGTTTTTGTGTATTAGCTTTTTCTATCTTCGAGGAAAGGTCATTGTTTTCGGATTAATGAAAGTCATCTTTTCGAATAAGGATATGGAGTTTTGTATTGCAAAAAACTGTACAATACTATAGCTCAGCTATATTTAGGCATCTCAATAATTTAACATGTTAGTCTATATGTTATATTTTCTATTAAATAACTAATATTATGCAAAAGCATTAGCATCATAATGAATATTCGGGAGATCTTGTATACGAATTGTAAGGGATTTCATCTTTGTCCATTTCTCTATACTTTCTACCAAGCTTTAAGGAGTATATCACTTAAATGGGATGCTCATCAAATTCACCCGCGTAGGCTATGCATTTGTTACTGGAGTCCTGGTAGAATATTGATAAATATTGAGTGTTGAGGTGGAAGCCATGAGCCTTTTGCGCCCTGCATACTCATGAATATCACTACAATTTCTATAGACAAAACAATTCAGCTACGGTGGTCTCATCTTCCGGGTCCGTTAGCTCTTCGCGTGTCTGTACTGTATGGCGTCTGTTAAATTAAGATTTATTGTACATATACGTATGTGTTGCAGTGTAGAAGCGGATTTCGTGTGTTCGCACGCAAACTCGCTGCTATACTGCAAATCTACAACTATACATATAAAAGGTGAGGTTAACATTTAGAGTTAGGGGGTGGCTGTAAGGGGGGACCGGGCACAAATAAGGAAACAATAAAAGTACAAATTAGATAAGAAACTCGCTTGTATCTGATTAAATGCTGTATTTCGTATAGTCGTAGATTCGTCAGTTGCGCTGCCTTCCTAGCAATACACTTGAGATAGTAGAGTGATTATATGCGGCACTGGGGATGTGCTGTTGCAGGTCGCGTTTACATTATCTGAGCTCGCCATTATAGAGATTTCGTTGCCTGAATAACCTCGGGTTGAGGTCCACGCAAGTTCGACGTACCTTGCCTTTGAACGCTCCGAATGGTGGAAAAGTGTTACATCGTAAATCGCCAAGATTTAGTCAGAAGAGTGCAAGAGATAGTCTCAGTATTGATAGATCCGATGAAAGTGTAACAGTTCCATAGTTGGATAAGATTTTCTCATTCTGTCATATTTATAGAATAGCCCGTTTCAGTATATGATTGAATAGAGTGTCTTTTACTCAATATACTAAAGTCAGCAAGTTGGTAGTGAAGTGTCCGTTGGTTGTGGCTGATGATAAAGTGTTTGTCAATATCACTCGCAAAAATGTCTGGCAATTAAGGTAGATGACCGATTTAAATTGTTAACAAGATAGGTATTGAGTTGAATCGACCAGATATCATCTAGAAGACAGCAATAGTTGATCCACAAGACTTACATTTAATAGGAACGAGACTTACGTTAACCGATGATTCCAGGTTAGTAATAATGGCACCAATATTTCTAATCATGGGAGCTGTCCCAATTTATTGGTGGCATTGTAAGATAGTGAACTATTTGTTCTGACACAAATCCTCGGTTCGTTAATATTTGATGATGTTACCCTCTGATCCAAAGAAATCGTAAGACCGTATCAATCCTGAGGAACCATAAATAACTTCAAGCCCAATTTTAGTAGCAACATATTCTCGAAGTTTCTCAAATTCACAATTAGCAGCCAATTCGAATATGTAGTTGAATTCAGCTTCAATATGTGTACTTCCGATTAACTTCAGTGAGTCTATGATGGTTGCTTTATTCGAACTAAGAATAGCCAATATATTGTGATAGAACAGGTGTTAGATTGCACGATGTTGTTATACTCTCCTCCCCATTTAGGGGCATGGGACAAGATCTGATGCATTTTGTATAGATTGTTCTGGTATTTAAATGATCTCATGAACTTGCTCAGTTGGGAATATTAACTCAATTATTACTGGTAATAGAACAGCAATTGGATAGTCAAGATCTCTTCATGTCTCCTCAGGTATTTCAGTAAGATAGGAGGAACGATATTCTGTGTACCAATTACCGGCTGATACAGCAAGTTTCTCCCTAATCTCAAAATTTAGTTCGTTGGGTGGATGGTAAGAATATAGTAAATTCAATGAAGTTAGAGATGCAGCTTTTGTAGCGAGTTTCTCATGTAGTTGGGTTAAGTAGATGTTATTGACAAGGGCTGATAGTATTCGAGGTTTCAATTGAGGTAGCTCAGAGTCGATATTTTCATAGATTGAGTGTTGTTGCGGTGTTTCAAATGTTTCTTCTATGGTATCCAGGTTCAATATATCATCCAAAGAATCTAAATACATAATAAATATGCGAAATGTAGGATTGCTATCACAGTAGAACTCGGATAAGACGTACCCCTCAGGAAACAGAAATTAGTACGTCTTGTTCGAGTTTTACTGTATTATTGAATCAATACAGAACACAACTAGTTTTATATGTCCGTAATCATGGGCTGAGCCAATTAGTTATAGTTCAGTACAATATTGTCTCGCTAATATATTTACCGCTAGAAGGGAATTTGCGAGATCTTTTAGACTTCTTTGATATGCCGGTCTTCGTTCGAACCTGCCTTTTTTCGTTCATCCGAGAATGATATTTTCGTGATAGATGGATAGGTAATTTGGTTGTTTTATTATCTGGGTCTTTGCGAGCAACTAGGTGGCTTGGTTTAACTTTCTCTATCGTATATGATCCCAAATATTTCCTTGCATCTTTTGTTCCTGGGAGTCGCTTGGCTTTCTTTATATTATGTACAAGTACTTCATCTCCTTCCACAAATTCTGATCTAAAGTTTAAACAATGATTATACAAAGAATTATAATCTGCCAATTACGTACAGTTGTAATGTTGCTAATTTTATAACTAAAAGTAAGTGTTTTGGAATTTAAGAATTCATATAATTGAGGAAACAATAAATTAGTTCCGATTCAAGACTATTTCATATTTACCTGATTATACAACAGTCAGTGAATTTAATTGAATTTAGTAAGAGATGATGTATGAAATTCCAACATGTTACATCACAACAAGAATGTGTTTCGTTATTGCTTACCTGTTGTGTTTAACTATGCTGTCATATGTTTTCTTTTGAATTTTCTGACCAGCCTTGATGCTTTCAATAGCAGTCATCTTAGCAGCTCTACGTGTTGAAGGAAGATTTTCTATCCATTCGTTATCAATTATAGGAAAGTCAAATGGGCATAGTTAGTTTGCATCCATTTGAATAATTTCATGTGTTGTGATTAATCTGCATCTTGGTTAATAATCCGGGGTTAGTTGGGGACATGATAAGATTGAGAAGGGTAGATGAATCAAAGTCTCTCCCAAACACGAGATAAAAGGATGTCTAGCTTGTGAGATTTTGGTTTGAGTATTTGCTGCAAGTACTGCTGTCTGTAATTTCCCTGTCCATTCCGTGCCCCCGTCAGATTGCATCTTGTTAATTTTTCTATTTTTAAAAAGTGTCGGATAGATTCAAGCTATCTAAGTATTTATGACGTTTATTATGTATACATTATCATCACCCACTTATTTATTATAAGAGCTTAAAATTAATATATTTAGCATCAATACTCACGTTTTCAATATTTTGTTGTGTGACTCAACAAGTCCATTACTTTGTGGGTAGTATGCTATGGTTCTACTGGTAATGACATTTATCTTCTTGTGAAATTCTTGAATTTCCTATTTTAAAAGTAAGTAACCGGACAATAGCAATCTACTACGCGCAATGTATTCAGTCTTGTATAACAATAGTTAGAAAGACTAAAAAACGATTAATTCAATACATTTTACATCCGAAAATACTAGCATCAATTCGTAAATCCTTATTTAAAACGTGGCACTATGAAAGATCAGGTTTAATCCTAATATACATAGTGCCTCCAATTAATAGTGCCACTTTTATACGGTAAATGGAAATTTTCCCGGGAATTTCGTCCTGGAAATTTCGCCCCCAGGATATCCCATGAGTTAGATACACTAAATTCCTGTATCTTTAGTGAAACCAAACTAGTCTTGCAGATACAATAGATGTATATCATTTACACTAGTCATATCGTAGGTCTGAAAGGTATACTTCCTGACCACTGTCTGGCAAAAGTAAATAATCCGTGAATACTCCACGTGGTATATAAGGATACATATATTAAGAATAAGATCAATCAGAGTCCCACGAATTATTCACTTGTCATAAACTTAACATTGTAATGGCCGCTGCTCCACTCAAAATTGAATTGGTTAAAACTATAAGGGGAAAGATAAAGCTACATTCCAAGGGTTCGTGTATACATTGACAAAGTCGTCATTGGAAGTACAACAGTGGGTATGTGAAAATGGGGTGACGTGTAAAGCTCGTATGCACACAAAAGAAGATGAAATTATCAAACCGACACAGATAAACGACATTTATTCTAGTCATGCGCATGAATCTAACCCTGTACGAATCGAAATGCTTCGAGGTTATAATATAGTAAAGAACGTTCAATAAATTCTGAAGAAAGTACAAGGGTCATTCTCTCACATGGTATCGAGCAAATGGGATCTTCAAGTATTGCACAACTCCCTAAATTGGAATTTGTGAAGAGATCATCCGTATACACAAAAGCAAATCTGAAGAAAACTGTGGGAATCCTACCTGTGCTGCTGAAATAATCATTGCGGAAAAATACAAAGTGACGGTTAAAGGGGAGCCATTTTACTTTTCGACTCTGGCTTTGGCGACGTCAATCGGATGATTATATTTGCTAAGCCAAAATTTTTTGCTCTTCTTTCAGAATCTGAAACTTGGTATGCTGATGGAACTTTCAAGGTAGTACCAGAATATTTTTTTCAGTTGTATACCATTCATGCAGAGAGAGATGGATTCTTCTACCCTTGCATATATGCATTACTACCTGTAAAGCTGGTTCTACTTACAACAGACTTCTCTCTAAACTCCTCGAAATACAACCACAATTAGACCCTTCCACGACAATGACTGATTTCGAAAAAGCAGTAATTAATGTATTTGAGGACAAAATTCTTGCTGTAATTTCGGGGTGCTTCTTTCATCTCTCCCAAAATATATATAGAATAATACAATCAGAGGGGTTAACAACAATCTATCAAGAAGATAGAGAAATTCTCCTGAAATAAAAGATGCTTCCCAGCCTTGCTTTTGTGCCAGAACAAGATGTGATGGACTGTTTCAATATTCTGATGGCAGATTATCCAGAATCTGCTCTAGGAGTTGCTGCTTATTTTGAAGATAACTATATTGGTAAAAAGACTTCCTAATAACAGTAGAAGGATCCCGCCCTTTCCTATCAGAATCTGGAACATGTACGAAAGGGTACGTCAACAACTACCACGAACTAATAACGAAGTTGAGGGGTGACACAATGCATTTAATTCTAGTTTTGGTTGTTCCCACCCTAGTGTGTCAAAGCTGTTTAAATTTTTGCAACGAGAACAGTAACTACAAGAGGCCAAACTGATAAAGTGGGAGTCTGGTGATACAATAGTACGCAGCAAAAAGTCCATTGAACGAGATGAGCGTATACAGTTACTTGTTGGAGATTATGAGAACTGGGATATAGCCAACATATCTTAGGGGAATCGCATACAATTTTGAGTTTTGACTACTGTATTATTCCTCACATGCGTATTTCAATAATTAATTAAACCATATTTATCCTCTAGATGCATGACTATAACCTGAATAACAAGGGTTAGGGAATCACCTGGGGAGGAAAAATCCGGGAACTAAATTTCAGGGGACGAAAAATCCAGGAACTAAATTTCAGGGGACGAAATTTCCGGGATTCTTTTTAAACAAAATTATTTAATAGACGAAGCTGTCGGCACAGTTTGTAATTTTATATTGTTTCCTCGCTCCGCTCTGATATAAAATCCATCAAACAATTTATTTACAAATTAATATGATCATCCAGCCCATATAATGTTCAATTGTTGGCAGTAATTATCATTTGAATAAATAATATTAATAGAAGGGAATACTGGAGGAGATTAGATCGGCACAAATTCTAGAGTGTCAAATTCGGGAATAAAAAACTATAAAAACTATAACCAATATAATAATTCTAGAAGAGTACAAAGGCGTAGAATTTTTTTCTCTTTCGAAAGGTGAGAACATTTTGGCACCTTTCCTTTCATAATTTTTGCTAGAGGCCAGACAAAAATTTGACCAGTGTGAAATAGTGGCACTTGGTGTCCGATTGATTAGCAAAGGGGAGAAGCACACCCGACGAATATCTTCAATCCTTCTCACACCATATATCACCAAAATTCTATCCAGTTTTGGCTACAGGGCTTTCACGGAGAAAAATATATGCAATCATTTCAATACTGGGCTACTATTCTAAAGTATAGTCGGCACAGTAAAAATCGAAGTGTGCATAGGAAACAACAAACCTAGCCCCAATTTCAAATATCCAAGAAGCATTAGTTAGTCTTTAGTGTATTGTAGTATGTTTGAGTATAAATTAAACCTGATCCTAGTCAATACTCTATAGAAAGTTGTGCATATTAGTACTAGATACAGTGAGCAGCTATAATATTGTTCTATTTATATCTGATGTTCAATATTAATCACATATATCATCGATGGAATTTATAGCTTAGAAATACAGTTGATAGCTTAGAAATACAGTTGATCGCAGAAAGGGAATGTTTTAGATTGCTACAGATAACCATAATGAATTTGTTATGTAGTTGAGTCCTATCCCAATGTCCAAAATCGTTCAGAAAGAATGATTTGCCATGCTTGAGAATTCTGTTCCCTGATCATGTTGGAAGATGTTAGGTACGCCGAATGAGAGATAAATTTCTTGTAAACAATCCAATATTTCTTTAGACGTTTTTTGTCTTGAGTTGGTGGGCAATTACAAATTTACTCAGGTAGCACACGATAACAAGAATGTGCTGAAATCCAAGTATAGTGAGACATATTGAGTATGAGATCAACCCACAATGATACCATGGTTCTTCAGGAGGAGAAATAGTTTGAAGTTCTCGTTGTGGTAGAGCAGCAAAGGTTTGACAGTCATGGCTAGTTCGGATCTAGATTATGACAGTCATGGCAAGTTAGGTATCCACGTATTGCTTCATATTCTGTCGCATCCATATGAAAAATGTCAAAAGCAATATAAGTGTTGATGCTGAAATCTAGAAACAATAAAAGTTAGCGTGTGCATATAGGAACACATGTATAAATACGGAAAATACTATGTGACTAGGGTGAATTGTTGATATTACTTGATTTGGAATTGCTACTTTCGGGTCAAAATCCTATGCAACAGGCCTGTCAACCTCTCGTGAATTTTGGACCAAAGATGCGGTCGGAGGTGAAGGTATTTGCGTGTAGATTCTATATTGCAGAAACGGTGCATTTTTGCCTGGATATAGGCATTAAATATTTGTAGAACAATATATTATCAACCATTATATGTTAAAATTCTAGGAAGTGTTAAAATGTGTCTAGTAAGCATTTATTTGTTAAATTATGTTATTCTTTGATGCCTGGTAGTATGGTAAATAATGCATCTTTCATTTCAAAGTGAGCATATGAATTGATCTATAGATTGTCAAATATCAAAAAATTGTCATGATAAAGTTAGCTCGTTCTTAAGTTCCTGCAGATAGGAAAATCAAGCATATATCGTAACAATTAATTTGTGTTGGGGAGTTTACTATACAGAAATATTTTTAAAAGATTTAAATGTGCTCTACCAACCAAAATTGAATTGCCATAACTCAGCCAGTTTTCAATATTTTAATGAAATATAATTGAGATAAACAATATTTTGGCACAAATGTGTATACGAATTTTCAAAATCGAATTCTAACTTTTAGGTGGTGTATTTTAATGAATTCGTATACATAGACAATTGATCAAAAAACTCCTATAAAAAGTAAACACTTTTACACAAAATCATATTGTGTAAAACGTTTAACTCTCCTCTATTGAATGAGATTAATTTCGTTAAAATCTGATAAGTGGAAGTGGATTAAATTAGTAATGGAAATATACATGGTTGAATAGTCTGCTAATTTCACACTTGTGTATCTTTCCCTATCCGTAACACCAATTTACTGATTTAGGCTATGTAAATTTTTGATGTGGAGCACTAGGAACATGTCCCGAATAACCTGTATAACTCCGTGTTATGATTTGAGGCATAAACCGCGGAATTCATAGCAAATCGACTAGTCAAATGTTCATCCGACAATTATTTTCCTTTATTCTACTCACCTCGTTCGATTTGTGTTCTTACCTTAGCTTTTCTGACATTTGATATAGCAGTTATTCTCTAATTCGAATGATGTCTCTACGTTTAGTCCCACCTCAATCACAGGAGTTCCGTCCCTCTGCACCATGCCGCACTGTTAGAAATAACCCACCAGGCAATTCTAACAAGGACATATTCTATACTAATTTACCCAGGGTCAACTTATCATTATCCTTTGACCATCGAGAGCAAGTCAGAGGCCGTTGGAGCTCTCTACCCAAAATGTATCAACCTCAATCATATCAGTATACTCGAGACAATATTTGTTATTTGGTAGATTCTAACCATTCCTATTCTAAGAATAGACATCACATTTATTCAAAAGTCTCTCAGTCACCTCATAAACAATCAAAACCTTTTATCTATTCCACAAATCGCTTCCTTGATTACATTCCTAAATTTGAGAATAATCGAAAATTATTAATTGAAAACTCATTGTACTTACGACGAATCGAACCTCTTAAAGCTGATATCCTACTTCCCACACATAAACAGAGCGAACTAAATATTCTTTCTATTCCTGCCCCTCCAATTAATTTCAAAAAACCAATTCATGATATATTTCAAACCCACAACGCCATTCCATCAATCAACCCTCGAACTAATAAATATTTATCAGAGTTGAATGGTTTTTCTCCATCAATCCGAAACATGATACCAATTGCGAATTCTTCAGAATATTCTGCCAATTGCTTTCCAATATCGTTTCACCCAATTCCTGAAATCCATCCCCAGGGTTATAAGACTCGTTGTTTATCGCGTCTTGTTATGGGCATAAATAAAGCCAACAATTACGATTCTCTACTGAATAATGATCAAATTGGTTATTTCAAAAGGAAACATAGGGTGGATATCACATCGAATGAACTATCTATAATAGGATTCTCAACTTTTAGAGAGCTTCGTTATAAGAATGTATTCTATTCTTCTAGGATATGCATATCTCCATCAAAACAAGTAAATAGTTCACAGCACCTTGAAATCCCATATAATATTTTAAATGATAAGTGTACAGATGCTTATACCTTTTCTAACGTATACAAGCCTTGTCTTTTTCCTAAAGTACATCTTGAACCTATCATTTCTCCCGTTCTTCAACCATCGGATATTTCTTCCCTTCAAGAATGTAATGTATGCCTCTTAGAAGCCTTCACAACAAAGTTACCATATGATGTCCTTGTTAAGGCATCTCCAAATACTAAATATCGGTCTCCTCATTCTACCCATAATGATTCTACGACTGATGTACAATTGATGCAAAATAATCGTACTCAAAATACTCTTAGCAGATCGAACATGCTCCATAGTACTCTTTCAGATATCATTAACAGTAATCAACCGATGCAATCTACGACAATACTTAATTCTGATCATATAACAATACACCAACCCAAATTTCCTACCAATAACCCTCTTACAACAATTTCAACTGTGGGTCCTAAAAATACAAATGTGTCTCTTCTTTCCAACGAATTATTGCCTTATACAATAAATATGCCTTCAACAAGCCTTTCGTCAAATTCCTACTCTACAAAATTGTCTTCTGCTTATTTAAACTTAACAAAGACTGGTTCGCACTCCAATTATGCCCGTACATCATTAATTCCTTCTCCTCCGAATATTACCTTTAATGACTCTCTATTCGAACCAAATCTACGCCCTAATCAATACCTAGAGAAAGAAAACTTGTTTAACAAGGATCAGTGTAATAATAAACATATTCTCAATACAGTTTCTTGTGCAAAAGATGAGAAACAATTGTTATTCAAAGAATATCCAGAGGAATCACCGATATCCTTAATTCAATCGACCGAGAGGGTTATATATTCTCCTTATGGTAGCCAATCTCTTTCTTTAGAACAAATTGTTGATGACTGTAAATACATTGCAATTCAGCAAAATAATAACAGTATTCAATTGCAGTATTTACAAGCCTTCCATAGTCAATCAGATGATGACATTGCATCCAATTTGTTTACAATTCGAGTAAATGAAGTATCGGAGATTGATCATCCAACTCCTAATAATTGTAAAGATTTTTTAATCGAAGATAATATTGTTAATAGTCCTATGGTAACAGATTTCATTAAGGAAATTGTTAATAATATTTTGCTTCAGTTAGATTTCAACCTGATCACTAATGTCCAATGTATGGGATATGATATTAGTAACAACTCAAGGAAGACTTTAGCTTACGACAAACCCTCCAGTACAATTAGCTACAAAAGGAAGAGCATGACTAGTTATGCACATTATGCATCTTTGCTCCATTCCTCTTCTAGCATGGGATGCGTAAATATGCTAAGAGATCAATTAAAGGTTAACCAGATTATGCGTAGGACAATGGAGAATCAAACAAATAGGAAAATGAAATCTAGACGTTTAGGAGACGCCCTTACTAACCTGTTTGATATCACACATGCATACACTTATTCGTATTATCACTCTCATAATAATTTTGAAGATACTTCCTCTGATGAAGATGTCAACTAACAGTTCTTCATCAAGTAAAGCTTATTTGTATATATTTGTAATATTTTGAGCATAACCTACAAGGTTGAGAGCGAAAATACATCCATCACTCTGTATCTATTAATTATCAGATATCCATCATATTTATCATATAACTAACATATAGGATTGTTACCAGGGGAGGCTAACCGTGAATAGATCGATTATTATGTATGAACTACAAATACAGTAGAAATCGGATAACGCACACCTTTGGTAAACAAATTTAATGCGCGCTATCCGATATTCACCAAAATGGTGTATATCCCAGCCTTTATAGCTGATATCAGTTTAGCTTTCTAATGGGCTAATATATGTTTTGTTCGTATCCTGTAAATTTGCAATTTCTAACTCATGTACCCACCAACAGTCAACATCCGGTAACTCGAACCCTTAGGGTGAAATAAAATCTGTTCGAGTTAACCAACGGATGGATTCCATTTAATCCAATGGTTCTGGTTTTTCTTTTTGGTTGCCTATCTTCTTTGTCCTGGATGAGCTATGAGATGGCACTGAGATGCCACGTGCCTCTCATTAACCATTAGTAAATTGTATATTACTATACCTTCTCAGTTTCTGAATTTAAAAGATCTAGCTCCTATAGTTACGTCAAGGTTATGGTAGCCAATTTATACGAAATTCGAATCAATACAACATTCCATAAATCATTTCCTTGATAACTGACAAACAAACACACCCAACAATCGAGTTTTAATAATATAGATACCTCGAAAACTACTAGTTCTATTGCAAAGATCGTAATCATAGACATTTGACTGGTTATAAATATGGATTACTTCAATTAAATTTGGTAGGTAGATATTCTCGATAATATCGAATTGGCTCGAATAAATGTTTTATTGATAGATAATAATCAACACAAGTCATGTAATCCAACTATTCCAGTTTAAAATGACTTAATCTGTTTGGGTAAAAGGATGATATGTTGTTAAAATCTCCCCATTTTAAAGCGCTGATAAACGATCACTAGTGTCTTTGATTTCAGGAGTAATATCAAGTGATCTGAAGATGTTTATACATAAAATTTCAATTTTTGTGATTATAAAGTTGTCACGTTATTGAGTTATACTAGATACCATAGATGGCACATTTTTGGCCAATATTCACTTATAACTAGATTGTGAATCAGTCCAGCCAATATTTACTACAATACCAACTTCTCTAACCCTTGTAATTCCTTTTGATACGATTTCTCTAACCGGTGTGCCCATATTTGGTCATTATCAAGATTTACACAATAGTGTTTAGAGATATCTTATCAAAATGTAATTTTAATTTATGTACAAACATCGTCAGATCGCGTATATTAATCCTGAAATCAAAGACGCACTAGTAATCGTTTATCAGTACTATAAAATTGGGATATTTTAACAATATATTACCCTTTCACCCGAACAGATGATGTCATTCAAATTGGGAATAGTTGGATCACATTACTTGTGTTGATTATTATCAATCAATACTACGTTTATTCGAGCCAAAATGTACCAATTCGATTTTATCGAGAAATATTAAAATTTCCTACCAAATTTAGGGGTTGCCTCGTTAGTCCAAATTTCATATGTTTGTGTTAGTCCAAAATTTGGTGATGTTTGCGTGAGTTGGATCTGGAGCAGGCTGTGAGTTGCAGAGAGTATTTAGATTCAAATCAACCAAAGTAAATGACTATATTTCCTTGCGACGAAATTTCCCGTGTATACCTGCATTCGATCAACAAAAATTTGGACTAATACCGATTTTGATATTTGTACCTACGCAACCATATGAAATTTTGACTAATGCATACATACGAATTTGGACAAATGCATGCGTTCCCATATTTAATAGACTCACAGCCTACGTAACTATAGCCTATTCGCTGTCTAAAATTTCATGTACCATGGATTACTTCAAGTTTATTAAATTTGACTTACAATTCTATTTTATTGATAAAACAAAATCGGTGCATTTAAGCTCGAATAAATGTATAATTGATGGTTAATTAATTACGGAAGCCATATTATTTGGTTGGAATTGAAAAATGTTGTTAAAAATGGTACACTTTTAACAACATTTTCCCTTCTAACCAAACAGATGATGTCATTACAAACTGGTAATAGTTGGATAATATGGCTTCCATAATTTATTAACCATCAATTATACATTTATTCGAGCTTAAATGCACCGATTTTGATTTATCAATAAAAATAGAATTGTAAGTCAAATATAATCGACTTGAAGTAACCCATGGTACATGAAAATTTGGTCAATGAAAAGGTGCGTAGGCTCTGGTTCTATTGGCATTAAAAAATGTTATACTGCAGCTGTTTATATTTTGATCACTGATTTAGACTAATTTAGGTGCGCTGATTCTGAATATCTATTCAGTTTTTTCCTATCACGTCAGGTTTTTTCACAACCATATAACTACATTTTCAGAAAAATTTCGACATTTGCCAAAAATTCATCATGATTACATATTACAACAATAACATTATGTACATAGTATATATATTCAAATAGTCTTATTTGCTTATTGGTTTTTAACTAGTCTGTTATTCTATTTTGTTGATATGTCGAAAAGAAAGTGTTTCAATTCTCCAGACATTTTTTGTTATATTTGTGGTTACTATACTCCGAAACCTCAGATGCAGAATATTACTGAATTTGTGAATAGAGCTTACCATGCGTATTTCAAAGTTAAGCTGGGCGACCAGGACAAAAGTTGGGCACCTCATAAGGTCTGTAAATCTTGTGTAGAATTATTGAGGTCTTGGAGTAAGGGTAAAGAGAAACACCTCCCTTTCGGAATTCCTATGATTTGGAGAGAATCAAAAAGTCATTTCGATGATTGGTATTTCTGCATGGTAAATGTTATGGGCTGCAAAAAGAGTGACAGACACCTGCTGAATTACCCAAATTTAGAATCTGCTATTCGACCAGTCCCTCATTGTAGTGATCTACCTGTACCAATATTCACAGAGTTTCTCGGACTCATGATGATGAAGATGGTGCCAATTCTGCAGAAGTCAATGATCATGACTGTGAATATGATGTTGATTTTCGAGGTCCTTCCTCGGAGCCTTCTCTCTTTAACCAAGCGGAATTGAATGATTTAATTCGTGACCTTGACCTCTCGAAAGAATCTTCTGAGTTGCTTGCAACTAGATTGAAAGAAAAGAATCTATTCCATCAAGGAACAAAGGTAACATTATATCGTTACAGGGAGCAAGAGTTTCAACAGTATTTCTGCGAAAAGAATGGTTTGGTGTTTTGTCCAAATGTTGAGGGTCTTCTACTGGCAATGGGAGTTCCGAACTACAATCCAAGTGACTGGAGGCTGTTTATTAACAGCTTCAAAAGGAGTCTGAAATGTGTACTACTCCATAATGGAAATATATTCGGTTCAATTCCTATAGGATATTCAGTTAAACTCAAAGAGGAGTACATAATGTGAAAGAGATATTAGAGAGATTATTAACTACTCTGCACATGATTGGGTCATCTGTGTTGATCTCAAAATGGTCAACTTTCTATTAGGACAACAATCTGGGTTCACTAAGTATCCCTATTTTCTTTGTTATTGAGACAGTATAACTCTCTGGTACATATAAATAAAATAATTCTACCTCCTCTCCACTTTAAGCTTGGTTTAATGAAGCAATTCATCAAAGCACTGGATAAAGACAGATATTGTTTCAAGTATATCCGAAATTATTTCCATAAATCAGTGAAGAGAAGAAAAAGGCAGGGATATTTAAAGGTCCACAGATTCGCAAGTTACTTAGAGATAACAGCTTCAAAGATTCAATGAACGAGGAAGAGAAGAGAGCGTGGCAGGCTTCTCTAATGTCGTTTCTAATTTCCTTGGTAATAAAAAGGCATCCAACTACAAAGAACTAGTCACAGAGTTAGTCGACAGCTATCATGCTCTTGGCTGTAATATGAGTATTAAAATTCATTATTTGAGAGACCATCTTGATAGATTTCCGGATAATCTAGGTGATATGAGTGAAGAACAAGGTGAACGATTCCATCAAGACATAAAAGTGATGGAACAGCGATATCAAGGAAGATGGGACACACATATGATGGCAGATTACTGTTGGTGCCTAAAAAGAGATTGTCCTAACGAACAACGTTCAAGAAAGTCAAACAAGAGAAATTTTTAGATTGAATAGTGCTCATATTACATGTTTATAGTATCACTTTCTTCCATTCATATTAGTAACAATTATATCATTATTCTTAGTGAATGAAATATTGATATTTTCAGAAATTTAATAGATCCAATCTAACGTATAAGGGTTGAAACCAATTTTGTTCTATAAATGTAGTAATAGGATTGTGAGGTAACTTGACGTATTAGGGAGAAACTGACTAAATAATCGGAATCAGCAACACACAATTAGTATATATCAGTTGACAAAATCAATACAACTAAAAGTGTAGGCCTGTGTTATTAATAGGGTTTGGGAACTCTGTCAAGAGTCAATATAAGTTGCAGTAACTCAGAGCATTAAACGCTCCCGCAACCGCTCGCTACTGAGAAAGGACTGCGGCTCCCACTCCAGGAAAATGGACCGCGCTCCTTTTCATTATTTCAGCTTTACATTAAATTTGTATTTTAAGCAATCAGGATTGAATTTAACCATTGTACATTCTGGAAATTGCTAAATGTGCACCGTCAAACCATTTTAATAAATTGTGAACTATACTAAGGTGTCCCAGCATCCACTTTTTATAGAAAGGATACTGAATTTTAAGCAGACAGGTGCGAGGCCAAGGGGACTTTGGGGCTTTAGTCCCCCAAATGAGAGATTCAGCACCCGAAAATTTTTCAAAATTAGCCCCCCCCTCCCTAATTTGGAACATTAAACCAAATTATTTTGTAAGTTGAATCTCAATTTTCAATGGGATAATATGAATGGCGGAACTTTCGTCTCAGGAAATTTAGTATCCGGAAACTTGGTCTCGGAAATATGGTCTCTTGGAAATCTCGTATCTGGAATTTTCGTACCTTTCTACATATTATATCCATCTTTTGCAACACTATAGATATCCATCTTCATTTTCTATAAAACAAAGAAACACTACTTATTCCGCTAAAAATTCGAAAAAAATTCCTGGTCCCAATTTCCCAAACATAACACACCTTACAGTCGACTTTAGCAACAATAATGACCGTTCGAAACCTAGCCATCATCTTTTCCCTTATGCTAACACATATCTCCCACCCCAGACCATCATATAGCAAATCAAAACAAAACATTCATCAGAATCTACTCTAGCATTAAATCCCCGATCAACCCTTTATATAACCTTTTAGCTAGCTAATCTAATAAATATCCCTTGATGATCCCGTCATATCTTATAAATCCCGCCCTTTCTACCACCTTTTTGCAACCTTGCTACCTTTATATCGATCTTTTGAAACATTATCCATCTTCTTTTTTTCTATAAAACAAATAAACATTGCTAAAACCGCTAAAGGATGCAAAATTCCGAGTACGAAAATTCTGGATACGAAAATTCCAAGAGACCAAATTTCCGGATACGAAATTTCCTGGGACGAAAGTTCCGTTACCATCGATGTTGTAGGGATTATATACTTCTGGGAATGGATGTAATAAATTAGGTTGATATCCGTCCTCAAACTCAGAGAAATATAGTTCTGCGGGAGCCTCATCTTGTGCACAAATAATATCGGCACTCACTCTCCTCAAGTCATCTTCGAAACACAATAGTGTGCGCTGCTTCATCTGGGATTCCTAGTTCAGATAATCCTATTGGAGGTTTAATGTTGAATAGAGCCTGGAATGGCGCCATCCCCAAAATTGAGTGATAATTAGTGTTCTTTTTATACTGATCCAAAGCCTACTAAAGATACAGTTAGATACGTTTCCTTACGATGGCAAAAGTAGTAGTCTATTGAAAACTTGAATTTCATTGGGTAATTTTTTGCAACAATATTCCTTGTAAATTGTAAATACACTAATTGACTTTAGTATGCTTATTAGCTGATTTCCTTTTGTTAATTATCTATACTAAAGGCGATTGATCTGTACTAGCGCGGCTTCGCTTGTTATGTCACTCCGCGAGAGCTTAGTGCTGCAGGTTAGCTTAAGTATTAAACATATATTTCTTAGTGCTTTTGGTGGCTACGTGGCTGGATAAACTCGGCACTTCGTGCCTCGAGTTTATAATATAGCAGAAAATTTAAGATTTTATTATCCATTGTCCATCCAAATTACATACCGTGGCCTCCTGTGGTGACATTGGAGATGCTATGTCGCTTTTGGTTAGTAATCTGGGCCTTTATGCCTCAGGTATTTAGAATTTCTAGAATAGATCGACATTTGAACAATTTCGAATTTTTGTATAATCATGATGACGTAATCATTCCATGATGAGTTTGTATTTGGTCTAAATCATGACTTCAGGAAATTTGGCATAGAAAGGAGTAACTGTGATTCAAATTTCAATTTCTATCATGTATAGTGCCTGTGCAGTTTTTCGAAAATCCAAAAAGGTGACAAAGAAGTCATAATTTCGTCATGTGTGAATTTTCGTTGGAAGACTCAACATGTCCGAGCCAGACCCAAAATACCCTTGTATGCCAAAAATCAGCCCTGGGTTGGTCCTCGAGTTTCTTCAATCAATTCTGGACATACAAACATATACAGTAGAGTTTCGAAAACGGACTCTCCAAGAAGCGGACAACCCCCTACAACGGACAAACCTTGTGGCACGTTTTGAATTTGTCTAGCATGTAATTACTACTTAAGCAGTCTCTGAGGAGCGGACAATTCTCTACACGGATAGATACAATGTCCAAACGTGTTCGTTATTCGGACACTACATTGTGTGTGTGTGTATATATATACGCACAGTAGAACTCGGATATAACGTTCCCTCAAGGGAGAGAAACAAATTACTTTATAACCGAGTTGTATCTACATTCAATTTTAGCAGTGAAAATGTATTGTCTTCACACATGAAACCACCCTTAGAGTACTCGATTCGGTTATTTGCCATATTCGACATTGTGTTTTCTACTAAATTGCGCAGACCATGAAAATTCCAAAATTTTCCATGGCAGTCCACATAGTATTACCGTAGATTGCTCTACCCTTAATGAACTCCGATTCTAATGAAATTTAGTTGGAGTAAACATGCATCTAAAGGGACAATATTGAGAAGTTGGACACCAAATTTGTAAAATTGAACAAAATTTGAACATGAATTAAAAGTGATTCGTAATTGATTTGAAAAATGATTTGAAATTTTCAAATATTTTATTTTCTTTTGTTTTTAGAAAACAACTAAATGGCTTAATTACAACTCTGGTTTCGTGGTAACCTTCACTTGTTAGAATTATTCTAATTTGTGTTCTTTTGTCGAAATTTACAAGTACTTCCTCAACTGTATAGATTTATCTACAATGGTTTCAACTTTCAATAATTATTCGACTTCCTTTTTTCTTACATGAGTAATATGACAATAAGCAATATTATGTTAATTATTGATTCACACTTCTGGTATTTATGGACTAAAGAATATATCAATATATCTATCCGCCATTTACATAACTTCATACGTTACTAATCTTCTCAGAATCGATTATACAAGGGTTGTTCAATAAGTAATGAGACTAATATATCGATTTCATATTCTAGCTAATACAGCTCAGAGGAAGACTTTTTGGATCGTATAGTAAAGGGGGATGAAACTTGGTTTCATTATTAGAAACTAGAGAGCAAAACTCAATCGAAGCAGTGGAAGAGACGTGATGAACCTGTACCCATCAAGGTAGAGGCCGCAAAATCAGCAGGGAAGAGAATGGCAACCTTATTTTGGGATAGGGAAGGAATTATACACCTCGACTGGTTGCCTGAGAAGATCACCATAAACAGTGATTATTACCTTGACGAATTGAAAGAATTGCATCATGCGATTAAACGTGAGAGGCGAGGCAAGTTGACACGTGGCGTATTGCTGAAACATGACAACGCAAGTCCCCATGTAAGCTCCAAGACAATGGCTGCAATTGACGACTTAGGATTCGAATGCCTCCCTCATCCCCCGTATAGTCCAGACCTGGCTCCCAGCGACTACTGGCTGTTTGGAGAGATGAAGAGACCCCTTCGAGGGAAGAGATTTGAGGATTTCAAACGGCTGGAGTACGAAATACAACAGTGGGAAAAAGGGATCCCTAAAGAATACTATACCACTGGGCTGGAAAAGTTACCAGAACGATGGAAACGATGAATAAAGTTAAAGGGGGAATTTATCGAAACATTTGATAATCAATTATGATAAGTATAGGTTTACTATATAAATAATGAAAAAAAAGCCTCCTTATTTATTGAACAACCCTTGTACTACTTACGAATCGAACCAAGAAATTTATCTGTTGAATACTTAAGCTAACCTGAGGCACTAAGCTGTCTCAGAGCGTTTTAATTCAATCCATACTTTATTGATAATACTAGAATGGATACATTACTCTCAAGTATGGTGCATTCCCTTGACTCACACCCCCAAGTTTGTGATATAGACATAAAAACACAAACTCCAGTGTTAGAGAACGAGCTGTCATCTTGGGAGTACAAGCATTGTGTGTTCTTGCCTACTGACCTTAAGGAGTATTACCTCACCCAGAATGGAATGTTACTCACTTGGTCAATAAAGGTAGGTACAAACATATATCGGGTAGGAAGAGTGGCAATATGCGAGCTAAAGGAAATGGTGATGATAGAAATAAATCATATTACAAAACAACTTTTGCTTTCTAATCTACCTGTCAAGATAATCAGAATAGATGAGAATCCTTCAGTAGGTAGCATATGTCTCTTGTACAAGGATAGAGTTGGTATGGAAATTGATGAAAAATCTATATGGGAGGAACCAATTATCGTTCTACTTAGACACGGAGGGAAGATGGAGTTCTTAACAAAAAACTTCACTAACTACCTGCGTCTAATGGTAGCTTATGCTGGATTAGAGGAGTGGCCAAACAGAGTACAGGGTGTCCCTCTGAGCCCAGTAGCTAAACAGTGGCATTACATCATGGGCAAGTTAACCTTGATCGAAGATTAACTAGTATATATGTACCATTGATAAACTGAACACTCGTTCACACACTGCATTAGATGCAGGGATATCAAAAATAGGAGATAATAATTTCCTTATTACAGGGAAAGCTATTTCGTGTAATGTACCCAGGGCGGCGTCACTGTGGGTGTTCTGGGTGCCATACACCCACTGTCACGAAATACCTTTACATTATCCTCTATGGTAAAGGTTGTTTAGACACTAACTATCCATTATCATGGACACCCGAAGCTTTAATATGCGGCGCCGGCCCTGATACCCCAACGCTTGTCTACGGCTAAATAAGAAGTCATTGATAATTCTATAAGTTCGTTAAAGACAGCATACTTCCTTAAGCAAGTCATCAGTCAAAGCAATTTCTGCGCATAATTATTCAACACATCCCTCAGGATTGGATAGTCAATTAATTTATCGTCATTCAATTATAACCAATCTAAATTTTTGTCATAAATTATACAAACGTAGCCAATTATCGAGGTAGTGAAAGAAAATATGATAGAATGTCATACATTCGGACCAGTGGCGTAACCAAGTCTTTGGTTAAGGTGGTGCGGTGGTGGTGCGAGTAGTGTTGAATTTTAGGGAGCTGTTAAGTAATTTTGTCAAGTAACTGAAGAAAGAGATAAATTGTTTAATAGATTGTCCAAAATCTAAAACACTACTACCTGAAACCATACAGAAGTTAAATTTATTAAAAATTTAGTACCATTTACTAATTTCAGCCCACATTAGTCAGAACATGTTAGATGATGCGCATCATCCAAGGTGGTGAACCGCACCACAGCGCACCACCCCGACTACGCCTCTAATTCGGACTTGATTTGTCTATTTGATAAACGTCGTAATTTTAGCAAGTTCCATTTCGGTAATAGCAAGATTTCATTCAGAGGAGAGGGAAAGAGGGAACCTGGGATTTTTCCTCCAAGATATAGATAAATCAGCACAATGATGATACATACTAATTATGTGATCTGTTATGACAGGAGCAAAGTTTATAGACTGATACCCCTATTTTTTCTCTAAATAAGTCGAGAACTTCATCAAAGTCAACTAGCTTCATTTCTGGACTGTTGCGGAGCCTTGTTTTTATTATGTTCACCTGGCTGAATGACCTCTCAACGGTGGTGGTCCCTACAGGAAATGTCAACATAATGTTAATCAACTTGAAAATTTCAGGGAAATACCATTATATGCGTCAGCCTTTTGATTCCTTGGAATACTTGCTGGAAAGTAGGACTCTTGGTAGCTTATTGCAAAACATGAAAGCTTCTTTTTCATGAAGTAACGCTCTTCTAAATACAGGTCACTCAGAAAGAAGTGCATCCCCGTCATTTAAAGGAGGGAACTGAAAACTGACACCTTAAAATTCTACTTCGGCTTCCTCTCTATAAAAAGCACCTAATTGCTTGATTTCTTCCTGTCCATAAGTACGAAATGTAGGGTCATCTGCTTGAGGTATATTGAAGACTGACATTGCAATAACGACTGCAAAACCATCATCAGGAAAACGACTTGGATGTTTTGGATTAACTTATCGACAAAAGGGATCAAGACTGCTGTGCGAAAACTGTTAGTGATAGTCAGGGAGGTACTGCCCCTCGTACTATACCAACAGAAGCACAAACTGTGATCTCATAATCAGACTGAATGCTAGCTAGCTATAGGCGATGACAGGAGCAATTGACCATGAATGACCAGATAGGGACACATTCTCCTTTGAACTCCAGTATTCCTCCAGAGAACGGAGCTGCCCCATCATATCCTGCCCTATTAGCCTATTGATATTCAAACATTATGATTCCACGTAGGAAGTGATTGTACTAGCAAGGGTTTCAGCATCCAAAGATCGAATATGAGTATGGTCATGAAATGCTCTTAAGAATGTCCATCTACCACCTATCGAATTTTTTTGTAGAACTTTGATCAAATTCTCTTATGTCGAACTATGCTCGAATGATGAAAAAGGCAAATTTTGATCAAAGTTCTACCCAAATGTCTCCAGTCAAACTTTGATCGAAAAATTGTAGAATCTTGATCGAAAATGTGAACTTTGATCGAAAATGGAGAAAATAAAACAAAAAAATCCAACGATACGCCATTTTACAAAGATTAATAATAATCAATCCAAAAAACTCCATCTATCATAAAGTTAGCATAAATTCCACACTCCCGTCCTTTAGTAGCTAATAACGAACACAAATAAATACTCCCAGGGCCATAAGGTAGCGAAATAAATCTCTAATCCCCTCCCAATGGTACTCTTTCTAATTAATAAAATGTAAAGTGCTAGCACGTCCTAGATTGAAATCAGTCGAGTCCGGTGCATTGTGGCATTACATGGGGGGTCAGGGGGTGCCACCCTGAATATTGTGGTGTCGTGGAGCACGAAATTTTTTCGATCAAAGTTCGACTGAAGACATTTTAGTATAACTTTGATCAAAATTTGCCTTCTTCATCATTCGATCAAGGTTCGACATAAGAAATTTTGATCAAAGTTTTACAAAAAATTCTATCAAAATATATAGATGCCACCCATCTACCGCAAATGGAAAGCTCTTCTTGGGTGCTCACATCTTGACATTCATCAGCCAAAAGTGAAAATAATGGACTCGATTTCAAATTGGACACGAGCCTTCTTTCGATCCAAGTGTCAATTACTTCTATCAGAGAAACACACGAAAACTTGGATGTAGACTGAGCATTTGAAAGCCCTTGCTCTACATGTTGCTTCAAAAGGGTATCCCCATTAGCTATCTGCAACTCAATTATGTCTTCTCAAGGAGGCCAAATCCTCAAATCTTCTGGGGAGCCCGGAGATGGGGGATGGCCCCAAAGCCAAAAATTCTGTATGAAAAGTTCCCAAAAATTCACCATTATACCGATCCAACAAGATTGCTCTAATTTTCTTAATTTATGAATCATCTTAGGCAATGAAAGTTTGATTCTCTGGATTGTTAAATTTCTGGTATTAAAGATATTAACAGTCAAAGAAGTTGTTAATATCAAATATTGAAAGACTTGAGAGTGTCAGTTATTTCATTGGTGATAATTTTTCAAGTTAATCTGAAAGATCAAATCAACAAGCCATTTATTAAAGAATGGTGAACAAAGGGAAATATCTACTTTGGCAAGCCGCGACTTCGCAGGCTAAGAGATAATACTAGGGGAAGAATAATAAAGGAGTGACTAATTTTTGAATATTGACATTTGAAACATTTTTTGAATATGATCTTAGTCAATGCTACTTCCTCTTCAAGTATAGTGCCATTAAGGAGATTCTTTCTAGATCTACCTTTTGTTGTGGATTTATAACCTCTCCGATAGCTCAGACGGGCAATGCATCTCTCATTGCTCTCGTTTTCGTTCTGAGCTACTTCATATTCTAACTGACGCTTGAGACGGGCATTCCGCTAAGTTGCGTTCTCGCTATCTAAATATGCTAGATGGTTATTAAGCTGCTTCTTAAGTCTAGCTTCTATTATTTGAGAGGATTCATAGAGTCGATTAACTCTCTTCCTCTGCTCATCGTTTTGAAAGATTTCCTTTGGACCACGTTTTATTTGTCGGGGACTTTTTATGATACGAAGAATGTAAATATGAGACAAAAGTAAAGATTGTCAAGTAGTAATTCCAGTTGTAAATTTTATTTAGAAAATGTAGTCATTCCTATATTCATACTAACAATAATAAAGTTATTTTTGTTGGTCACTTCGTAAACTACAAAAATAAATATAATTACAAATTTAGCCTAATGATATGTTAATATTATTCCACATTACAGTAGTACACAGGACCTAATTATTTCTTAATATTTAATAAACAAACTTAGTTAGGTGATTGTGTCTATCTTTGAACACCTCAGAACGATAAATACTAGAAATAATATTTAAGGTTTCATCCTCAAATGATCTAATGATATTTTCATGCAAAATCTTAAAATTTTGACATGATATAGTTGCCAAATTCCTGAGGTACCATAGATACTATGATTAATGAAAATTAGTGAAAAATACAATCCAACCAGAAGTTTTACATGTTTTCGCCAAATATATCAAGACCTAGAATATATCCGACTTCCCATACCCTAATAGTAAATTTTGATATGCTATCTTTCCAATATGAAATAATTGTTATTATACGGTCATATATGAGTATAACGTAGATTACATCATAGTGAGTAGATAAATTTCAAAATGTATTATTAGGGTATGGAATTCGGGTATATCCTAGGTATTGGACTAATTTACTCGGCGAAAACATGTAAATTTGAGTTATAATGAATGTTATGAAATTTACCATGTTTTCAGGAATTTGTCAACTTTATGATGTCAAATTTTAATATTTTGTTTAATTAGATAATTGAAAGAGAATTCTGAAATCATAATTATAGTATTTATCGTCATAGGGTGTTGGAAGATGGACATTTTCCCCAAAATATGCTTACAAAGTACAAAACTTTCACAGATTCGACTATAATTTGCATCTTGGGATTGATGAAGTATATTTCTATAAATATGTAATTCATTTATTCGGACAAAAACGTGGCACTTTTGAAATATTGAACTTCAAAATTATTCTAATGTATCCAAGTTTCAAGACCTGAGTTCGAGCCTACGGTTCTACTTAATTAAAGGAGTCTATGGATTTAGGGAAAATCCATAAACCACAGGGGGATGTGTCAAGGGAATACGGCAGATATGATAGGGTGGACGCCCCAATCTCTTCAATATACTCCATTATCAGTGCGGCCTTGTGTTCAAACGCATTAATATTGTGTGTAATTTCATATTTTTGAGCTCAATTTCGGGATGCCTCAATTTTATCTCTTCCAATAGTGCATTCAAACAACTTCTATATACAACTTAGCAGATACTGTGGGACCCATTTTCAGGCGAATTAATTTAATGAATCAATGTGGACTAAAGTGCAGGGTATATATCCTTCTACCAATTGTAAGGGCTGTAACGCCAAAATAGGTCCGGACGAGTTTTGGCTATCTAAAATTGGTCTGGGGAGCAAATTTAGGGGGCCAAAATTTGTCCAGGGGGCCAATTTGTGGTCATTTACCACCACTATTTGACGCGAGGATTTGAACTCTTGCGTAGAGCATGATCTGCTTCCTTTGCGGACTTTTTGGGCACCCTTTGGTTGTTGACGAGTGTATCTTGGAGCGTTACTGGCTTAGCATATGGCATTTTTATCAAATTGGCTAACACACCTGGTGTTACCTTGTCCTGTCTGTCATTTCTTTTTTCACTGTTGCACGAGGATTTGAAATATGGGTAGCATTCGTGTCCAGCGTCACACACTAGGCGAATAGGCGGAAGTAGAGTTATTTTTGACATGCTTAGATTGTTTAGATTTCACCCTCATTATTTGCTGAGTGGTTTAGTTTCTAGAAATCTGATTTTATGTACTAGTGTGTCTTCAACTCATTGAGTTATGGTAAATATTTAGGTATGTAAAATATCAATATTCGAGAATGCTATTTTGTGGTTTCATTATCAATTCTATGTAATCATTTTATTTAGATATGAGTTAGTGCTCTCAACTTTACTTCATTGTTTTTCGAAATCTAGATTGTCTATTGAAATTATCAGAGTAAAATTGTGATTCTCAGACTTTTCCAAAATATTGGTTGTATGCAGACATATAACCTAGTGTATTTTGGGTGTCTTTGGGCGCGTCTAGAAATCATAAAATAATAAAGTCCACAATGTTTGGCTTCCTATTTATTTGTATATACTAACTTATCACGACTGGTCACGATAAGTTGCAGGACCTAAAATGTAAATCTACTCATTTATATATATTTGTATTTGGATGAAATTGACTACATATGGATGATTTTGGGAGCCAGTTGTGTTAGAATGAGTATAGTATTGTTCTATTAATTTCAAAAACATTTACCAAGCTGGCAGTTCAACATAGCATCCGTTTGATTAAACAGGAAAGTATATGATTATGTTTGCAGGCTAGGAAAACGAACTGTATCCGCATTCCACTGAACTAATTTCCTCATATTTTATTAGCTATTTGACCTCACCAATACATGTTCTAATTTAACATCGTTCTGATCTTATCATAATACGATAGTGTGGGGATATATCAGTGGAAACACAGATACCTATTGAAAATTCCACGAAATTATTTATCAATTTTATAACTCCTGGATTTCCTAAAATCATATATTTTCAACCCATAGACGTTAATGTTGTACATTAATATGAAATCGCACTAAACTGTATAATGGTATAATCGTACGTAAAATTTGGCTTTTCAAATCGATTTCTTTGCATCTATTTACTATATATACATAATTTCAAACACAATAGTGCTACCTACAAGCATATTCCTCCCAAAGTGCTTCTGTCCACTGTGCGTCATCCGCTCTCGTTTCCGGTCATTTTTGGCACCCCTTGGTTGCTGACAGGTGTATTTTGAGATCTGTATATTTTGATCGAATTTTATGTAGAACTTTAATAAAATTTTCTTATGTCGAACTTGGATCGAATGATGAAAAAGGCAAATTTTGATCAAAGTTCAACTAAAATGTCTCCAATCGAACTTTGATCGAAAAATTGTAGAATCTTGATCGAAAATGGAGAAAATAAAACAAAAAAATCCAACGATACGCCATTTTACAAAGATTAATAATAATCAATCCAACATAACTCTATCCAATCATAAAATTAACATAAATTTCACACTAACTTTATATTTAATTATTTAGAAAGAGTACCATTGGTAGGGGATTAGGGATTTATTTCGCTACCTTATGGCCCTGGGAGTATTTATTTGTGTTCGTTATTAGCTACTAAAGGACGGGAGTGTGGAATTTATGCTAACTTTATGATTAGATGGAGTTTTTTGGATTGATTATTATTAATCTTTGTAAAATGGCGTATCGTTGGATTTTTTTGTTGTATTCTCTCCATTTTCGATCAAAGTTCGACTGGAAACATTTTAGTAAAACTCTGATCAAAATTTGCCTTTTTCATCATTCGATCAAAGTTCGACATAAGAAAATTTGATCAAAGTTCTACATAAAATTCGATTAAACTATACAGATGCGTATTTTGAAGTGTTCCTGACCGAGGATTTGGCTTTGCTACCAAATTAGCTAATGGCCTGGCGTTACCTTGCCAGCATTTCTTTTCATGTTTAAGAGTTCTTGAGAAAATTTTTGATGAATCCACTCTACTTTCTAAAAGAAATCTAGGCCGGACCAATTTTTTGGTGACAGGGCTTTTTACTAAACAGATAGCTGGCCATATCAAAATACCCAAACCTTTGCTTTTTTTCAGGAAGTGGATCATGATGGTTTAACTAGGTGTATCAGCCAGTAATAGTATGATAGCATAGCCTTCCTTATCAAAAGTTGCTCGTGAATTAGGGTATTAATCACTTGCATCCTTGGATCAGTATCTCAGCTAGAGTTACAACACATTCCATCTGAGAGTTTTCAAGAAAATCAATTTTGAATTTCCGAAAAAGTCTAAAATCAGACATTCCTGAAATTTGTCCCCTCTAGCAAAGTTTGAATATCTTTGAATTGAAAGTTTTAATCGACTTGAGAGTTGCTCATTAGGTGGATTAATTATCATAGCACATGATAGATGCATTTTCAGACTCAACTTTCTAATACAAATTTAGGTTGAACTTTTTACAGGTCCACTTTTACGAAATGTACCATAACGCCGTAAGGATTGTTAGTGATGGTTCTAACTTATGAGGATTCTTACTCTAGGGGATATCTCAATATTATAAAAATATTGTGTGGTTCCCATCACTTCCCTCTGAGTTATATATAATGGCGTCACATTGATCCCTCCATATTTAGTGGCTCAGATTATTTTCTAATTTTTCTGTACTAGTACACTTAGAATTTAACCCTCCCAGCTGTCACTCAAAGGATTTATCAACCTTTGTTGATAATTATCATAGACTTCTATAGTACTGTAGACTCTCCAATCCGGGCCATGAAACTCGAGGCTAGTGTGATCTCTAAACTATTATTTTGTTATAAAATGTATTATTGTTGAACAGGAAGTTGTATATGGGAGTGTATTGCACATAGTGACATAATTCGAAAACAGGGCTGGGGTTGGTCAACCCAATTAAGTGGGCGATTAAAACCTTTTCGAAAATAGCGGTTAACCGCTGCAATTATTCTTTCATACAATCAATGGATGTCTTGTGACTAAAATTGAAAATATCGATACATAGCTATTATATATGCAATCGTGATGCGATTATATCTTTCAAAATGATTCAAATTTGAGAATATGTAACTAAAATGTAACATTTCATAAATACCGGACTAGCAGAATTCGTGCATATATAATTTCATACCTCTCAAACCCTAAAGAACACTCGATATAATGGTGGAAGTGACACTTTTCGGCTAACCGAATCATAGCATTCTATACACTAAGGCAATGATGCTGATTAATGGATTTGGACTAGGGATTGGGTAAGTCAGCTCTAAGGAAATAATGGAGATATATTAGTTGCGATAAAATTTAAACGGTACATTTTGGCCCGAATATATATATTATTGATATTTGACATTGCTCACACTCTACATCTACAAACTATTTTCAGACCAAAATGACGTCATCTGTTTGCTTAGTTAGCAAATATGTCAGAAAAATGCTCCTGTTTTGAAACTACGTAGAGAGGAAATTAATACATTTACGGCGTCAAAATTTTTACCATAGAATATGTGGATGTTGTTGTACAAAATATCAAATTTTTGTCATTATAAAGTTCCCGCGTTCCAGAGTTATAGTAGTGACCGTGGGTGCCATATTTGTTCCAAAATTCATCCATAACCTGATATCCTTCAATGTTGCGGCCAGACAAACCTACACACATATAGTATATACCCGACTTCCCATACCCTACTAATACATTTTGGTGTGATATCTCCAAAGAATATTGCGCAGTCATTATTAATACCATTCATGGTCATTTGCAGATTGCTTCATAATCATCAGAGATATCATATCAAAGTGTATTAGTAGGGTATGGGAAGTCGGGTATATACTATATGTGTGTAGGTTTGTCTGGCCGCAACATTGAAGGATGTCAGGTTATGGATGAATTTTGGAACAAATATGGCACCCACGGTCACTACTATAACTCTGGAACGCGGGAACTTTATAATGACAAAAATTTGATATTTTGTACAACAACATCCACATATTCTATGGTAAAAATTTTGACGCCGTAAATGTATTAATTTCCTCTCTACGTAGTTTCAAAACAGGAGCATTTTTCTGACATATTTGCTAACTAAGCAAACAGATGACGTCATTTTGGTCTGAAAATAGTTTGTAGATGTAGAGTGTGAGCAATGTCAAATATCAATAATATATATATTCGGGCCAAAATGTACCGTTTAAATTTTATCGCAACTAATATATCTCCATTATTTCCTTAGAGCTGACTTATTCAATCCCTAGTCCAAATCCATTAATCAGCATCATTGCCTTAGTGTATAGAATGCTATGACCGAAAATATTTTAACTTTGCAGTCAACTGGATTTAGCGTCGCTTAACCGGTTAACCGAATCCAGCCCTGTCGAAAATTTTGGCTTTTGAGTTTTGTGGTTATCACACCTTTATATACGTTTAAGTAAATATGGTATATTGCTAAATTTCAGATACAGCTGAAGTTATCAGGCAATATGTACGATTGAAAGGGAAGATGTACATGGAGAGTCTATTGATCAGGCTGGCTCATCTATAGCTCGTACTTTTCGCATATATTCAAAATCATGCTACTGATTTCGTTTCAGCTTTAGTCAGGGATAATTTCAGTCCAATAAATGTGTATGTACATATTCGTAACCAGCGTTTGAGTGGTCATTTGAATATATTCGGGAAAATTCAAAGCAACGCGAGAAAGTTTCAGGAATAAGATTCTCATATATATTTTTCTAATCCGATCGAGTGACCCCTCTTGTGATTCTGCTCGTTATTTCAATTATGACTTAAGGGGTACTACATAAAGTAGGGTCAGTTCAACCTATACTTCTTACCCTAAATCTAACTGAATTTCCATTATTTTGATATTAATCAATAGATGAAATGTAAACGTTTATAACAATCTCAATTTGATATAGAAATAGTGAAAAAAAATCACCCGCATCAATCTTCTGAAAATCGATAAGTTCTGATTTTTTTGTGAATAACAAGCTGTCGAGTTCCAACTTTGAACTCAATTCTGGAAATTATTTATCAACACAATCCCCTCAAAATTTGCAGGTACCTTCCTTCATTCTATAATTCAATTGCCGTAAAAAAAACAAGGCCGCTATTACGTTTTTTATAGACTTTTGTCGTCTATAAACTTCTAAACTTAACCATTTTCCAACCGAATTTATTTATGCATACAAGTATAGCAGCCTCCAATAAATGTTTGTCATGTTTACAATATGATTGACGTCAAGCTTAGATAGCTACGATTCCAAATTAGAACTGTCTATTTTTATCTATTCAACGAAATAGGTCCATTGATTGCAGAATTTATTTGTACACCCCTTGCTATAATAATAGTTTTTTGATATTTTTGTTACTTTTTCCTGAATTTGCTATGTTTGCTTTTATCTTTTTACTTTTGCGTTTGCTCTCATATTTGATATTTCGTGTTTCTTCACTTCATTATTTCGTCTGCTTATATATTATTTTCATTGATCGGACATATTCGTGATTACCATTGAGTTGTGGCGTGCTCGCATTGGATTGCACTCTCATCGGAAATGCTCCAATTGTTCCGCAAATTCATCTGACTCTCTCATTTCTATGTCTATCCTAATTTCTACTAGTGTAATTTCAATTCTTCTCTTCATTGGTGGTATCGAGATAAGCCCAGAACCGATCACTCCAACTCAAGTATCATATTCCGAACAAGGTAATTCATTAATATTAAATTATTGGTCTTTAGGGGGAATATGCTAATTACTACCTTCCGTCACGCTTTCTCTTGATCTTGTTATAATTATGATCACATATAGCCTATCCGACGGATTCAAGCCATCACTTGGTTGCCGTTTTTGTAACGTTCGACTGTATTTATATACAAATCTAATTATAATATGAACCGAATAAAATGTATTTATGTACATGCATTTACATATATTTGTTTTGTCTCTAGAATTACTAAGGGACATTAGGCTTATGATATGTGAAATGTTCTCCATAGTTTATTCTTTTGGAGCTCTCATCGGCAAGTTGTTAATCAGTGCCAACATTCCCAGTTAAATGTGGGGATCAATTTGTAAGAAGGTTTTCTCATAATTGAGCTGACAAAAGAAAAATCTTATTTGAAATGGAACAATAATTCTAACAACATTCAGTCAATTGTTAGAAGTGAATTGACCAGAAAATCCACATCCCAATGTTGAGCAAGCCCCCTTGGTTCGGAGCAACAATTACAAGTAATTTATAGTCTTACTAAGCTAGTTATGTCTAAGAGAGCATCGCTAATAACATTTAGTATTGTCAAAGATATAAGTAGAAGCGTAGCTGAATGTTCAATTTCGAAACTTTCAGCTACGCTTCTACTTATATCTTTTCATAACCTAGATTTGTCAACACTTGAATTCGAGTTACGAGACGATAGGCTTCTTATTGTGTGGGCATCATCTGCCTCTGATTTAACAGTGTATAATCATTGGAAGAGTGATTTCAGTAATTGTTTTGATGGCGAAAATAGTTTGTATTATTTATAATATACCTGAAGCTCAGTTGTGGGTAGATATAGATGACGTAAAGTTTTATGGGTTATCTAAAGTTCGAAATATTTCTATAATTTTGCAATTATCGGGATGCATGATTTATTGATGAATGTTTTCATTTTATTAATGTTATCACAGGTGTGTATAGCAATAGCTTTGTTGAGTGTAGTCCACTGTTAGTTTTGTGGTTAGTTGTAACACAACCTGGTCATAGTTTAGTTTATCAATGTTTGATTAAAAGTATGTGTGTTTAAGTGGAGAAATTTTGAGCTTTTTCATTAGTTCATATTGGAACAAAGAAAGAAATTCGATACTAATGGTATTACCAGCTTACAAAATGTATATTCTGAATACCTTGTTCGTGGTGAATGTTTAGTTAAGTAACCACTTTCCCTTCCACAGGTTCACAACCCTAGGTGTAATGTAGAAAGTGAACAAGTTGTGGATACATTGTTAGAGGTCAGCTCTGGAGTTGACTTTGAGATTGAAAGGTGTAAATCAGGAGAATTTTATCTCCAAATCACAGAATGGGATAGTTTGTCATTACTGATTCGAACCATAGAATGTCATTAGTCAGTACTGGACGAATGTATTTTCTTCTAAGTTTCATGATGTAAACAATATGTGTGTTTTGAAGTTTGACAATTATCGGTTGAAAAAGTTTGATAGCCATAAGATAAATAGTCCTTTCTTTAGAGCAAGAGCAGATGTAAATTCCTTAATTGCAGAGCATATGTATTTTATATTGAGGACGAGAGTTATTTAAATAATCGTGTAGTGGTCAAGTTATCTCTTTCAATTCGTCATACAGATTGTACGAGTGCTTATAGTCGTAATTTATCTTGTAGCGAGCGCAGAAATATGGGAAGATTGTTAGATAATTATTCTGTGAGCAAAATATTTAATGGGCAAATCAACAATTCTGGCAAAACTGGAGGATTTAGTTATGGAAATTTAAGTTATTTAAAATCCGCGGAATGTTTGAGAAAAATAAAATCAGAAAAGAAATCCGCTAGTAGGTTTTCTAATTCTTACATAGAAGATGTAGCAGTTACCCAGCAATACTTCCGTCATCTACTCCCTGATTCCCCTATCCCAGGTTGCTCATTACTTTGTGCAAGATCCATTTGTTATACATATGTATACTTCTAAACAAATAGAACTATTATAATATTTTAAGGAACATGATGTAGATTTAAATTTAGATGCTACTAGGCCCCTAATTAGTAAACCACCTTCATGTTCTACCAAAATATTTTGTCTTGCTCCAACTATCCAGCATCCTGAGTATTCCACCAGTCCAATACCCGTAGCAGAAATGATCAGTAGTGATCATGGTATAGCTGAAATTTCACATTTCTTGAAGAAGTGGTGTTTAAATCCAAAATTAGTAATTAATTCAAAACAAAGAAAAGATACTATTGAAGGCATTAATTGATTGTAAATGGTGAATACTTAGCTCTTCTTGTGGGCAACGTGTTAGAATTGTCACTATGGGTAAAGTGCACAACATAAAAAGGATACAATTGTATTTCGCAAAATTTACAGACGTTAGAATAAACCTTCATCCAACGGCTCATTATCTTCTCAGCGCCCCCTGAGGCAAGCGAACGCCTCCCGGGGAGCGTTTGAGCCCCCGTTGGGAACCACTGATCTACGTAAATCAACACATCCCAGTGACTCTTATATTTCTGAGACGAATGCTACCCATATTTCTTTAGCAAGAGACCATATTCAACATCCCATAAACACTTTCAAACTAATGAATCGAGTTTAGAATTACCTGATTATCTAGAACTTTCAAGACTGCAATTCATACAATGTCAGTTAGAAAACAGGTGTAGATACAATGTACTAATACAAATATTGGCCCGCAAAACACATTTGATTTCTCCAGCATCTTATAAATATCTTCAGCAAATGCCTTGTCTAACTCTTCCTCTTGTAATACTCTAGTCAAGTTATATTCCTCATCTGGCCTTGAAAGTGACTATTTTACCTTCCTCAAACAAGAGACTCGTTCTTTTTGTGATGCTGAAAACATATTATTGTCCAAATGGACGGTATTCAAGTGAAATCGGATATTTCATATATTGGTGGTAAGATATACAGCCTAGTTTGACGGAAGAAGATCCAATCAAAAACTGTATTCGCAATTATGGTATCTAGTCTACAGAAATAATGGTCTTATATTATTTGTTGTTACCCTGTGCTTCTCCTTCAGTAGAAAAGATATTTACAATAGTGGTATCTGGTGTTCAAGATGTTGAGTGTTGTCGCCTATTTGTAGATATTATCTCTACCGACAACTATCCTCTCAATGTAAAATTATTCCAACTTTTCTCTCAAAGTGGTAAGCTGGAAATTCAAGTTCTTCATCTCTAATCCAAATCGAATCCTATTTCTCACCTTTAATTTTGTTCATATATTAAAGACAATACGAAATAACTGTTTAAATCTGAAGTCAGAGGGTAAGAGTTTAATCACCATAATTTCGAAGATATACGAACAGATTATTGTTCCTACCCTTTGAGAATGTGCTCAGCCTCTTCCCGCGATTCCGCATCTTATATAGTTCTGAGAAAGAATGTTTGGTAAACTAGCTCCGCGGTTAACATTTATAGCATGTTTCCCTCTAGTTTAGCGCGTCAGAATGTGAAACTAGTTTTAAAAGTCATCATGAATCTACAATATCTGCTCTAATTATTCAAAATGACCAATGTTGTGTGGCTAATAAATCTAACACTGCAGATTTTCTCAGAATTTTTTCTTCTCTATGGAAAATGTTCAATTTAAATGTTCCATACAAGCTTGTTCGTAGTTAAGACCGAATGGTTTGCTCAACCATTCGGTCTTAACGACTATTGCTCCTCATTCTTAGATCGTATAGTTAATTAGTTAGATGCTTGGGAATCTCTTCCTGGGAAAGATGGGAAATTATCCAAACAAACTTTCAGAAGCTTAAGACATGCTTGCATTGTTTTACCACGAATAACCAACTATCTAACATAAACTTGTGGATATTCATACCTTCTAACTACTTTCATACAAACTGACCCATTAGAGCATCGATTCGGACTTTATCACATGATGTCAGGTGCCAACTACCATATCTCTTATCTTCAAATATTAGAAGCTGAACGTCGTCAGAAATTTTTCAAATATTCTAAATCTATTTTCCTGTCAGTCCGAATCATGTAATAATTCATTACAAGAAATTTTACAGTCCTTTTCACCTGAAGAGAAGCTATTCTCGGATGCTGATATTGATCTTGACCCTTTCTTTAATGCAATTTCTGATCTATCCAGCATTGAGAGTGATATATCCAAACAATTCAATCATTAGTTTTCATTGCCGGATATGCTGCACACCAATACCTGAAACGAAGTCCACCATGTCACTTATGTCAAGATTTATCAATAATTGATAAGGATTTCCTAAATCATGAATCACCCGGATTTCAGTATAGACTACTTGAGCTTACTGATCGTGGAGGTATGAAATATCCTTCTGAACTTGTCTTGGATTCCATAATCACTGTTATCGAAGGAAATGCAGAATTGATGAGGAAATTTGTTGATGAAGGATCATCTAGGCAGATTCTATTGGGTCTTGTGTGTTCTGTTGATGATGGATGTTGGAGAGAACAATGCCCTCTTGTAAGTTAAATAGGTCATCTATTCTAAGAAAAATTGTATTCACTCAAGCGAATTGTATAATAGCTAACAAGGTGCAAAATTACAATTCTTAGTACTTTCATTGGCAGAACAGCTAACAGATCATATATTTAGACACTTTTTAAGTAATTTTCTTTTTCATCTATTTGTATTTGTAATTTGACTCAATAGAAATTTTTCTTGTAGTTTCCATATTTTATTGACAATTAAAATACTAATTGTTACATTCCTGACGAATTATATTTGTACTATATATTGATGGAAAATCCATCCATATTTCATCCACAATTGCATCCATGGTCCCAATTTCTCTTAATAATATGTAGTCTTATCTTTGGTAGACTAGATTTGACCATATTTGGCAATAAAAAGAAGAAATTACCATTTTCACAGTAGATCGGGGACCCCATCCCTGGCCATATTTCAATAGTTACTGTGGGGCCTTATGTATAGTAGGCTATGGGGGTGTTTTAACTTAGGGATTAAGATAGCTCTGGAATCTATATATATATCTATATTTATCTCTTTGAATCATCTCTAGGAAGAACTTCCATAATATCAGAGTGGTAAAATACAGTACATGTTGGTTATAAGAATGCCGGTATAAGAACCACAACTTGAATTACGGAATCTTTTATATTCTACTCCATGGAATTTAAACCTGTTGTAAGAACATGCCAGATATAAGAACATCATAATAGAAAACGGTTACTATATACCCCTATTTGAATTATGCCGGTTAAAGAACACTCTTAGTGTAGTACTAAGATTGCTTCTCATTGCCAGTATATTTGTAGAATTCGGCATAAATTATATAGTAGATATTAGAATACTTCCCTTTAATAAGGTTTCTATATCCAAATGTGTTTAAATAAGGTGTTTTCCGGCATCTATTATATGCTACATACCGATTATAAGAACATTATGTCCAGTTTCCGACGATGTTCTTATAACCGGCATCACTGTACTAACTGTGTAAATTTATGCTGTTATTACTTGTGCAATGTATATCAAGTCTTTTAGTGTGTCATTAATACTGAATATTATCTGTATAAATGTGGTTTTTAGCATTTACACCTTCAGATTTACAATAATGGACAAAGGAGATTTGGATTCTAGATACTTAAAGCTGAAATATGTTTTCTACAGATTTTACAAAGATACTTAAGTATATTGGATAATATAATTAGTTAGCACTACACAATTATACTGATTAGTTAATGGTTTTAATTTAAGAATTAATTTTAGAAGAATAAGATTTAACTTTTGAATGGAACCACCAAGTACCAAGACTCAGCTTCTCTCATTGCTAGACATACACCATTCTTAAGCAATTACGTTGAAACATTAATTATATGTAACTGGTTCAAATTATATTTTGTAGTTATAATTTAATTAATTAAATATATATCCAACACATCTTATGCACTAAATATTGGAATAGTTGAAATAAGTTAGGATGGGGACTATAAGTATGATAATCTGACTTCCTAATTCCTATAAGTAAATGTGTGATAGGCAATTATTTATTAAGAAAGGCAATCCAAAATTGATTAAACAAAACATATATAGGATAAAAAGTCTCAAAGAAAGTATTAGCGACTTCCTGATTTTTTGGAGAGAATTGAAATATTGAACAAAACAGAAGGTACCTGTAAAATTTGAGGCGATTCTGTTGATAAATATCTTCCAGAATTGAGTTCCAAGTTAGAGCTCGTAACTCACAAAAGAATGAGAGAAAATATATGTCGCATAACTATATATTTATCGTGTTTATACAGAAAGTAAATAAAATTCAATAAACTTCACTAAAGATATCGAACATGCTGGATCCGATTTTCACATTTTTGGATTAATCATATCTAAATTTATTGATGTTTTTATGAATATAAAGTAAACAAATTTCAAAATTGTGGTAGAAGAATACTTTCAACGACCATACTGGGGTAATCGAATACGCTGAGTCCAAATATGATGTTGTAAACAACAGTTCATAAATATTTGTTCACTTTGGGGACATAAAGTAAGCAGATTTAAAGATTATGGCAGTATCATGTTTGCTACGGTTAAGATCACGAGTTTATGTACTTGAGGGCAGTAGGCTTGTGTGTGGACACGAAATGTTCGCAACCGCGTAGCGCGAGCAAGCGAAGCGGGCTCGTATCCTTTAAATCTGATTGGTAGAAGTGAGACAAATTTGTGACTGAAATGAACCTCTAGTCGAATAGTCTGCTAACTTCACCTCGTAATATTATGTACACATAGTCATATAATCAAGGGTCTGCATAAGTGTGTTCTGAAACTGCGTGATTACGTTCGACTTCTTAAAACGAATTATTCAAAGGTATTGTCCAACATATATTGTTTTCACTGTTCAATTGTCAATGTACACAATACATAACATTACATGTATACACACACAACATGTATAGAATATAAAATATACTTGTAGGTCAATAGCTTTTCCTTGATAGTCTCTTTTTTAGCCTCTTAAACACACTTTTATCATCTTTTTTCTTTTTCGGAATTTGTTCTTCTTTGAAATTCTCTAGCACAAAATCATTAATTAATTCTATCAACTGATCGTTTAAAAGTTTTGTTGTTATAAGTCTCAATACTGCCCCTTCTTCACTTCTCAGATTGTTTTCATTCCTGACTTCGTCAATCATATGTTCTGTCTCTCTCAGATGTTTTTTGGCTTTAATCATATTCAATTCTAAGAGATTGTTTTCTTTCTTCACAAGTAAGGGCCACTGGATTGTCTTTTTCAGCCAATTACTTTTCAACACATCTTCACTCGTGTATCTCATTAACGGATCATTGCATAGCAATCCTTTCATCAGAATATTTACATTTGGAAGTGCTACCTCTATTTCTGAATAATATCCATTCATTATATTCGTTTCTATCATTGATTCACTGTGTCCTGTGAAAGGGAGCTTTTTCGATATCATTAAGTAGAGTAATACACCTAAAGACCAGATATCAGTCTGCTTACCATCGTAACTACACTTGCCAGTGATCTCATTATAAGTTCTCAATATTTCTGGTGCTAAGTAAGTAAGTGTCCCACAGAATTTGGTTTGTTGCTTGTCCTTTCTTGACTCTGTACAAAAACCAAAGTCACAAAGCTTACAGAAATTCTTACTGAACATAAGTACATTGTCTGCTTTGATGTCACGATGGCATAAATCTCTCTGGTGTAAGTAAGCAATAGCTAATGCTACTTGTGTGAACAGTAATGCTGATTGTTCCGAAGAAATATAGTCACCTGAACGAATCAATTTTTTTAGATCCCCTAGGGGTGCATATTCGGTAACAATACCGAACTCATGGAATGTCTGGAAAACATGAATTAGTGATATTACATGTGGATGTGAGAGTTTCTCCCAGATCGTCAATTCGTTTTGAAATTGATTGCTTCCATTATCTGCAACAGAACACACAACTTCTCTCTTCACGATTTTCAGGGCTACCGTGTTTGCAGTTTTAAAGTGTATACTCCTATTAACTGTACCGAATGCTCCCTCTCCAATACTCTCCTTGATAAGGTACCCGCTAAGTTTCTTGTTTGTGAGGGACATAACTTTCTAGTAATCTAATTTATATCTGAAAGTGTATAAACAATATCTAAAGTTATTTATATTAATACTATACATAATACTTCTACCCATTGAAGGTTGAATTTGATTGGTTACTATTTCTGCAGTGCTTTTAACTTGGTCCATGAACTACGAAATATAAGGACTTGGACCAGCATAATCAACTGGACTATGGATGTACAAGTGCATCTGTTTTTTGCTATTTACTATTAGAGAGCTATAAAAATATTGTATATAATAAACTCCATTGTAGTGCCTCATATGAGTCATGCCTTCTAAGGACCTCATGTTTTACCTATCAGATTGCAGCCTTTTGACAATATGAAGGAAACACTATCAATCTATAGCTATAGGTCTATTGGAGTTCATGTATTTCCATTATAAACTGCAATTCATTTTTATTGATTGTAACAGGTTTGGACCGGGTCAATATTTTCAATAAATTTCGGGTCTGAGCCGGGTCACTAATTTTGACTTGACCCGGTTTTATCCTTAAAGATAATTAAATTATATCGGTTTGTAAAATCATGAAGATTCAGTCAAAATTAGTTAGACGTTTCATTTTCATGAATCATTAGTATTTTTACTAAACTTGTTTGGTATCATTACTTATTTTCAGGACTTTTGGATCAAAAATATAATGCTAACAGAAAACACTAGGGTTCTAGCTGCTATATATCGCAACTTTAACTATTAGGACCCTAGGCGAGTTTTAAACACTGTACCTTGTTCAGACTTACCAACCCCTTCTACAAATCTCCCTGGATTTTTATTGCCAAATCCCTGGATATTTAAACTTAGTAAAATCTAATCATTATCAAATCGCATGAATATAGAAAATTAATATTTTCAAAAACCGGGTCACCGGGTCAGAGGTTTAACCTGGCCTACCGAGTCACCGGGTCAGAGCTTACCAGGTCAGGTAATCATGACCCGGTCCAAGCCTGGATTGTAGTGTGCACTTCTATTGGTTGATAAAAAATATACAGTAGAACCTCTTACGAACACGGTTAATACGAATTTCTGGATACCACGGAAAAATATTCACACAAAGTAAGGTCCTTACAATGGTTTTTCAATCAGTATTGTCCGGTTAATAGGTACTTCGGATGAGAAGTACTAATTTCTAATGTCCATTCGTCTACGTATTAACGAGGTTCTACTGTATAAGGTGTTAAATGAAGTATTTATCATATGATTAATCATATTTTCAAAACTTTTTCGCGAATATATATTAAGCTAGAGATTAGCTTCCACTGGCTACTAACGGATAATCAGATGTGTAGAATTCGATTTTGACACTTTCAAATGTCATAGGGAATTGTTTCTAAGTTATTTTGACACCATAGGATAAAATGGTGTCCGAAGGCAGAGGCTGTGGTATCAGATTCTTGTTTTTATTTCTCCCTCTCCGGTGCCCAGCCAAAAGTATTATAGATAGGTCCTAAAATTTTAGAGACAGATGTGAAATCCCTGTCTAATTCTCACCTGACGTTTGAATTTTTTCTAATGTGATTATTTTCACACCTAGCGACCTCATTTTTTGGCCTATCAGATTGCATGCTTTTGAATTTGAAGTACTTGCAATCAATAGGTCTATTGGGGTGCATGTATTTACATACACACTACAATGCATTTGTATTTATTGTAGCATGCAGTTCTATTGGTTGATTAAAATATGGGTGTTAAATGAAGTATTTATCATATGATTAATCATATTGTCACACCTTTTAGTGTAAATTTGGAATATGTCCTGGAGATTTGCTTCCATCGCCTAGTCTGGGGTATTCGGGTGAATAGAATTCGATTTTGAAATTTTAAAGTGTCCGAAACCATTATTTCTATATATTTTCACATCATGTATACGATTCTTCGCGGAGGCACATGTGAAATTTTGAGGGATTTTTCAAGGAAAAATGGCTACATCTAATTACTTTTAATAATATTTGGCTGGCTGGTGTCCTTTGTCTATATATTATCTATATTTCATACGACAATCTCAAAATAGAGAATTTCAAATAAAATTCAAAATCGTATCCCTTAAAGATTGTAATTATGCTGAAAAAGATTTTTCGGATTCAATGGCATATAAATTATGTATGAAAAGAGCAAGTAATAACATTCCATAGCAACAACACGGTGGCTATCTAAAATAATAAGTGATTATTTCTTATCCATTAATACTATGTACCCTATATAAAATAAATATGAAAACAAATATTCATTAAAATATGAAGACAATGACTTTCAGTTTTAACCAATTCCCGCACCCAAATCGAGATTTTCGCACCTTTTTGACGTCATGAAATCACACTTTTCTCGGCTATATTCTGTTAAGCCTCCACCCTTTATCTGCCCACTTGTAGAGACACGAATAACCTCTGGGACATATAATTTGTATATTTCTTAGAACATTTCATTTCAGCGGTTGAAAAGGACTACCGTTCTAGTGCCTACAGCATAGATGCCCAAGCCCAAGGATTTGGTTTAAGATCCATTTCTTTCAACAACAGGTATCAGCGGTCCACAGCGTATTGACATTCTTGATATTATGAATGAATAGTTAACCTGCATAATCCGTCAATTCCTAGCCCGACACAACTCAATGTTTTCACATATCGAAATAATGATAAGCCATGAATCAATGATAGGTTTATCATTCCAATGTATATGTAACGAACTTCTCTCGTGTTTACTCTCTTACCGTCTGTGCCGTATTCAGGCTCAGAGGATGGAGACCTGCGATTAGAAACCGCATGATAAATTTCCTCCTTTCACCGATTTTCCAAAATAGTACAAATTAGGGCCCTTAGTTTTTACTGAAATTCTGGAAATCACAGAATATCAGACAAAAACTCAAATTTTCTAAATAGTTGCAGTAGAACTGGGATATGACGTACACTTCGTGAAATAAAATAGTACACACCATCTGAGTGTACCTCTTATCCGAATAGGGACAAGCACACCAATAACTAATAGTATAACCTGTCTTCTGGATTTAGAGGACTGTCATAATCTGCTACTTTCAATCTACGAGTTATCTCTTCAACCCTCAAGTGTTCTGAATAAAATAATTATAATTGAGAACAGTACTAGAAAATAATATATCGTATGCTATCATATAGCAATTTTGCCCTTATTATTTCGTCAATTGTTTTTCGTCGGACAGTTCGAAATCGATGTGCCAAATGGTGGTCTAGCCAGGATATCTGAATGAGAACCGTTTTTGGAATGTTGCTTAATTCTAGCATGTATTTAACCCGGTGTTCTTACAACCGGCGCGGCATCCACTGTATATTAGTTTAGCCTCATGGCAGTTGGACATAGAGATTTTTGGTAATAGTATAGTACACTTCTATGCAATTACTAATAACAAATGCAATTGAATAGAAAAAGTAGATTCTAAACCAGTTACTAATTAACAGACTATTTTGCTATGAAAGATCGTTCAAAAAAATTGTAGACAATTAGTATTCTTCTCACACACAACTATAATGTGTCCTGTGTTGTCTATCGCTATTCCAAATGGACCATCGAACTCCCCGATACCCTGACCTTTCTTCCCAAACTTGTGTATCTGTTCTCCCTCCTGATTGAATACGTACACGCAGTGATTACTGTAGTCACCCATAATGAGGTTATAGTCTCTGTCTATGTCGAAACGTAATGGATTGTTTGTTTGTTTGTTTGCCAACACCTCTAGTTATCAGTCTGTTGGTTAGAACGTGATCTGAATTGAACACAAACATACACGGATCACTCCCATCTAGCACCAATACTCTGTCTCTTGTAACCTTAACGTCACGTGGATGGTTAAACAAGCCTATTCCTAGCATGGAATGGAACTTGAGTTCTTGAGTTAAGATTTGAACTCTTTTATTCTAAAAATCACATACGTACACATTGCTATTTCTATTAGAGACATCTAGACCGTGTGGACCGTCGAACTGAGCTTTTCCTTTTCCTTTACTACCAACACTCTTGATTAGTTCCCTTCTAGCTCGTACTTATTAATACAGTGAGCAAACAATTGTGTAACGAACACTTTATTCTGAGATATACAGATACCCATTGTTGTGTTCATCTTCTCACTGAACATGAAGAGATAGTCTCCGTTACTGGTAAATACTTGTGCACGATGGTTTAACATATTAGCTATGTAAATGTTTCCAGTTTGGTAATGTACTGCTATACCTCTGGACAGTTCAGTTCTCCTGGAGCTTTCTTGTCTGTAGATTTCTTACAGCAGTAAGTAGTAGGCAGCTGTTTAGCCTTGTAGTCAGGTACAACAGGCTTCACTTGAGGAGGGTAGGTGCGGGTGGGAGATATGATAATCTGACTGTTAAGCTTAATACTCCCTAGCTGTTCTATGTCAGTCTCGAATTGATTGTTCCATTCAAACTCAATACTACTGTCTGTATCAGCTGTTAATTCTGTTATCTTCTTGTTGATAGCTGATTGAATTATTTGATGAACGTCAGTGAGTGTATTTGCGGAGAATGTCCCTGCAGTGTGTGTTATTTCTTTATTCAAAGTCTCTAGCAATTTATCCACTTCCTGATTTTTGTTATTATAATCTTTCTCGATTTGATCAATACGAGAGAGGAGTATATTCTCTCTGAGTTGTAGAGCTTCATGTGACCTCTTGAAGCAGTCTCGAATCTTACTTCTACTCTCTTTTACTTGTTCGATAAAGTTTCTGTTCACTGATACGCTAGCCATTTTGTATATTTCACTTTTGCTTAGCTTTGAAAACTTTACTATATATATACCTCTATGTAAGAGCTCAAATTTCAAGTAACAGCCTATAGGGATTCTACGGTTACTATATATCTTATAATTTAATATCTCGCTGAAAGATATTATTTGGTTCTTTGCCAGGAGAGCAAGAAACTTTCAAATATATACCAGCAGGGGCTTTAGTTATTACATTTTTATATCCCAATTCTTAGAATTATTCATTACTTAATTCTAAGAATTGTGTGTTATAGAATATAGATAAATGTAATCCCAACTATAATATAGTAAAATATTTATCGTGTTAAACAAGAAAGTATACGGAATTCAATATAAATTGACAAATATATCGACTATGCTGAATCCAATTCTTCACACATGTGAATTAATCACATGTAAATTATTTGTTGTTTTCAAGAATATAAAGTCAACAAATTTCTGAATACAAACGAAACCGGTTTTTCTTATTATTTGTTTGCAGGAAATTTAGCAAGAAAAACAAATAAGTAAGAATAAACTGGTTTCGACCGTAGTTGCAGAAGCTTAGTTTCAACGGTCATACCGGGGTATTCGAGCACTGTTTTTCGAATTTCGCTACTTGAAGTCGCGTGTAATATTCGTCCTTACAAAACATCGAGGCACGAAGCGAAGCTCCTCGTAGAAAATTTATTCAAAAAGATAAGATAGCTTATTAATGGACCACAAAATAATGCAATAAATTCCCTGTAGGCTGTATTTAATATTTGAGCTCTTATATAGGGGAATATATAGTAAAGTTTTCAAAGCTAAGCAAAAGTGAAATATACAAAATGGCTAGCGTATCAGTGAACAGAAACTTTATCGAACAAGTAAAAGAGAGTAGAAGTAAGATTCGAGACTGCTTCAAGAGGTCACATGAAGCTCTACAACTCAGAGAGAATATACTCCTCTCTCGTATTGATCAAATCGAGAAAGATTATAATAACAAAAATCAGGAAGTGGATAAATTGCTAGAGACTTTGAATAAAGAAATAACACACACTGCAGGGACATTCTCCGCAAATACACTCACTGACGTTCATCAAATAATTCAATCAGCTATCAACAAGAAGATAACAGAATTAACAGCTGATACAGACAGTAGTATTGAGTTTGAATGGAACAATCAATTCGAGACTGACATAGAACAGCTAGGGAGTATTAAGCTTAACAGTCAGATTATCATATCTCCCACCCGCACCTACCCTCCTCAAGTGAAGCCTGTTGTACCTGACTACAAGGCTAAACAGCTGCCTACTACTTACTGCTGTAAGAAATCTACAGACAAGAAAGCTCCAGGAGAACTGAACTGTCCAGAGGTATAGCAGTACATTACCAAACTGGAAACATTTACATAGCTAATATGTTAAACCATCGTGCACAAGTATTTACCAGTAACGGAGACTATCTCTTCATGTTCAGTGAGAAGATGAACACAACAATGGGTATCTGTATATCTCAGAATAAAGTGTTCGTTACACAATTGTTTGCTCACTGTATTAATAAGTACGAGCTAGAAGGGAACTAATCAAGAGTGTTGGTAGTAAAGGAAAAGGAAAAGCTCAGTTCGACGGTCCACACGGTCTAGATGTCTCTAATAGAAATAGCAATGTGTACGTATGTGATTTTTAGAATAAAAGAGTTCAAATCTTAACTCAAGAACTCAAGTTCCATTCCATGCTAGGAATAGGCTTGTTTAACCATCCACGTGACGTTAAGGTTACAAGAGACAGAGTATTGGTGCTAGATGGGAGTGATCCGTGTATGTTTGTGTTCAATTCAGATCACGTTCTAACCAACAGACTGATAACTAGAGGTGTTGGCAAACAAACAAACAAACAATCCATTACGTTTCGACATAGACAGAGCTATAACCTCATTATGGGTGACTACAGTAATCACTGCGTGTACGTATTCAATCAGGAGGGAGAACAGATACACAAGTTTGGGAAGAAAGGTCAGGGTATCGGGGAGTTCGATGGTCCATTTGGAATAGCGATAGACAACACAGGACACATTATAGTTGTGTGTGAGAAGAATACTAATTGTCTACAATTTTTTTGAACGATCTTTCATAGCAAAATAGTCTGTTAATTAGTAACTGGTTTAGAATCTACTTTTTCTATTCAATTGCATTTTATTTGAAAATTGCATGCAATTATACTACGTATTATCCTAAATAGTTATCATTGACTCTGTAACTAGGAAAATATGATATACTACCTGAGATAAAGTTGATTTTGCTCCTCGCTTATGTTTGCTGGAAGAATGGTGGGTAGCCCTGGAATTATAACTTTCTGACTCTCATCTCCCAATGGGATTTCCTTTTTTCTCCTTTGGTTTATCTAAAAGTAAACAAATATACATAAATATGGTATGTATGAAATTATAGAAATTACTACCTGTTGAAAAAAGTGACTCTGCAACTTTCTTCGCTTTCTCTAAATGCATTCTGATATCTTGGCAGAATATCCTGACATATTGTATGTATTAATGTAATCTGGAATACTAATTAATGAATTAATCATATTTCAATAATGAAGTGCTTATTGTCTGGATACGCACAGAAACTAAATGGTAATAAAGAATGCGAAATTATTGTCTCATTAAAAGAAAAGCAATTTAAATAATTAATTATTACACTGCCCTGCGTCAAATTTGCTGATTATTATCCATGGGTTGTTTTAGTTAACTTGAGTATACTGATTCTCAATCTGTCATCAGAATTCCCCTCTCACGTCCCGTTTTTACCAAAAGTCATTTTAATGTCAGTCGATTTTTTAAGTACACTTCCCTAGAATAAAGGATTATATTTGATACTTGTGTGAATTTTTGTCTTTTGAAATAAACAGATGCGTGCAGTATTGCATTTTCTAATTAGTCCCTTTAACTCCATTCTTTTCTACTCAGAAAAGTCAGCTAGTTCCTGTAAGTGGAACACATTAAGGAACATTAAACACATGTAATATTGATGCGTAATATATACACATTGTAGCATTGAAGAGGGAGGTTACGGTACATTGAAGAGGGAGGTTTGTAATGTTATTACATTAAAGTTCGAGCCTCTAATACTTCACGTGTGTTGTGCAAATATTGAGTGTTCAAAAGCACTTATGAAGGTGAGTGAAATAGAGTACAGAGACGACAGAATAATAGAAAATATATTTCTCAAAAATCCTGTCTCATAAATATCGAAATTTATGTTTCAAATGAATAATGGCTTTTGACAAACACTCATATAGACTCATACAAGACTGGTGAAATGGTCAGTGAGTGTGCAGTGTAACTTCCACGCTGAAAAATGTTTACCCAGTTTATGGATGTTTAGTGTACTACTATTAACTTACGGAAAGTCCTGAAAAACTGCTTCCACTTTTCAAATAACTATAACCTATACACATACCACACGAACAACCCGTCCAAATAATACGTATATACAAATGTAACAGTATATATATTTTGCAGGTAGCTGTTGGATGTGGTTATAGGAATTCTGGCCTCTCAATTGGAAAGAAGATAATACTAGCAGTGAGAAGTACTCAGGGACTAGAAGTACCAATTGGAAGAGATGGGAGTATCCTAGTCGAAGAAAAATATCTCAAATTTCTTGTAGAAGAGGCTAACATTAAAATGAATTTGAATTGTGAACGAATTAATGTATTAGAACTTGCGATAACAAATGAAATAACAAGACTATTGGAAATGGGAGTATGCCAGCAGGAGAATAATCACCAAGAGAGAACTCTGATTCACAAGGAAAATGGGATGGAGATTAAGAAATTAAAAATCGATAGTAAATTCAAAGATGAAGATAATATTTTAGAAAATTTATTCACCTAAAATTATCATTTATTACATGCATACACGTAAGTCCAACAGGTCATAATTATATTAATGGCTGCAACTATAAATAGGCAAGCATTTACATTACTAAATTTCATATCGCCTAAGAACATGACGTCATACATACATAAATCTGTATACAGTGGATGCCGGTTATAAGAACACTTTTATGGATAGCAAAAAGTGTCATTATATCCGGCGAGGCGTGTTCTTATTACCAGCAAAAATCAATGGAGTAGAATACAAAAGATTCGGTTAATCGAGTTAGTGTTCTTATATCCGGCATATACTGTACTCTCGCATAAAACAGTATTCGCTGTTCATGTGAACACAAGCTTACTAATAAGGTTCAAATTTAGCATTTTTGCAGCCACAATCCAGATAAGTTATGACCTGTATTTACTATTTATGTGATATTATATAAGAACTCTCCCAATTTCTATTAATCAATGATCATAAAATTTATCATTTTACCCCCACCGATATAAAGTATGTTGTTACTATTAATAGAATTTAATAACTAAAAGATCAAGAATACAATAACAATAAGAGTTATTTCCTAATATAATAGAGAGCAAACCTATACTAATGTAAGAAACATCATTACTGATGGGTTAGAACTTCCTACTTAATCTACTTGATTGATATTAGTGTCCCCGCCAGGTCCTCCTTGCGGGGGCATACCTCCCATACCTTCCATGCCACCTGGCACTCCACCCATACCACCGGGCATTCCTGGCATACCACCTTCACTACCAGCTTGGTAGAGTTTCATCATAACATGCTGACATACTTCTCAACTTCCTTCTGTTTACCTTCGAACTTCTCCTTTGTAGCGGTTTGGTTAGAGTCATGCCAGGTTACAGTCTCCTTCACGATGTTAAGTACAGCTTGCTTATCCTCTTCAGTGATTTTATCCTTGACTTTATCGTCCTCGACAGTACTTTTTACTGGGAATACATAGCTCTAGACCGTTCTTTCACCAATTCGTTCACGTTGTTCATCATCCTCATGCTTGAACTTCTCAGCTTCATCAACCATGCGTTTGATTTCAGCCTCAGAAAGTCGGCTCTTATCGTTCTTAATGGTAATTTTGTCCATCTTATCCGTGCTCTTGTCAACAGCGCTGACATTCATGATACCATTGGGGTCTACGTCAAATGTGACCTCTATTTGTGGTACTCCTCTTGATGCTGGCGGAATTCCAGTCAGATCGAATTTGCCGAGTAAGTTATTGTCCCTAGTCATTGCACGTTCTCCCTCATACACCTGAATAGTTACAGCTGGCTGGATATCAGAGTAGGTAGTGAATGTGTTTTGTTGTTGGGTAGGGATTGTGGTGTTAAGCTTGACAAGGTTAGTCATCACGCCTTCAGCTGTTTCTATACCCAGTGAGAGAGGAGCTACGTCGATAAGAAGCACATCCTGCACAACTTCACTAGTAACTCCCGATAGTATAGCTGCTTGTACTGCTGCTCCGTATGCCACGGCCTCATCAGGATTGATACTCCTATTCAGTTCCTTTCCATTGGAGAACTTTTGGAGCTTTTGGATCCTTGGAATGCGAGTGGAACCCCCGACCAACACGATCTCATTGATATCATCTTCACAGAGTTTTGCGTCACGAAGTGATTTCTCAACTGGTTCGAGTGTTCCACGGAAAAGATCCTGGTTCAGTTCTTCAAATCGTGCACGAGTAATAGTAGTGTAAAAGTCAGTCCCATCGAATAATGTATCGATTTCAATCTTACCCTGTGCGCTGCGGGATAGAGTACGTTTTGCGCGTTCATATGCAGTCCTGAGACGACGGAGAGCTCGTTTGTTGCTGCTGAGATCTTTCTTGTTTCTACGCTTGAATTCAGCCACGAAATGACCAACCATCCTGTTGTCAAAGTCTTCTCCTCCCAAATGGGTGTCTCCAGCGGTACTCTTGACTTCAAAGATTCCCTCATCAATTGCTAGGATCGACACATCGAAGGTTCATCCACCTAAATCGAAGATAAGCACGTGTCTCTCTCCACCTGTTTTCTTGTCAATACCGTACGCGATAGCTGCTGCGGTAGGTTCATTGATAATCCTCATTACATTGAGACCTGATATTACACCGGTATCCTTGGTAGCTTGTCTCTGAGCATCATTGAAGTATGCAGGGACGGTAACAACTGCATCTGAGATTGTTTTCCCGAGATAAACCTCCGCAGTTCTTTCATCTTCAGAAGAACCATGCTGGAGACCTCTTCAGCGTAGAACTTCTTAATTTCACCTTTGTACTCAACTTCGATTTTAGGACGGCCACCCTCGTTTACGACGGAGAACGGCCAGAATTTCATGTTGGACTACACGATAGGGTCATCATAACGATGTCCAATAAGACGTTTAGCGTCGAAGACAGTGTTGGAAGGGTTCATCGCAACCTGATTCTTAGCGGAGTCTCCGATCAAACGTTCTGTGTCATTGAATGTGACATAACTGGGTGTTGTCCTATTTCCTTGGTCATTAGCGATAATTTATACTTTTCCATGCTGGGAGATACCCACACACGAATAGGTGGTGTCTAGATCAATACCAAAGCGGCTGCCATGTTGTAGTAAACGCGATAATATTTGAAAACTTTGTTTATAATAATTTTCAAAGTTTTACATTATTTATATATAAACCTAAAATCGGTTGTAGGTTTATATTGAACTTCTAGGATATTCTAGAACATTAGTTATACAAGTTCATTGGCATTCAAAGAGTCAATTATTTCTTTCATTTTATCAATGTATTCTCTTGCCCATAAACCTGATATATCCAGGAAATTTCTAGTCTACAACTAGCTATATTAATTTTTTCCCTGTCACTTTTGCATAACCGATGTTGACAGCTCTCTTTAGAAATCGAGACATGGATGGATCATGGTGCAATATTCTCAGGTACTAGTATTTCAATAGCCTCTTCAATAAGAACGGCTACTTAATTTATATCTTTGGTTAGTCGTCTCTATCACTATAATCTAGCTAATATTCTTGAATGTTTCTTTCAGTTTTTGGTGCGATGTATTTGTTAGAATTTCTACAGTTTGCACTTGTTAGAATGGGGTTTCTTACTAAATGAATATGAATGAGTTTAATAGACTGAAAACACAACAATAACTTGAATTAGAATTAATTCATAAATATTTGAAATGTGTTCTCAATATCTGACCAACATATAGGGCACGGCTGGCATAGATCTTTAATCCTCTGGCTGCATCTGGTACAACAACAAGCGTGCCTGCAAGGCATTAATGTCCAAGTGGCTGTACGTTGACCTAAACAAACAATGCATTTGTTTTCTTCTGTAGACCCTTCATCTGCGGATTCGTTGTCCGAAATTCGCTATCGCTCGGGGTCAGAGTCAGTGAGAATATGAATTTCCAATAGTGTGGCTGATAGCTTCCAGGAACTGCCAAGGATTGTAATCTCCGTTACATAACTTTTGCTTCAAAGTATACCTAAGTTCAAAGATCATTAAATTATTCTTTTTGGGGGCCTACTAATTTCTCTGCCTTGGCACATACGACCAATATCATTGTCCACATCCTGAATTATGTTGTTTAGAACTCCAATAAAACTCCATATCCTAGGATGACTTGTACGTATATTTGACTTGAGTTTTGAATGGTAACTTTCGGAACCGTTGTTGGTTGTGATATTTATGTCATTAATGGCGAGTTCTTCGGGGAAATTTGATTTATCCACCTCCTCTTGAAGTATTTCTTCAGCTTTTCGAGTTTTATAGCACTTGAATAAAATTATCAGTAGGAATGATTAACGCGGCTGGCAAAAATGGGATAGACATCAGCTGTTTAATACATATTTCAATTTCTTGCTTGTTATGGTATCCTTCTACAAGTCCAAGCTTTTGGGTTTTGCCCAAACACACTGGATGAAATGAAACCAGCACCCATAAATCTTTACCTGAGGATAAGTTTCTCTAAACGAATTTCGAGAGTCGTGTTCCCAATCTGACATTGAGGTCAGAGGTCGAAAGTGAGGGATTTTCTGCGAAACGCTTTCCAGTATAGCTTGATATAGCTGTTGGTTTTTCCCGGTCAAAGCAATGTATCGCAGGTAGAGTGTGCCTTCCCACTGAAATGAAAATGGTCCACAACTGATAAAATTGAATGGGTACAGTAAAGAATGTCCCATCGTATTGTATGTTGGTAATTTGTGATAAAAAATATTTCATCGGCTCTGAAAAGAATACCACACCAAGTTCATTGCCAACAGAGACGCTAAATTTGTAATACTTCCCGAAGTTTGTAGTTGTTGTCATGTCACTAAATTCCAAAGCTGTCTGAGGGATCTTAGATTCTAGAGTTTTCTCGCCCGAAACATCGTGGATTCGCATTCTGAGAAAGATATTTCACATGCCCGTGGATCATCTCTTGTCACATCATCGAAAACCTTCCGAAGATTCATTTGCGAGTTTCTTGTAACTGTCTTACATTTTTGTTTTGAGAGCGAATACTTCAGTTTTATACGCCCCACGGTCATGATTGTGCAAATTTAAGGGAGTAATCAGATCTCTTTCACGATTGAGTTTATATGTTCCTTTGCAGCCACCTCTGAATAAAGCGCACCTTAGGTAAACAAAATTGACATTTGATTTAGAAAGAATCTATTTGTTTCCATCTGACGTAGTGAAAACCTTTCCGACATTACGTTTGTATTCCTCCAATGTATATTCCATCAAAATAATTAGTTGTAAATATATACCAGAGACAAAAAATGTTATTAAATACGATTCAGATGGGGAACTTGTTTGGTTCCTCCAGAGAGATCAAATTCAGTGACATACAACAATATTTTTAGCTGATATGATGAAGGCGTTGAAGTTGTGCATTCAACACTACATCATGAATGAACCATTCTAACAAATGCAAACATATGAAAAACACATTCTAACATGTGCAAATATATGAGAAAAACCATTCTAACAAGTACAAACATATGAAAAACTCATTCTAACAAGTGCAAACTGTAGAAATTCTAACAAATGCTGCGCCCCCTTTCGTATCAATTGTTTTCTTCCACGTATTTTTATATAGATATTAGACTGAGTTCGTTGTGTCCGGATGATCAGTTAATTGTCTAACGTATCTGTTGTAATTCATCAAATTCACATTTTATTTAGAATATAAATTGCTATCATATTGAGTAAAAGTAACAATTACGAAATAAACGAAGTGAGTAGAAATTGCTATTAATAAACTCTAGAGCAGAAACAAAGAACCATTGAAAATGCATTATTATCAGTGTGATAAGATCTAAGAGTTGAGTTATACGATTTCATGTCATGATCACATGGTAATAATTCTGTCATGTAAGGTAGTAGACTCTGTCATGGATATAGAGTATCCATGATACCAGTAATAGAGGTAATAAAACTGTCATGGAAGTAAATCTGTCATACAACAGTACTATTTTATTAGTGCATTAAAGTATTATTAGCTAATATAAGGCTCGACCTCTAAACAGCGGATGACTACTCTGTTCCCAAAGGGCCTCGTTGTTCGGAGGCTCTACTGTATTTTTAAGTAAACTCATACCAGTTTCAAACTCGTACCGACTTTACAACGTATAAAGTCTCCCACTATCGTGTTACCAGCGTATTTTAAAGCGTTATCCGAGTCGAGCGTATTTGCATTAAATTAGTGAATAAGAGGTCTTTGCTGTCCCTCCAAGGTATTTAACTCACAATTCGAGCTGTTGTCTTGTATATTTATAATGGATAAAGATTTAAGGCGTGCACATTACTTACATTGTGGACAAGTAAGTTGCTCCTGTGGCACTCTACGTTACTACTTGACTTTATACTCTGAGCTAGGATAGATTATACCCTGGTATAATTTCAGCTAAAATATATTAGAAATGTGGCGAGGTATGAGTCTAATGAGCATGTAATTGATTTAAAAGCGTTTAGGGTAAATATTTATATGGTACGCAATAATCGAAACAATTTTTGTATCAATTCTGAATATTTTAGAGTTTTGAAAGTTTCTTGAATCATTATATATATATAAGGGATTACTTATATGTCGGTGGCCTACATTGTCGGCTAGCCGACAAATAAGGAATTATGGCCGACATATAAGGATTTAGCCGACATATAAGGATATGGACTATATAAGGATTTATAAGGAACACATAATGATTATTATAAGGAGTGTTATATTGCTACCCTAGAGAAAGTATCGACAACTATTACATTGTGACAAAGTACCAAATTTTAATTTGTATTTATCTGTATTCTTTTTCTTCGTCCTATTATCGTTAAAGCTCCGTTTCCTTTTATTAGAAGCGCGCCCTTTGGATCAAACACGTCTAGGATTTAGGATTGTTGCGATACTTAGAATAATTGCTCCACTTTCCTGTGGTATAGGTCTTAACAATTGGTCCATTTCGGCAAATTTACCTCTTATAAGCGAAAAAGTTGAATGGTCAAGTGAAGCAAGATAAGCAACGTTTTAAAATTCTGTTGTTAGTATGTTATACCTTTCGTCTTTCGTTAGGATAGGATTATTTGATCATTTTCTTGTAATTCTATTACATTGTGACTACCAATACAGCTGTAGATATTAGAATTGTGATCTGCTTGATTCTCTATCTATTATGAGACGATATATTAATAGTTGAGAGAACACAAGGACACAACGTTAATAATTTGGCGAGTCATTACGTAATTCTGATATAACCGAGTGCGGTTGCAAAAATATCTGTGCTGTCTCGAATGGCTGCTTACCTTCCAGAAATCGACTATAGCTTTGTCGTGTATAGTCGTTATTTTCTCGTGATGATAAACAATAAGCATGTGACAACATGGTAAACCCCATGATGATGGGAATAAGCATGTGCAAGATGTCAACGTTGTCTTACGACTGGACTTAGCAAAAACCTTCGATAACCCGAGGTCCATAGATGTTAATTTCTCCTTGTTGGTACGTCCCGACAATCCTTCTCTTTCAACTAGAATACAGACAAAATACATATTTGAATTAGCATAAATTATTATACGTACACTAGAACCTCTTATCTGGACTCCGATATCTGGGTACCTCCCTCAACCGGGCACCAATTTTCCAAAAGGATTGAAATTGATCCGACCATTTTCTATTTTCAGTAAATATTCCTTATAGTAGAGCTATTTTACTCGTACTTCATATCTAACGGGTTTCTTTGTAACTAAAAACCGTCATAACAGCTATATCCGTCCATATCGATATTTATCCTATTGAGTATAATTGGATCCAGAGTTGGAATCGGGGTCGGCTTTCTCGGGTCCAGTTCTGAAAAGTGGACCCGATTCCAACTGATTGGCTCTCCCATAGAGTTAATGTTATTTCTCAGATTCGGGAAAATTCTGACTTCCGGGCACCCTAGGGTCCGGCACTACCCGGATAAGAGAGGTTCTAGTGCCCTATATTATTACAACTTCTTCCTTACCTGAGTCTCTGACAATAGAGCTAACTTAATAAATCTTTTCTTCGCCAACGTTAAATATGGCATCAACACTATATTGCATGCACTGATCAATTTGTGACTTTACAATCGCCAGTGCAAATGGTGTTAACTTAAGGTTTCGTTCTATCGGATGTTTGGATAGTATGTAGCCATTTTAAGCGCTAACCGGGATGTACGTCCTTCATTTTGTTCTGAAAGGGTCTTCCTATTTCATCAATTTTATTCGCGAGATGTGTAAGAAGAGTATGTGCATTTAAAAATTGTTTAATCGTTGAGTGAATGGATTCAGAACGTTGTGTGGAATGAGCACCCAACGTGAGGTGTTGCCAGGTCCATCGTGATGCCCATTGAATTCTCTTGTCATATAATACATGCAAAAAAGTTGAGCAGTATGGAATCATTTCAGTTGGATGTTCGATTTCATTGTATCCGGTTAGAGAACATGAATTAAAATCGAGGAAATAATTTTGTGAAGCTATAGTTTAATTCGCACAAATATAATACATATTATCCGTATATGGTAGGACTGAGTTACTATGTCTCAATCAGAAAATGACCTTTTTGAACCAGAAATTCAACCAAATTTGCCCAAAAATTGCCAAATTTCAGCCCTTTTCGGACTCAAAAATCTCCAAAAGGCTTAGCCCGTTAACAGTGTTAATTAATTAAGTATAATACGTAGAACTTGTCAATTTGGGGCATATTAGACGTACAAAATCGCTAAACTATGATAAAATGTGGATCATTCAAGATGTCGGAACAAAATCTATCATATACATGAAAATAAGTGCAGCAATATTTTCATACCTTTGTATGCTAGAAATATACGTTTTCCCCTTCAGGATTACCACGATTTTGGATAATACGAATTATTATGCATATATGGATAAATTCGAGTCAATTTATACGAAGTTAGAAAAATTCCTTATATGTCGGCTAAATCCTTATTAGTTGGTTAAATCCTTATGTCGGCCATAATTCCTTATTTGTCGGCTAGCAGACAATGTAAGCCGCCGACATACAAGTAATCCCTATATATAATTTAGTCAGAATGTTACAAGAGCCAAATCACATGAAAGTCGTCATCATGACTGTACAAAAAATCCAAATTTTCAGAATTTCTTAATACCTGAGGCACAAAGTGCCGAGATTACTACCAAAAGAGACATAGCATCTCCAGTGTCACCACAGAAGTCCATTAAATGTAATTTGGATGGACCAGGGATGATAAAATTTTAAAATTTCTTCTATATTGTTACTCGAGGCACAAAGTGCTGAGTATACCCCGTCGCGTAGCGTCCAAAAGCACTAAAATTTCGTTGCTTAATAGTTAAGCTAACCTGAGGTACTAAGCTGTGGCGCAGTGACCTAGCAAGCGAACCGCCCTAGTATATATTTGATATCTATACCCTTAGAGTTTAGACCATTGGTTCTCAACCTTTTTTTACGCGGACCTTTGGTTCATTTTATGGTGTCCACGGACCCCCTGCCAATAAACATAATGAATACATTTTTAGGGCCTCAGACCCCAGGTTGAGAACCACTGCTCTAGGCAGTGGCCTATCTGGGTATCTCACAGTGGGAAAACATGGCTGATTAGGGTAAAAATTTTCATATTCAAAGTTCCAAGAAAGTCGTATTTTCTGAATTCATCATAGTTGAAATCATATAATTGTTTTTAGATACAGAATTTTAGCTGCTCATGACTGTGCTATGAACAGATAGTGAAGTGAATATTCTCATGATATTTAAGAATGTTATTCATTCTAATAATAGCTACTTTCAAATTCATTTTCTAAGAGTTAGTTGGAATGGAACAAGACGCACATTGTGGCAATATGGGGAAATAGGCATATTTTAAAAAACATATTTCAATGCATTTTTTAATTCTCCATAGTTCAATTAGTAGGAAAATATCATTGCCAGCATTAGAAGCAGTTAGGAACCCTAACTACGCCAACTTTGTTATGTGTTTCTAATAATAGATATATATATATATTTTCAAACCGCAAATTCCTATGCCCTAATGTATGTAATCATATTTGATGTAAATACTAAATATAAGAGTGAAAAACATCTTCTGAGAATAGATCTATATTGTAATAACAATTTAATCATTGATAGGTTAGTCTAGATATTCATTTGTACTTTTTTCCGGGTGTCTAGTTTGGCCCTCCCGAAGTTATAATTTGGAATTTTTTCTCATTGATTGAAGTGGAGCATCTCTTGTTTGACAAAATTTGACAAAACGTTATTATTATATACATAATGTTGCTATATATAGTCAACTATTTAATCACTTTCCAGGCTTGCCAAAAGCTGCCCAAAAATTTATCACGTCATTCATTGTCCGGATCGGACAAATATCCGAAAATATATTTTTCATACGTTTTAAATTTTTCAGTAAAATTCTATATTTTGCTGGTTATTAGTTATTCCAATACTCTACAACCATATATCATAACGTTTCTATGTTAGAGTAGCCCTTTTGCGGATCATGTCTGTACTAATCACGAACAATGAGGCATATAATTTGTATATTTCGAATGAAAGAAGTGTTACAGTCTCTGTTAGGAAACTTATTGAGAACAACCATTTATCCGATGAAGAAACTGCTACTCTCCATTTCAAATTTAAATCACTTCTAACATCCAGAGAGGCTTACTGCAGGAAGGATCTTGAAACATGGGATAACGTGATTTTCCGCTCTACTCATCTAACAATATCCAATCCGAGAAAGAGATTATCGCTTGATCCTGAATTTTCTTCTTTAGTCACTGATTCTGAAAATCGAAACTTTTCAGAACAGATTGTAACTGAATCCCGGAAGCATATTCTCGAATGTCACATGAAGACTTCCAGATCGAGACTTGGTGTTCTTTTAGAGCATGTGGACTTTTTAGCAGAGAGAGAAAAGATTGAGCCTAAACAACTACTCGCTCTAGCTTTAGAATTAGTCTCAAATAAATCCTATAACCGTGATACTTCAGAAATGTGCAGAGAAATAATTGATAAGGGATCTTTTAGCGGTGTATTGAACAAAGTACAAAACTCTAATTTGCTTATATATTGGACAACTTAGAAATTGGGGCGAGTAAATACACGAATCTGAAAAGAATTCTCAAAGGTGATGTTAAGCTTGTCTCGCAATATCGTAGGGAAATAAGCCTAATAAATGAAATGGAAATAGTCAGAGACCCCGAAGCATTGTCAATTGGGACTTGCGTCTCTTATCATTCCATCCTTAGTCTGACCATTCAACGCTTGCTTTCAACATTAGACCCAGTTCCTGATTCACACTACCCACTAAAATTAAGATATCTGATGGATTGGATGGCTCCGGTTGTCATCAAACCTATAACCAACAAAGCAACAATTCTGTATTAAGCACAAAAACTTTCATTTTGTTCGGATCTAAAGTAATATCAATTACAGACACACTTGGAAATGGCGTGTTCTATAACAGCTCACCCAACTCTCCGTTCTGCTTTAGGCCAGTAGCACTGATAGCTTTGAAAGAAGATTATTCTAGTGTAAAGCTTATCATGAATACAATAGTCAATCCTCAAACAGACCATATCATACAGGATGGGTTATCTCTTATTGGAGGTCATGCACAGGTCGAGATAGTCCGTTCCCTTTTTGATACCAAGATGGCAGGATTGCTGGATGGAGCTGGTGGGGCTTCTTGTCATCTGTGTACTGCAACGGATAGCCAAATTAAAAGTTTAGAATGGGCCCATTCTGGTTTCCCTATTAACAGATTAATTAACGACGCTCGGCAACTTTTTGAAGAGGTTGATGAAGAAGATTACTTGAACTCCCATCAAATCAACGTGTTGGTATTACGCATCAACCAACTTCTAACATCGATATTATAACTGCGTCTCCTTTGCATGCTTACCTTTGTGTATTCAGGTGGTTCATGCTGTTGATATACCATCTTGATGCAGGACACAAGGTATGGGCGCCATCAAACTCGAAAGTAAATTCTTCCATAAAACGGGTTCGAGCTATACTCCAGGAAAGATGTAATTTCAGTGTCGATATCCCTTCAAGCCAGGGCGGCACTTCAACCACTGGTAACATTGCGCGAGACTGCTTTTTAAATAAGAGAGACTTTTTGACGTGGGCCACTTCTTCCATTAATCCTTCAGATAAAATATCATTAGAGAAGATCCAGACAAATCTATGTTTTGTTAAGACTCCTCAACAGTGGTGACTTGATTAACTGTGACAAAATGCAAGAATTGTGCAAAGAAACATACGAATTTATTCTAGTTGAGTACCCATGGGCAAGCATCACTCCATCTTTGCACAAGTTACTTGCCCATTCGTTTCAGTTAATAGGTGCTTACAATAATGGTAAGGGATTACAGAATCTCTCTGAGGAATGTTTAGAATTCTGCAATAAATTTGTAAGGCGGTATCGGGAGAATCTTGCAAGAAAGACTTCTTTCACAGATAATGTTAGAGATATTTTAGTCAGGTTGTTATGTTGTAGTGACCCCATCTTAGTACAGAATCGTTTGATGCACGCAAAGAAGAAAAGAGACGTTGCAAATAGCCTCCAAGAGATATTATATAATAGTATACTATCAGATGATTTATGATAATAAGTATATCCAATAGTCATACATAATTAAGGGTCTTTAAATTGTACGTTATCAAATAGCAGAATAGAGACCATGACATGCATGTATTATCAACTTTCATAATATCCTCACTAATGAACCACAAGTGTTAAAATTTAGAAAATGTCAGTAATTACGTCATAACTAGGTTTATAGTCGTGCTACTAAAAAATCATTGGTATTTTTGAAATCTACAGTGTCGATTTAGTATATGTAAGTATAATTGTGGTGATATTACAGATTAATTTACCTATTTCCCCATTATGGCCATTTTGCCACACTGTGTGGTATTTGTAGGCAATGATATCGAACATAGATACTCTTCTTTCACTTCACCACAATGTTCAATACGAACATATAACAACCAAATCGCCAATCTTGCTACGTCAGTAGATTCATCCAGCTGCAAAGAATACAATTGGCTGATTTAATTTGTTCGATCAGCTGTTCCTCCATGTCGCAAGCAAGATCGATCACTTCTAGCCACAGTGTAGTTTAACAGTCGAACTTGAGCAGTTATCTTTGCTGCAGATTCTCCCAACATTTCTCGGCATACATCACCAAGGCAACCAACCAAAAGCTGTTCGCCAATTATGTAAGTTTTTTTGCCTTGCACTACATAGAGATACCTGTAAGAACCTCTTAAACCAGGGGTAGGCAAACTTTTTTCTGTGCGGACCGCATTCTAATCCCAAATTTTTATGCAGGCTTATTGACCTACGACCACTTAATTAAAACTAAAAACGAATTCATTAATAGGTCAGGTAGGTATCGTAGAAAGTTCACTTTGTGGCAATTTATACATCTCCTAGGACACTTAATCAAATTTTCCATGGGACGAAATTTCCGTTTGCGTAAGGAAGATTACGACAGTGATCAAATAATTAGAGTACTCAAATAACTTAAGCCAGGCGGGCCGGTTCAAATTCACAAGCGGGCCATAGTTTGCCCACCCCTGTCTTAAACAATATCAATGGAAGCTCTACATATCCATAACAGAGGATGATTGTTTACATTTAATGCAAACACAATATTATATGTTTGCAGGGTGACGTAATTCTAAATAGCATTCTGGGAAGTGGAATAAGTGGAATTTGTTTACTATTCGAAAGCGAAAAGAATTCCGATAATATCGTAGAAGTTGTGTGGAATAACAATAACTTTAAAGAGTAAAATTTTCGTAAATCACTTTCCATTACCGTTCCGCAGCCCCCTTACAACCTCCTCGCGGATCCCTGGTGGGCCGCGGACCCAGTTTGAGTACCACTGGTCTATGGTATCTAATACACCTCAGTAACAATTTTATCATTACAAAATCTCTATATGTTTTATGAAAACATGAACTGTGCGATTTGTCATAAAAGCAATTGGCACAGTCATACGTAAATCAAGTTTTAGAAATTAGTTTAGCTATAGATGCATTTTCAAATCACCCTATATCAACCTTGGCCGTTAATTAACGTCGTCCAACATTAGACACATTTTTGAAAATTAAAAATATTTTCAATGAATCCATAATATATACAGCACTAGAAGATCGGAAGTACGACACTTGTGTACAGAGACATTTGTGTACAATGACAAATGTGTATAGGCACATTTGTGTACAGATTTTCTGGGTAAATACTTAAGATCAGTCTAAGGTTACAACTCCTTTAACTCGGGGAACTGCACACCAGTAGAATCTTTCATTTGCGATAATAAATAGCATTTCTCTTCTTATACACATATACAGTCAACTTCCGTTATCTCGAACTCTCAGAGGGAATCAAATTCTGTTCGAGTTAATTGTTCTACAGTCAACATCCGCTATCTCGAATGCCCGCGTTTTTATTTTCAAAATGCATACAAGGCGCACAATTTTAAATGAATCCAATTTATATGTCGATATTCGTAAATTAGCGAAAATTTCCCGTCGTTCAAGTGTTTAATGACCATATTTGAAGATATTTCTCCCTAGGATCGCAAGAATGTCTCAGGAATGTGACATTCCATTCTTCAAAACACCTCGTTCGACGCCGCTAGCTGAGTCTACTCAGTCTAGTTAGACACATACCAACCCTCTAATTGTCATTTGACTTTATTGTTCGGATTTTCTCCGCTCTATATGTTTATTTCATTTTATTGCCACCTCTATCTCAGGCCAAAATAACTGATATGGTACCATGAAATTATAGATATGAAGCAACTTTTGGCTTCCAATGCTTAATATACATGCCTAATGACTGTACAATATTCTACCAATTCAACCTTAGGGAAAGTTGTTATTCCTGGGAATTTAGTAGTTTCTGTCTGATAATTCGCCGATACATCCCCCAAGCGATAAACTCTTCAGATCACATCGAATCAACTTATAACCTAATACTGCCGGGAAAATGTGTCATTTTATGAGGTCAAAAATTAATGAAATCTCGATTTGGGTGCGGGAATTGGTTAAAACGAAGTGCAAAATTATCATGTTCATATTCGTTACGAGCGGGAGCGTAACATTTTGGCCGTAATCACTTAACCATCAGATTCGCACTCAGCCACTGGGGTACTGACGAATAGTAACGCTAATCGGCCCTAGGAGCGAACTCTTAAAGTGCCGCCCCCGCCCACCATAAAAGGGACGAGATGATATATATAGAGAGCTCAGCTCTACATAGCACAGTTTGGCCCATATTAGTGATACGCAGGGCCGTCGAGAGCGCGAGCGGGCCTCGGGTCATAATTTTGGGTGCTGGGCACCCTCTGATATTTTGTTCGTGAAGTGGATAAACAAAAGGCAAACTATCGCATTCGTATTATATATATATTAAAAAATTTTAATAAATAAAATCCTATTTACTCTTATAGTTATGAATTTTCAAATAGCCAATAGCTATATAGCTATCGAGTTTATGGTGTTAAGTAGTATAAATGAAAAACTAATACTACAAAGCTAATAATTCAAGAGTTATTGTAGTTAAGAACCGAAAAATACAAATTTACGGTCAGTGTAATTAACAGAAAGCTTTGCGTGCCTTCTTCATAGCAAAATCATTGATTATGTCTTGAAAGTCAATACGCTTTGCAAGTTCAGCCTCGATGCTCAACATTGCGAGATCGTTCAGTCTTCCCTGACTCATAGTGTTTCTCAGGAAGTTCTTGATGAGTTTCAACTTACTAAACGAACGTTCGGTGGAAGCAACGGTAACAGGCAATGTGAAGAACGTCCTCAATGCAGTACAGACATTGCGAAATATTTCATCTAACTTAAATTTTCTTATAGTGTTCAAAAGATTTAGAGGACCCAAAGATTCATTTCCAAAATTAGCAATATGGATGGCTTTAAGATGAATCACCTCTTCTCCCAAATCGTTTTGGGAAATATCATCAGGATACTTCTTTCCAAAGAGTGGGTTTCTAGGAAGGATTAAATAACAAAGGTATTACTCTGCCCAGCGATGTCTTTATTCTCCCCTTTAGTTGTCTACTTAATGCAGCCAATAAAGCCCATGCATACCTTCACAGACAAAATTTCTCGGGCCTCGGGGTAATTACCCCGCCTACCCCCCACCCTCTCGACGGCCCTGATCATATGGAGCTATACAATGAAATTCGGGAATATTCATTACCTCAATAATACAAAAATTCTGTAACGTACGCAGCTCCTTTTGACTTTACGGTTGGTATTTCTGCCATTGTATGCCAATGTATAAAAAGTAAACACAAACATCTACTGGCGGCCTGTATGTGAGAAATGCTTACATTCATAAAGAATCCTTATTATGCTGAAAGAAGCCATCTATATGCAATCGCCAACCTCTTCCGTAACATATGCATTTGCACAAGAAATTTTCAAAAAATTAGCTATGTCTAAGTTTGTTTCAACTTGGACCAACGTTTCATAGCAAGTTATGTGTTGTCTTGCTCGTAATACTTGTACAGACCCACCATTACAGTGCACGCAACTTTCGTCCGTAGATTAATACAATGTACATATATACCTGTGATTAAGGTAATATAATATGATACGAGCATTTGGCTAGTCGCTTCGCGATGAACTCGGGGCATTGCACCTCGAGGTATCCATTATTCTCCAAATTGACTGCCCCTTTGAGTATTATAATACAGTCGACTCCGGTTAATCGGACCACTGGTTAATCGGACCATTTTTTCCTAAACGGAATCTAATCCAGGATTAATATTTAACATTTTTCGGTTAATATGGACCAAAACATCGGTTAATCGGACCATTATTTTTTTGAAGTCAATATATTCATCAAAAATTTGATTAGGTTTTTATATAATTTAGATTATATTATTATTTTATGGCCCAAAGAACTGATTTGATGATTGTGCTGACAAAATTCACCTAAATGCTGAAAGATCACTTAAGCAACAATCAATTACTTCTTTTGTCAATTAGCAATAGGATTACCATTGACTAGAAATATTTATCTAGCAATAAATAACACAGCCCTGCGGAAAAAAAATTTTATTTGCTGATTGTTATTGCAAAACATTTTCTAATCCACATTTTAATACTGATTTTGAAAAATGTTGTAAAATATACGTATCACGTCTAGTTTTTTTACAAAATTATTTTTAAATATTGGTTATTTATCGATGAACGCATGATACCTCACAAGTAAAATAGTGAAAATCTGCCATTTATAAATTTTTGCTAAGAATTACAATAAAATTTTTATTGATAATATAATCTTAGTTAATAAATAAATTTGAAAATATTAGTCTGAATCAGGAGTAAATTTCCGTTTTTGACATTCTAGCATGAGTAACATCAATACAATCTCTCTTGAGGCACCAGCAGTAATCAGCCATCATATGAACGTCCCACCTCCCTTGATATCGTGTTTCCATTGTTTTTATGTCTTGGTGGAATCGTTCACCTTGCTCCTCGGAAACAGCTCCAAGATTCTCTGGAAAATAGTCAATATGACTGTGAAGAAAGTGAACTTTTACACTCATATTGCAGCCGAGATTCTTGCAAGATTCAATCAACTCATTCACAAGTATTTTATAATTAGGAGATTTCGTATTTCCCAAGAAGTTTTTCATGACATTTACAAATGCATTCCATGCACATTTTTCTTTGCATATCATAGAATTTGAAAATTATCATCTCGAACAAGTTGTCTTATCTGAGGACCGTCGAATATACCGGCTTTTCTTTTTTCATCACTTAGGTAGTAAAAATTCTCGGTAATATATTTGAAACAATTTCCTTCTTTATCTAATGCCCTTACAAACTGTTTCATCAATCCTAATTTTATATGAAGTGGTGGAAGCAAAATCTTGAGAGGATCCACTAGAGGCTCGTGAATAATGTTCTTATCTCCAACATTAAGATTGGTTCTAGCTGGCCAGCTCTGTCTAGAATACTGTTCGCTCTTTGCACGACTGTCCCATAAGCATAAAAAACAAGGGTATTTTGTATATCCTGATTGCTGTCCCTAAAGAATGCATATGATTTTAAGTCACCACAGATTACCCAATTGTGCTGGTTATAATTAATTTTATGAAGCACAATTTTCATGTTATCATATCGTTCCTTTAAACTTACTGAATGTCCAATTGGTATGGAACTAAATTTGTTGCCATTATGAAGTAGAACACATTTCAAACTTTGTTTTGAACTATCAATAAAGAGTCTCCAATCATTAGGTACATACGGACATCCAAGAGCATTAACTAGCGGTGAAACATCATGACAATACACAAATCCGTCTTCCATTATGAAATATTTCAAAAATTCGATCTCTCTGTTCCTATATGAGTAAAATTTTGTTTCTGGGAGAAGCAAGTTTTTTTCTTTTAGCCTAGAACCTAACAACTCTGCAGATTCTTTAGGTAAATCTAAATCACGTACCAAATCATTTAATTCAGACTGATTAAATAACTGTGGAGAATTAGAACGAGATAATACACACGGAATAAAATCCTCATCTTCTCTAATTAATGAATCTCTAGTTTCACAATCATCAATTTCCGAGATAACACCCAAATTAGTAAATTTTGTAACAGGTACATCAATAGAATGGGGAACGGGTCATAATGCTGAATGTAAATTTGGATACTTGATCAATGACGTGGTTTTAGCATTGAATCCGGAAATATTCGCCATACAAAAGTAACAATCGCTAATGTGATTTTGTGGCTCTCTCTATATCATTGGAATTCCAAAACTTAAACTCTTTCTGTTTCCTTTTGCCCATTATCTCAAATTTTCTACACAAGATCGGCACACTGTATGTGGAGCCCATGTTTTGTCTTGATCACCTATTCTCATTCCAAAATATCCTAAATATGCTTTTTTAACAAATCCTGTTATTGCCGTAGTTTGTTTAGAAGTCATAAAACTACCACAAATATAACAAAAGACGTCTGGATCATTAGTGCACCTTCTCCGATAAGCCATATGATAATAAAATATCAAAATAGTAGACTATAGTACAATAAAGCTGTATATAACAAAAATAAAAATAAAACAAATTATGTAGAAAAGAATGAAGTTAAAGGGACTAATTAGAAAATGCAATAAAGCACGCATCTGTTTATTTCAAAAGACAAAAATTCACACAAGTATCAAATATAATCATTTATTCTAGGGAAGTGTACTTAAAAAAATCGACTTACATTAAAATGACATTTGAGTAAAAACGAGACGTGAGAGGGGAATTCTGATGACAGATTGAGAATCAGTATACTCAAGTTAACTAAAAACAACCCATGGATAATAATCAGCAAATTTGACGCAGGGCAGTGTTATTGATAATAAGATTTTTCGGTTAATCGGACACTTCGGATAATCGGACCACTTTACTCTGGACAAAAGTGGTCCGATTAACCGGAGTCGACTATATAGATATATTTAGAGCAAGCATCTACGTTAATTTTGAGATTTTGCTAATTTGTTTACTTTATATTCATAAACAATAATAAATTAACATATGAGAAACTTTAATATGTGAAATCAGGAGCATGAAATTGAGTTATTTCCCTTTTCCGTAAGATTAAATTACTGATATTGACATTATAAATTTGACTGGAGGTGTATTGGGAGCGTGGTCCCAAGAACCTCTATAACTTTATGTTACAACCTCAACAGAAAAGTGTTAAATTTATTCCTTAATACCCAAATGTTCCTACATGTTTCTTTGATAAGTAAGATATATTTTATTTCCATAAAATAGTTACAACACACATACTAAACAAAATTTACGAAATACAGGCACAGACGCAGACGCAGACGCAGACGCAGACACAGACACAGACACATCACATAAGTTTGTATTTATTTTAGTAAATTCTGCAAATAATCCACTTAATGTTATTTTACTGTCATATTTTTCTTAGAAACTATTATATTTGCATATCTATATTTTGCAATAAACAGTAAAAACTGTGTGATAGCCAGCATATGGAGAGGTCTATGGCAGGGGTTTCTAACCTACGGCCCGCCTGCCCTGTAAAACGAACGTAGATCATTACTGCCAATACCAAAATGACTCCAAACCAAATCGACTACTTCTTTTCTATAAAATATCCAATTTTTTGTCGAATGCATTGTATTGATCAATTTGTATATGATACCCAGTTTCAGCTCAGTGTTTGTCCAGACACATCACGGTATCTTTCCACGCATTTGCCATCTTAAAACGGCAATTTTTTATATTCAACACACATTTATATGATTTCCTAACATATCAAAATTAGCATAAATACCTCAACATAATGTCTATTTTCATATTCGTGATTTATTTCCTAACTAAAACAAAGATGACTACTGTCAAGAAAAGGAAAATTGATGGAGAATGTCGACTTTTCAAAGGATCTTGAACGAATGATTTTTTGTAATCGAGTACAATGAGGTTATATTGTGCTTGATATTTCAAGAAAAAAAGCTATTTTCAAGGAATACAATGTCAAGCGACATTATTCTACGAGACATGCTCAACGGTCAGATGAGAAAAGATCGAGGCAGCTCGCTGAAACAGAACATGATCGGTCAGCAATCTTTTTTCAAAGCTGCAAGACCAAGTTCTGAGGCAGCTACTAAGGTCAGCTTTTAATAACAGAAGCAATAGCGCAGAAAGGGAACCATTATCTGATCTCAGACCTTTGCTAGAAGAGTGGACGACCTAGCAACCAATATTTTAAAATACTTTGATCAAGAGACTCGGTGCCTGTCAATTTTATAGTCTAGCCATCGATGAAAGTTGTTACTACCGTCAATTTCATTAGATCTAAGGGACTCAATCACAGAAAATACTGTTTCCAGATCCATTTAGGATTGATGTTAATGATGCACATGCCATGTTCCAATTAGAACTAATTGACATTCAAAGTGACAGTGATTTGAAGAGGGCTTTCGCTGAACATGCTCTCCAAAAGTAGATCGTGAATATGTTATCTCAGCTTCCTATCCATTTATCTCTCAATTTGCACTTCAGTTTCATTGCAGTTAGGCAGTACATATTCCTGCGAAGAGTTTTTGTCAAGAATGAAAACGTTAAATAAATACGAGATCTAAATTGACAGACGAACATCTTACCAGAATACTTCGAAACGCTACATCAAGTGTACCGGCAGACATTGACCACTTGTGCAAGCAAAAACAATGCCAAACATCTCATTAAACTTCGAGAGTAAAGTAAAATATAGCTATAATTAAACTTTCAGTTAATTAATTGCAAAATGTATCAGTTCACATTTAATCATCGAAACTTTATGTGAAGTAAAGTTGGAATGTGGCCCCTTGTTCGAAAAGGTTGGAAACCCATGGTCTATGGCATTGTCCCTAGGAAAATATAAGCTTATTGTAATTTACCAGTATATGTGATGCATAATAACTATAAACAATCAATAGTTATAATCTCATGAAGTTATAAGCATTTTTAATTTATGTGAACTGCGCCTGGTTCGATTTGGCTAGCTCATCTAGTCTTGGCTCGATTGAGGAGAGTGCAACACGTATTGATGAAATTATATAAGCATTCATGGAAGTAGGATAATTGACAATTATTGTTAGTTTTGGATGAAAAGTGAGGGAATTTTCGATATTATGACTAAAAGTATTATCAAATTTGTTGATAAGCATCATATGCCCTTAATTGTAAGGACTGTCGACTCTCCATTTCGGGCCATCAAACTCGGGGCTATTCTTATCCCTAAAACTATTCAGTAATTTGCTATAAAATGTATTATTGTTTCATAGGAAGTTGTATATGTGGAGTCTATTGACCCGGTTTGCTTGTCAATAGTATATTATGTACTAAGGCAATGAGTCCATTGAAATTTTCGGCCAGGTGCAGCGATAAATTGCAATAAACTTATATAGGGAAACTAAATATTCCTATAGTATAAGAAATGGTACACTTTTGGCCGACTAAATGTATTAGTGGCATTAAACCAGTGTTTCTCAAAGTGGGCCGTAGAGCCCCCTGGGGGGCGCTGAAGGGTTGTAGGGGGGCGGCCACGCAGCAAGGGGGCGCTGTGGGTTATAGAAAGCGAAACAGAGATACGACCTCAGGTCAAAAAAGTGGTATCATATTCCTCATTATTCATTAACAATAGGTGCTAGCAAATACTTCAATTATCAAAGCCATTTACAGTGGTAATACTCTTGGTGATTATTAACAACAGCTAATCCTTAAAAATGAATGAAGAATTCTTTTGTTACAATGTCTATGGCTTTCCTAATCGAAATACAATTATCATTGTTCTTCAAACAAATGTAAACTTCGTAATAGTTAGTAATCTGTTTAATTTCAATATAAATACATACGTAGAAATCTAAACCGAAAGGAATTGATAAACTCGATCGAAGAAATGAATAGTAAAAGAAGTGTAGACAGTATAGTGCTGATTATATCAAATACGGATTTGTTAAATCTCCTTCCAATCAACAACTCCCAATGTGTTTGTTGTGCGAACAAGTATTTTCTAATGAGGGAATGAAGCCGTCAAGAATGATTGATCATCTGAAATCGCGCCACAGTGATAAGGTAGAGAAAGATGTGCAATTCTTCATTAAAATGAGAGACAGCCGAAAAACAATGGGCGGAATATTTGGAAAAATAGATAGACAAAACATTGATGGTTTGGTTACCTCCTATAACATTTCGTTACTAATTGCAAAATCTGGTAAGCCACATATAATTGGTGAAAACCTCATTTTACCTGCAATCCAGGAAGCAGTTACAACTGTTATGCATTCAGATGGGCGAAGTGTGATTAAGTCCATTCCGTTAAGCAATGATACTGTGGCTAGGAGAATAAATTTGATGGCTAGTGATGTTGAGAAAACACTATACAGTATACTTAAAACAACGGAATTTTCTCTTCAAATTGACGAATCCACATTGCCAGGTAACGAAGCACTGCTCCTTGCATATGTCCGATATATTCTCGAAGGAATAATGGTTGAAGAAATGTTGTTTGCTAGACCACTAGTAACTGATACAAAAGGTGAATCTATCTACAAAGTCGTGGAAAATTTCTTTCAGGAAAAGGAAATTCCCATGAATAATATCATTGCTTGTGCAACAGATGGGGCGCCAGCTATGGTTGGTAGGCATCGTGGTTCATTTCGTACTTGAAAAATGCTGTGCCTGAGGTTTTCGCTATTCACTGCGTCGTCCATCGAGAACATTTGGTAGCAAAACATCTAAGTGGTCGCTTGCACAACTCATTGCATATCGTCATTACTGTTATTAATAAAATCAAAGCTTCCGCAGTCAAGGAAAGAATATTTCGCCAAATATGTCACGAAAACGAAACTGAATTTGAACTTCTGGTTTTGCACACAGAAGTGAGGTGGCTCTCAAAAGGAAAGTGTCTCAGTCGGTTCTACTACAGTCTTTTCGACACGATTTTAGAAATTTAGAGGAAGAGAACCCGCAGTTAATGCAGCTTGTCAGTGCAGCGAAATCAGATGTAGCTTACTTGACTGACATTTTTGATAAGTTCAACGCAATGAACTTGCAACTACAAGGCAATTTAGTCACTCTGGTCAAGTGTAAAACTGTTGTCAGCTCCTTCATAGGGAAACTAAGGTTATTTAAACAAAATATCGGTCGACGAGAATTTTACCAGTTTCCTCCCCTAGCAGGACTCTAAATTTCAGATGACGATTTGCTAGCATATTGTGAACATCTTGAAGTACTGAAAGCGGATATGATCAAGCGATTCACTGACTTGTTGGAACTTGAACCGCCTCATTGGCTAATTGACCCTTTCTGTGTGGATGCCCCAACAGTTCCACTCTATTTACAGGAAGAGTTGATGGACTTGCAAAGTGATTGCGAGGAAAAAGCTCATTTTACAATGATGGGGTATGAAAGATTTTGGATTGCAATCGCAGGACGAAATAAATTTCCCAATTTGTGGAAGTAGCAAAACTGCTAGTTCTGGCGTTTCCGACATCATATCTCGTTGAGAGAGGTTTTAGTGCAGTCGTTCAATTACTAACGAAGCAAAGAAACAGACTCGATATTTCTCAATGCGGAGATTTGAGATTGCTGCTCACTGATATGAAACCAGATATAAATGGGATTATCGACGAACATCACGCTCAAGTACACCCTTCTCATTAATTGATAAATATTACTTATTATCATTAACAAATACGAGTGTAGTAAAAAGATTCAGACTTTCTGGAGGGGGGCGGTATCGAGGGAATATTGTTGACAAGGGGCGCTGTCCGAAAAAAGTTTGAGAAACACTGCATTAAACTATACACACAATCCATATCTAAATTTTCAGGACGAAATGACGTCACCAGATTGCTTTTTAGACAATTTTATTATCAAGAATGCCCCATTGGAATCTGTGTCAGAGTCAATTATTGCATACACGTTTGGCAAAATTTTGACCATGGAGATATCTCTGAAGATTATGAAGCAATTTAAGATGACAAGATTTGGCATTATTGATAATTATGCAATTTCCTTTGGAGATATCATATCAAAATGTATTATTGTGATATAGAAAGTCAGGTATATACTACATGTTTACAGGATGATTCGGCCATAACTTTGAAAGTTGTCAAGTTATGGTTGATATTGGCGAACATTTATCATCCATGGTTAATACTATAAATCTGGAACTGGCAAAATTTATCATGACAATTTTTTGAAATTTGGAAAGAAAACACCTTGAAATCCCAATAGTCATCATTTTGCAAACGTACCATCCATTAATCGGCTCTTTACAGGGTTTCCAAGTGGAGCATTCTTTGGTGATAAAATTGCTAGAAAGCAATTTGTTGATGTCATTTCAGCCTTAAAATGTGGTTATAGTTTAATACCCACTAATATATTTAGTCGGCCAAAAGTGTACTATTTTGATGATATTGTAATATAAAGATTCCCACATAAATTCATTGCAATTTATCGCTGTCCCTGATCCAAATTTTCAATGGACTCATTGCCTTATATAGAATGCTATGGATAAGCCAACCGCTCCCATATACTATTTCCCCTTAATCGTAGTCTAGCTTTAGCTGTTCCTAATTTTAAATACAATTCGAAGTTTAAGCTAAATGTATTAAAAAGACTAATGATACGAAGGGCACTCGAAAAGTTTTGACGTTGACCGACATATCAGATAGTAATAATAAAATTGACTATTACATTTTTCAAAATACTCTCCCTGACAATCTATACATTTTTTCATTCTGGTAAACCAATTATCAAAACATTTTTTCCACTCTTCTTTGGGTATGTCTCCGATCGCTTGGAAAAGTGCCCCTCTCAACTCCTCATTAGTCGAAAATCTCCTCCCACATAATTGATCTTTGAGTCTATGGAACAACCAGAAGTCGCAAGGGGCTAAATCAGGACTGTAGGGTGGGTGAGGTAATGTTTTGAGTCCAGAATTTTCCAAGAACTCACGAGTTCTGATTGCCGTATGCGATGATGCATTATCATGATCAAGAAGAATCCTATAATGCCTGTCTTCTCCCGCTGTAACTCAATTGCTGTGATGACTTTGGGTAGGCACACTGTAGTGTACCAGTCGGCAGTATCAGTCTTTCTATCCTCGAGAGCAACAGCTCCGACAAACCCACTAGATCTGAAAAAAATCGCCCACATTTGTTTCCCAACAGATCTAGCCCTCCACACTTTGGTTGGAGGTGGGGCATCTTCTTCAACCCACTCCTTTGACATTCGCTTTGTTTCTGGATCATAATGGTATATCCATGTCTCATCACCTGTAAGGATCTCAGAAACAGCTCTTGAACTTCCATTAGCAAACCTTTTGAGCATAATTTGCAAAAGTCTATGCGGGATATTTTTTGCTGTAAGTTCAAAGAATGGGGGATCCATCGGGCACACAACTTCCTGTTACAAAGCTCTTTGTGCAAAATCATATTAATTGTCCCCGATGATAACTCGGTTTCATACTCTAACTGAGCGTACGTAATATGAGGATCTTTAGTAATTAGATCTAGCATTTCCTTAACATTTTCTTCATTATGTGAAATATTCGGTCTTCTGAACGAGGGGCATCTTCAAGAACAAGGTTTCCGTGAATAAATTCCCTATACCATCGTTCAACTGTACTTAGAGAAGGAGCTAGATCCGGGAAATGTTCCTGTAAAGATTCATAGATTTCTACTCTTGTCTTCTGTAGTTTGAGTAAGATCAAAATTATTGCTCGAAAATCACGTTTTGTGAGATCTGATTTAGATTGAGATATTTTAGAAGCCATGTATACTAAAATTATCTAATTTATGAAGTAGAAGAGATAAATGAATGAAAGTTTCAAAGTAGAGTAATAAAATATGTCTGAAAAGATGGATGCGGAAAAATATCCGACAGATTAATGGTTTCATATCAAACGGCAAAACTTTTCGAGTGCCTCTCGTATTACAGAATAATCTCATTATAGCTCCCTTATTTAGTTATTAGTAAATCGTGTTTTTATGAGAAAACTTGCTTATAGGCGAACTTGCTAATAAGGGAACATAATTAACGTAATTTGGACCATTGTGACTATAAAAACACTTGCTAATAAGGCAATTGCTAATAGACAAACTCTACTGTATAATAGATATGCAAGAGTTCACTAAGGCCACATTTGTGAAAATCTCAGATCGAAATGACGTAATATCCTAGCATAATTGGCAAAAGTGTATTAATAAAGGTTCCATCTTTGAAACCATGCAGATCGTTATTATTAATCTGTTTCAAAATGTTGAAATTCGAAATGTTCCAACATGGCCAATATAGTTATACCTGACTTCCCATATCCTTATTATACATTTTGATATGATATCTCTTACCAATATGACGTAATCATGAATATGCCCAGATTTGGTCATTTTGAAATTGCGGGATATTCTTTAGGGGTATCATATCAAAATATATTACAAGGGTATGTACTATAAAATGGCTATCCTGATTTGACAATAATTTCCGCGATTATCAAGTTATAAAGGATATTAACAAATACGTGCAATCCATAGTCTGTGCGATAACTGAGAAACGTTGGAACTTTATCACGACAACATTATAATTATGTCACTTTTGTGAATTCTTAAATATCAATAATAAATGTATTCTGGTGAAAATGTACCAGTTTAATATTATTGGCGATTTCCCATCAAATGATCAGGCTTTATCCTTAGCAGGCTATGACACAACATAAATACACAATGAGGCAATGCACTTAAATAGCACAGGCCTACAAAAAAATGTTATACTGCAGTTGTTTATATTTTGATCACTGATTTAGACTAATTTAGGTGCGCTGATTCTGAATATCTATTCAGTTTTTTCCTATCACGTCAGGTTTTTTCACAACCATATAACTACATTTTCAGAAAAATTTCGATATTTGCCAAAAATTCATCATGATTACATATTACAACAATAACATTATGTACATAGTATATATATTCAAATAGTCTTATTTGCTTATTGGTTTTTAACTAGTCTGTTATTCTATTTTGTTGATATGTCGAAAAGAAAGTGTTTCAATTCTCCAGACATTTTTTGTTATATTTGTGGTTACTATACTCCGAAACCTCAGATGCAGAATATTACTGAATTTGTGAATAGAGCTTACCATGCGTATTTCAAAGTTAAGCTGGGCGACCAGGACAAAAGTTGGGCACCTCATAAGGTCTGTAAATCTTGTGTAGAATTATTGAGGTCTTGGAGTAAGGGTAAAGAGAAACACCTCCCTTTCGGAATTCCTATGATTTGGAGAGAATCAAAAAGTCATTTCGATGATTGGTATTTCTGCATGGTAAATGTTATGGGCTGCAAAAAGAGTGACAGACACCTGCTGAATTACCCAAATTTAGAATCTGCTATTCGACCAGTCCCTCATTGTAGTGATCTACCTGTACCAATATTCACAGAGTTTCTCGGACTCATGATGATGAAGATGGTGCCAATTCTGCAGAAGTCAATGATCATGACTGTGAATATGATGTTGATTTTCGAGGTCCTTCCTCGGAGCCTTCTCTCTTTAACCAAGCGGAATTGAATGATTTAATTCGTGACCTTGACCTCTCGAAAGAATCTTCTGAGTTGCTTGCAACTAGATTGAAAGAAAAGAATCTATTCCATCAAGGAACAAAGGTAACATTATATCGTTACAGGGAGCAAGAGTTTCAACAGTATTTCTGCGAAAAGAATGGTTTGGTGTTTTGTCCAAATGTTGAGGGTCTTCTACTGGCAATGGGAGTTCCGAACTACAATCCAAGTGACTGGAGGCTGTTTATTAACAGCTTCAAAAGGAGTCTGAAATGTGTACTACTCCATAATGGAAATATATTCGGTTCAATTCCTATAGGATATTCAGTTAAACTCAAAGAGGAGTACATAATGTGAAAGAGATATTAGAGAGATTATTAACTACTCTGCACATGATTGGGTCATCTGTGTTGATCTCAAAATGGTCAACTTTCTATTAGGACAACAATCTGGGTTCACTAAGTATCCCTATTTTCTTTGTTATTGAGACAGTATAACTCTCTGGTACATATAAATAAAATAATTCTACCTCCTCTCCACTTTAAGCTTGGTTTAATGAAGCAATTCATCAAAGCACTGGATAAAGACAGATATTGTTTCAAGTATATCCGAAATTATTTCCATAAATCAGTGAAGAGAAGAAAAAGGCAGGGATATTTAAAGGTCCACAGATTCGCAAGTTACTTAGAGATAACAGCTTCAAAGATTCAATGAACGAGGAAGAGAAGAGAGCGTGGCAGGCTTCTCTAATGTCGTTTCTAATTTCCTTGGTAATAAAAAGGCATCCAACTACAAAGAACTAGTCACAGAGTTAGTCGACAGCTATCATGCTCTTGGCTGTAATATGAGTATTAAAATTCATTATTTGAGAGACCATCTTGATAGATTTCCGGATAATCTAGGTGATATGAGTGAAGAACAAGGTGAACGATTCCATCAAGACATAAAAGTGATGGAACAGCGATATCAAGGAAGATGGGACACACATATGATGGCAGATTACTGTTGGTGCCTAAAAAGAGATTGTCCTAACGAACAACGTTCAAGAAAGTCAAACAAGAGAAATTTTTAGATTGAATAGTGCTCATATTACATGTTTATAGTATCACTTTCTTCCATTCATATTAGTAACAATTATATCATTATTCTTAGTGAATGAAATATTGATATTTTCAGAAATTTAATTGATCCAATCTAACGTATAAGGGTTGAAACCAATTTTGTTCTATAAATGTAGTAATAGGATTGTGAGGTAACTTGACGTATTAGGGAGAAACTGACTAAATAATCGGAATCAGCAACACACAATTAGTATATATCAGTTGACAAAATCAATACAACTAAAAGTGTAGGCCTGTGTCGTCAATCGAAAACTTTTAAGAGAAAATATTTCGAGATTCGAAGTTTCCTGATAGTAGAAAGGTAATGAATGTTGTGGAAAATAGGACTTGCCGTTCAGGGGCTTATTGCGCCCCCAGACCCCGAGCTAGATAATTATCCCATCACCAGCATTTAATGCACCCACCACTGATAGTCTATACAGTAAAAATCAACACTCTGAATGATTCTATGTATTTTCTTTGGTTAGAGCTTATTGCAGTGAAAATGTCCAACTCTCCATACTTCTTTCCTCCTGATTCCTCACGAATATCTACTACCACAATACCATTTATCCCTATAATCGTACTACTTTTATTAACTTTCTATGCTGGTGTTATTGCAATAATTCTATTGATGAAGAAGTTTATCAATGTCACGAAGTGCTGTTCATGCATGGACAATTTAGGAGTAACTTGCCCTTCTTGTCTAGAAGGAGTCAGATACACTGCAGAACGATGTAACGCAGATATCCCTTCTCCTTCCAGTATTTTCGATGGATGTAGTAGGGATATTTTGGCGACCTGTAAGTGTGGAGGATGTTTACGAAACTTTTCCAATTATATGAAAGAATCTAAAGATTCATTTATGAATTATTGTATGTGTTGCAAGGATTGTACTATGTGCCACTTACCAGAATGCAATTGCACTTGTACCAAACCAGAATGCAATGAGATCAACTGTGGTTGTTTCTCTATTAATTTTAATCATTAGGCCATTCTGTTCCTAAATTCTTTATGTTAAAATGTGCTGCTAACTATATTACTTAAACAACTTAATAAAACACACATACATACATATCAATTCTTTTAACTGTTTACTTATATGCAGGGCTGTCGGAAGCCCATGAAAAGTGGGGCGGCTAATCTTAGTATAGCAATATAAAGTGTGGCGGCTAAGCTGACTCACATCCCATAGAACACATACTTACACATTGGGCAAATAGGTTGAAGTAGGGATATTTTATACATTCTTAGATTGTTTAGAATTATCACCATTGATTCCAGAATGCTTTATATAATATGAATTGATGTGACTGAAGGTCTTTAAATAAGTTACGGTAGATGATTAGGAATGTAAGATATCAGTTCTCAAATATGCAATTTTGCAGTTTGGTAATCAATGCTATTTAATTGTGCGTGACTGCTTTTAGATATGAATGATTGCTTTGAATTTTACTCTATTATAAAATAAAAACCATGAGTATCAATTAATACTAGCGCGCTTCGCTTGCTAGGTTGCTGTGGGACAGCTTAGTGCTCCAGGTTAGCTTAAGTATTAAACAGCTAAATTTTATAGTGTTATTGGTTGCTAGACCCCACCTATCACTTTCCATATACTAGTCACTATACCGTTTTTAAGGTTTAATGCAAAATATAGACAAGAAAGGATAATTGTTTCTATGATAAATATGACCGTACGCTACAGAATATACCAGAGTCTGGGGACGGCAGTGAATAGATGCTTGTTAACGAACTCTATCCCATTATCCGTGTGCAAGATGTGTGGTTAGCCATGCTCACAGAAGATCTGCACCAGATGTTCAGCCATCTCTACCGCTCGCTTGGACTTGAGAGGCCTCATGATGACAAACTTGCTGAAGCAGTCCTGATAGTCCTTGTCTGGGCATCCCTGCCCACGCAGCAGAGTTGCCCGCGGGCCTTGTGGATCCCTTCTTTCACCCAAATATGTTAGCTCCCTTGAATTTCTAACTTTCAGTGTAGATTTTCTGCCTTTGTTGGCCCGGCAAATGTCACAGAGGCGTACGAAGAGGACAATTACTGCACGAAGCACGTGATAGTTGTGGCTCATGAAATACTCATTCATCCTGTCACGTCCCTCATGACTGAGCTCGTGATGTGAGGCCACCAACGTATCCCACAGGTCTTCCTTAGCCACTATGCGTAACTTGCTCCGTGTAGTCTCCCGGAACTCACCCCCTTTCACGTACAGGACTTTTAAATCAAACTCCTCCTCAGAATAATGCAACTAGGTCCTGCTCCAATTGTGATCGTTTGTATTGCAATCATCCACTCTGTAGCTCTCCCTATAATCCCATCTCTCTCTCGTCTCTCCCCACCAAATGTAAATTGAGCTTCTGAAGCTTTGCTTGCAAAATTTCCTTAGAATTAAACAAAACGTAAAGCAGATTGATTTTGTCCAGATGAACAAACAATAATATGTACATATATTTATAGTAACTAGTTAAAAATAGCGCAGTAACTGTCGCGAGATGCACAAGTGTTGCTATAGGCCAAATACCCCAATAGCATCTAGGTAACTTTGGTATTTATGTTGATTAGCGATGACACATATATATTTGCATTTTAGTTAGCCCATAATATCTTGAGTAGAAAATTGTTCAAGAGTAACCTTACTCAAATTGGACGGTGACATATAAATGTTTGTATCTCCAGAATTGATTGAAGAAACGGGTGGACTGTTGTATGGCAGATTTACTACCATGACAGTTTTACTACCTCTATTACTGGTACCATGGATACTCTATATCCATGACAGAATTATAACCCTTTGATCATGACATGAATCGTATAACTCAACTCTTAGTTCTTATCACACTGATAATGCATTTTCATTGTTTCTTTGTTTCTGCTCTAGAATTATATTACATATTTTGATAACAACAGTTTTTAGTGATACGATGATTATGAGTAGTGGATGACCTACTATACCTTCATAATTGTGTTTCTTAGTAATGTGTCGGATGGTAAATTCATTGTCTAACGTATCTGTTGTAATTCATCAAATTCACATTTTATTTAGAATATAAATTGCTATCATATTGAGTAAAAGTAACAATTACGAAATAAACGAAGTGAGTAGAAATTGCTATTAATAAACTCTAGAGCAGAAACAAAGAACCATTGAAAATGCATTATTATCAGTGTGATAAGATCTAAGAGTTGAGTTATACGATTTCATGTCATGATCACATGGTAATAATTCTGTCATGTAAGGTAGTAACTCTGTCATGGATATAGAATATCCATAGCACCAGTAATAGAGGTAATAAAACTGTCATGGAAGTAAATCTGTGATACAACAGGACCCCCAGGGCTGATTTTTGCATACAAGGGTATTTTGGTCCTGGCTCGGACAAGTTTGAGTCTTGGACGAAAATTCACACCTATGACGAAATGATGACGTCAATGTCACCTTTTTGGATTTTCGAAAATTCACATTATTAGCCACTGCTCAGTCAATATACATGAGAGTAGTTTGAAATTTGAATCACATGTACCCTGCAAATGTGATAAATTTCCTGACGTCATGATTCTTACCAATGCTAACTCATCATGAGATTATTAGTCATCATGACTGTTTAAAACAATCAAAATTCTCCAAATTTCGATATTTTTGAGGATTTATTATATTCGAGACACTCTGTGCCCAGATTACCAACCTATGGTCGCGCAAGAGCTGCAATATTACCACAGAAGGCCATAAACTGGAAATTGGATCGACCTGATAATACAAAATTAAAATTTCCCCATAAAAAATACCCCCAAAGCACGTAGTGCCGAGTAAATCCTGTCGCGTAGCGACCCAAAACATCAAGAAATGCAGCTGTTTATTACTTAAGCTAATGTGAAGCCCTAAACTGTCGCGCAGCGGCCTTGCAATCGGAGCCCGCTACTATTTTCAATTTATGAAAGCCTTTATTATCCTACAATAGTAGTTGATTTATGTTGTACCATTGTGATGGATGAATTGATCCTTGGTCCAGTTGTTCTTACCTAAATGGTCCCATTAGATATTTGGCCCAGGGGTACCACTTGGCCCAAATTTTAGTCATTATCCCCCCTTAACCAATTCATTTATTCATATATCTGAAGACCCTTTACTCTGGTGGAAAAGAAATGAAAAATATTCTTCAAATTTACTACCGGTTTCCCTCAAATATTTATCTGCACCGCCAAGTTCGATATACAGTGAACAACTATTTAGCACTGCAGGCAACGTTTTTGAAAAAAACGAAGCTTGCTACTACCAGAAAATGTTGAAGGATAAATATTCAGTTGAATAGCGCTTCTGTGTTTATCCTTTTTATTAGTTAATATTTAAATCACAAACTATAAATTGGGGCCGCCGGATAGTGGTTCGTATCTGGTACCGGCCGGATATCTGGTACAGCCCTAGCTGAAATATTGCTTCGGATATTATATATAATAACTGAATTGATGTTGACAAATGGTACATAGTGTACATTTGTAATATCATAGAATAGAATGATAAGAAGAGTGTACACGTAGTTGTAAATAATGGCGAGACAGTGTCAATTGTAAACACAGCAAAAATGGTGATAAAGTGTATATTAGTAACTACCACAATGAATGGGCAACAAAGATGGCTCACTTTGCACTTCATGATATACTACAGTCGACAACTACACAATCAGTGTGTTAACATGCAACATATCGGATGTGTTGCATTTTTAATTCAGTTATATGTAAAAGATCCGAAGCAATATTTCAGTTATCGCTGTACTGGATATCCAGCGGGTACCAGATACGAACCACTATCCGGTGGCCCCAATTTTATTGTTTGTGGTTTAAACATTAACTAATAAAAAGGATAAACACAGAAGCGCTATTCAACTGAATATTTATCCTTCAACATTTTCTGGTAGTAGCTGCATCCAAGCCTTCTTTTTAACTAATCCTAGTTAAATACGCTCAACAACTACTCAAATTAGTGTATTAAAATCAGGGCGGCGCCACTGGTAGGGTGGTCAGGTTTTAACCGGACCACTCCAAAACAGTGCAGCCGGGCTTGGTTAAAATGCACTGGAACAACTAGGAAGGAACAAATGTAGTTCTCTGTACACAAACTTTGCACAAGCTCTGAGACAACACGGATATGCGCTATGTATTATTTATTATATGCCCAATGGCATGTGCATTGCATTTGATGGACATTTTAATAAATAATATTATAATAAAAGATGTCAGTAAAAAGTTTTCATTTTAATTCAGTTACGAGTCGCTTCGCTTGCTCGCGCTACGCGACTTGCGAACACTGAGTGTTTCCATGTAACTCAGCATTTCGTGCGTCGAAATTTTCATAAGAACAACTCTTGTTTATTAGTACCTGGAGAGTAGGTAATTCTGATTCAGCGTACTTGATTACAACTATATTTCTTTTGAGAGCAGGTCTCTAAGCATATTTCGAGATTTCAACTATTTGTTTACTTTATATTCATATAAATCATTAAATTTACATTATAATTAATCAAAAGTGGAAATTCTGATTCCACATATTTGATACGTTTAATCAAGTTTTATCGAATTAAGTTTACTTTCTTGATTAGCACGAGAAATACATAGTTATGCGACATCTCTGAATTGAGAAATTTGAATTCACACAACATTCCGTAAATCCTTTCCTTGACAACAGACGAACAGACGAAAATAGTAATCTAATAATATAGATTATGTCTACTAGCCAAAGCAAAATTCAGATATTATAGCAGTGGCATAGCACAGCTTCAAAAAGTGGTCCGGCTAGAAATAGAAACAAACCTTGGTTGTATGGTCCAATAAATGTACAGTTAAAACATTGGGAAGTAATTAATAAAAATATAAGGTAGTTTCATAGTAGAAACCCCTAGATCACATTTCCTGTTTTGAAAATGTACCAAAAACAGTTATTCGGTGTTCATTAACAAGGTTAGAAAACTATTTCCATACTTTGGATACAATAGTGCGAAGTAATAATTCATTAAAATAAGAAAAGTCATGGTCCGGCTGAAAGCCGGACCAGCAAATCCTGCCCAAAAAAAGTCCGGCCAAAGCCGGACCTACTCCTACGCCTATGTATACTTAACTATCGCGCTTCGCTTGCTAGGTCGCTGCGCGACAGCTTAGTGCTTCAAGTTAGATTAAGTATTTAAACAGATACATTTCTTAGTGCTTTGGGTCGCGACGCGACGGGATACTCGTCACTTCGTGCCTCGGGTTTTATTATAACAGAAATTTTATTATCCATGGTCTTATATCAAAAGATCTTTCCGCCACCAGGTAGAGCAGGTCACACCCGATATTTACGAAAGGTCTCGGAAGTCCAAGCCGATCTGCTTGACTTTCAAAGTTGTCCGGGATGGAGGTTTTAAATTCCTTTTGGTCTATCAAGATCATGAAATCAAGTGTACAGTTTGCAGAAGTTTAGACTCGAAAAGAAGTGTTCCAGTGGCGTTTGCATTGTTGGATTTTTTACTCTGATTGACGCTCAGGCTGTATTACAAACCGACAATGGTAGAGAGTTCGAAGGTGCAGCACGAAAATCGTGCAATTGATGATAATCTTTCTGACGAAAATTCTTCAAACGTCAAAGAAAATAGGATTGAAGGAACAACATCATTTGAAGTTGGAATCCATGAACTTTCTACAACTAATTGTAGTACAGAGGCGACTTATGTCAATACGTCATTGAATTTGCCACAGAATGACCAAGTCGAATCTCCTAATCGACGATAATTACGGAAAAAGGTTGCTGAATCGTTAATTATACATGGCGAACGCATGAAAAAGCGTGCAAGAAGATCAGACGTGATAGCCGAAATTCTTATAGGCACTATTGTACAGGGTTTCAGTAAAGGATAATGATCGGGTCAGAACTGACCCAACCAATACTATGTTAATTGTTGTTGAGAAAATCTCTGGAAAAGATTCTTCATTTGAGAAATATAGGTGGGTGTCGTGCTGGTGTTCTGTGCGGGTAGGCATGCTCAAATGTGACTGCGAAGAAAATTGTAACAGTAAGAAGTGCAAATGCTATCGAAGTGGGAGAATATGCACTTCTCGTTGTGCAAAACCACTATTGATTCAGCACACATAATTTGTTTTATATATTAGAATGCTGAATGGTTAGATTTATTCAGCTACAATTTCTCTAGTATGGAATTAGTGTAGTAGTAATTTCAAGTCGGCGATTATAATTTTCACCAAATTTTTCCACACAGTAAAATGGAATCAGAGGAAAGTTGGGAGATGTGGAATATTTCAATATTAGAAGAGCAAACGTTCAAAGGCGATAAATGGAATTTAAAATGCTCGAAATACTAGAAACATAAAATATATTGTTTCCAAATTTAAAACTCTATCTGTCGATTCTATTAAGTAAACAAATTTCAAAAGTTGATTATATAAAGTCAACATTTGAAATTGGTTCATTTTATATAATGACAGTTTTACGAATTATACATTAGTTTTCAGTGATTTTATAAAATCAACTTGTCGACAAATCAACATAACATATATGTATAATGCCTAATTATACATTTTGACTGTAACATCTATAGATTTGAAATATCAAAATTGGAATTTCAATGTACAGTGGAACCCCGGAAGTACGGCCACCCTTAGGACCCGAGAAAAATGGTCGTAATTTCGGGGTGGCCGTAATTGTGAAATATTTTGAAAGAAATCATATTCTATTAATATTTACCATACTACAATATTATAACATGCTAATACATAATTATTAGTTTAATATGCATCTAACTTTGATTGTTTGCTATCTGAAAAACGTGCAAAAATGACCTTTTCCTTTAATAACGTATGAATTATTGTCTCATTAATCTGCTTTGCATTTATATGTATACAATCCAATGTATTTTTATTGAATTGTCAAGAAATTGTTTTCGTTTTCAAACATCTAATAGTGATTCCTATTTTTAAGATTGGTCGTAATTCTGAGGTTAAAATAGGGTTTCGTTCTAAAAGTATGGCTGTAATTCGGAATAGCGGAGTGGCCGGAATTCTGAAATAAATTAATGTTAATGTCTATAGTATATTAAACGGGACTTTATAAAGTGACCGGTATATCGAGGTGGCCGTTAAGCGGGTTCCACTGTATTCAATTACCACTGACAAGTAGCTGAAACCAAATTTCTAGCATCATTTAGAGTATTATGCTAAAATATGTAACAATATGATTAATCATGTGATAAATCATGTAGATATAGATTTGAAATGTCATAATTGGAACTACACACTCGATTACCCTTAACTGGATTTTGAAAGGAAATTTCTCGCTTCATTTTGCTAAATACAGTCAAACCTGCTTAACGGAACAGTTTTCCATAATAATTACCTATCTATAGCGGCCACCTGTATATAACGGCCACTTTGGGCCAGTCCCTTCGGTGGCCGTTATAGACAAGTTTGACAGTATGTGTAAAAGGTGTGAAAATATGATCAATCTTATTATTAATTGTGTACGTATACATTAAAATTTGAATCGCCATGTATGTATGATGTATGAGGGCATTGGGATCTTTTGATCAAAGATCGTACAATCTGGATCAAGATCCTTTTCGAGGATCTGAAGGAGATCGTCGACCCATTTGAAAAGTAGGATCAGGATCGAAATTGATAATTTTCCAAATGATCTCGATCCTTTCAACAATATGCAAGTTTTACGTGCACACATTACTAAAAGTTAACCAATGAATTATTTTATCAATCTATTAACTGCGTAGGTTATCCTACGTATGGGGAAGAGAATTCTGATATCGATTATCTCAGCTGCTATGTTATATTGGACTACTTCTTATCCATTCTCACTTCTAGCTTTTTTCCCTCTAACTTATTTTGTATTTGGTGGTTGGCATATTTTATGGAGATACAAGCGAACAGTATTAAGGGACCTACAGTTGCTCAAACTATTGATGTCCATAAAAAAGTCACAAATAATATGTAAAAAAGATGAATTAACTTTCCACAAGAGGTGGAATCGGCTAGCAGTTACACATCCTAAAAAGGTAGCGGTTGTTTTCCAAGATCAGATATGGACCTATCGTCACATCGTTTTAACGGCAAACAGAGTTGCGAACTATATATCAGCTAATTTGTGTTTGGATGTAGGTGACTCTGTAGCTCTTATTGCAGAGAACTGTCCCGAGTATATAGTTATCCTTCTTGCCCTTTCAAAGTTAGGTTGTCCAACTGCGCTTATAAATTATAATCTTAAAGCGAAACAATTGATCCACTCAATTAACATCGCATCTTGCAAGGCTGTGATAGTCACGAACTCCTTCAGTGATCAGGTTAACCAGATTGAAGGCGACCTAGTCTCTACGAATATCTATTCTCTCAATAGGGGAGCGAGTAATACAAATTATAAAGATATCATTCAACTGAGTCAATATTCTCCCAGTACCGAACCAACTGGTAGAGAAAATAAAATAACAATTAGATCTACACTTTGTTACATCTACACCTCCGGAACTACTGGTCTGCCAAAGGCATGTATCATTCCACATATAAAAGCATTTGTCAGTGGATTTGTATTTTATCAATCAGCAAATATAGTGAGTGATGATATCCTCTATGTTACTCTGCCCCTCTACCATAGCAGCGCTTTGTTGATTTCAGTAGGAATGTTAATGCATGGAGGTTGTAAAATGTATCTCAGATCAAAGTTCAGTGCTAGTCACTTCTGGGATGACTGTGTTGCTAATGGTTGTACCGTTATCTTTTACATTGGGGAGGTATGTCGCTATTTACTGTCACAGCCAAATAAACCTTCTGATCTAACTCATAAAGTTACAAGGGCAATCGGCAATGGACTTAGAGTTAGCTTGTGGAATGAGTTCAAAACTAGATTTCGAGTAAACCGAATCATTGAATTCTATGCAGCAACTGAAGGCTACGCAAGTACGCTTAATTTGATATCAGAACCAGGTTATGTTGGGTACTTACCTGTCTCTATGAAATATGTTCCATACTTTAATGTGTTCTATTACAGTAACTTTCTAGCAAGACTTGATAAAGAATCAGGTGAGCCAGTACGATTACCTAATGGACTTTGTATTCAATGCGAGCCGAATGAGCCTGGTGAGATTCTTGGGATTATTAGGGAAGGGCCCAAGAAAATGATTGGGTATTTATCCGAGGAAGCGACTAAGAAAAAAGTTATTAGAAATGTTTTTACAAGAGGGGATGCTTACTTAAGGACAGGAGACGTTTTATCATATAATGAATTTGGTTTTTATACATTTTTGGATCGTAAAGGTGATACTTTCCGTTGGAAAGGTGAAAATGTGAGTACAAACGAAGTGGAAACAATCATAACTTCTATAATTGGCCATAATGACGTAATTGTGTATTCAGCACCAATTCCTGGTACTGAGGGCAGAGCTGGCATGCTTGCTATTGTTATGGATGATATCGATTTGGAAAGTTTGCTAGTAAACTTCCGACAAGCTCTGCCGTCCTATTCTGTGCCATTGTTTATCCGCCTGATATCTGCCCCCGAGCTAACTTCTACTTTCAAGTACCGCAAGGTTAATTTCAGGGAAGAAGGTTTTGATATCAACACTATAACTGATCCTATATTCTTTTTGGACCCTAGGTGCAATAAGTATGTCCCTCTAAATGGTGACCTGTATGATGTAATTATGAGGGAAAAGCTCAGGCTTTGAGCTTTGTACTTATGTTGATTATTTGGGTTTAATCCATCATAAAATCCAATTCTGTTTACACATATGAACTAAATTTATTTATTGTTAGTGTCGTTTGAACTATTAACAGATAATTATGCTACGGTATAGGATTTATCCTTATTCTGCATTTACACATACTACTTTCTATCTTTATGTAGCTTTATTTGTCTATATGTTGTGTTTGAAGAGATTAGGATTTTCCTTTTTATTCAGGGCTGCCCTACTCGCTTAAATTATGCCTGTTCATATGAATATAGAAATTGATTGACAAATGCGATAGGTCAACGATGAAAGCGGGGGATGTAAAACGTTTCTCGATGGACTGGTCGCATAAAGCCTTGAATTCTACTTTATTATCAAATTTACGGGTCGAAGGCTTTAATTCTACCATTATTGAATACACAGTTCGACATAATTACTATTTTGAAATACAGTAGAATTCAGTTAGTACGTACTCGACTCGGCTTAAGAAGTACTTTCGGTTAGTACGTATTTTTCTCCAAAACCCGATTTCTATTCTTGCATTAATTGTGTAGGAAGAATATTCGGACGAAACTAGCTTCGGCTAGTACCTACTAAAATTTGATTCCCGAGGGGTACTTCTTATCCGAGTTTACTGTACGTTCTACTTTGATGGAAATATCTACTAATCGATATCCTCAATAACCAATCTTTGTTTATATTCTATTATCTTAGCAACTATTCCACATCTTTATACCTAAAGGACTGAATCATGCAAGGCCAGGTTGGTACAAATATTAATCACTCTTATTTAAATCTGAAATTTCATATTTTGTGACCTGATGATCGATGGATTGTTTTTTTTTGACTTCCCTGCACATAATCAGATAGCTAAATGACTTGAATTTAACTCTTATGATTTTCTATGTAGTACGAGTGTAAGGGATTTTAACTGATAATCACTAACCACTGACCTCACTACTACCATTTGTTATATACAATAGTTGCCGAATATAAGAATACGGTTCTAAAAACTCCCTAGCTGTATTTACCGAATATTTTGTAGTCTACTCGACTGAATTTTGCCGGATTTAAGAACATTATGCTGGAAAACCATTTGCCCCTCAGCCCTTATATACTTTATACCGGACTACCGGTGATAAGGACAAGTTATAAGACAGTAAAGATAATATATATATATAAGGTCATTGTGGATAAATGAACCATCATCTAGAAAATTGTTCTTATATTCTCATGCACAATATTAATTATACCTTTTATAAGAGTATATCGGTGATTCGGTATTAAAATGTTCTTATTTTGCTATTCCCAATATGTAATTCGCTCAGATGCGATTCGAATGAGTCTAAATAATATTTTCGAGACATTTTTTATCCGCGTAATTGCATTGTATATTTAGATCAGCATTGTTATTGATATATACACATATCTATATTATTAAATCTCAATTGTTGTTTGTCTGTCTGTTTGTTTGTTTGTTTGTCCGTTGTCAAGGAAAGGATTTACGGTATGCAATTTTGAAATTTTCGCGTAACTATGTATTTATCGCGTTTATCAAAAGTAAATAAAATTCAATAAAACTTCACTAAAAACATCAAACATGCTGAATCTGATTTTCACACTTTTGAATTAATCATATGTAAATTTAATGTTGTTTTTATGAATATTAAGTAAACAAATATAAAGTAATCATGTACAGGCTTGCACTTAACGGCTACAAAGAGAGTTGAACTTACAAAATAATTCAATAATATATGTGCCATATATGTATATTTGTGGATTACATTGTTCTAAATATATCTATATTATAATACTCATAGGGGCCGTCAATTTGCAGAATAATGGATACCTTGAGGCACAATGCGCCAAGTTCATCGGGAAGCGACGAGCCAAAGGCTCGTATATATGAATAATATAATCAGTGGAATATAGATTGTAGAGCTATACCGGATTTTAATTTTGCTACTGGATATCCTGTAAAAGAGTAATTTCTCTGCGCATTCAAGAATAGTAGAGTTGAAGTAGTAGCACTATACTGTAGAGCTATAGTTACAGATCTCTTAGATTAGAAATACACAATTGTTATTTTTCGAATTTGAATCACCTGTAACTTCACTTTTACTTGCCAGTAGCGTATCTAGGAATCTATAAAAGGAGTTTCCATTCCAGGACCGTAGGAATCAATATGTGGTAAGCCTGAAAGGCAATTAATTACTAACTTTCTAATAGGTGAATTTCATTATACATTGGGTGTGCCAAAAGTTTGGAGTAATCGTAAATTTATAAATACTAGCGTGCTTCGCTTGCTAGGTCGCTGCGCGACAGCTTATGACCTCAGGTTAGCTTAAGTATTAAACAGCTACATTTTTTGATGCTTTTGGTCGCTATGCAACGGTATATACTCGGCACTACCTGCCGCGGGGTTAATTTTTGTGTAAATTGTAATTTTGTATTATCCATGGTTTTATCCAAATACAATTTAATGGCCTTCTGTGATAATACTGGAGCTCTTACGTGGCTTTAGGTTAGTTATCTGGGCACTTCGCGTCTCGGCTATTAAGAAATTCTGAATTCTGAATATATATGTATATATGTTGTATGTTCGGAATTGATTGAAGAAACTGGAGGACCCCCAGGGCTGATTTTGGCATACAAGGGTATTTTGGGCCTGGCTCGGAAAACTCGAATCTTGGACGAAATTATGACCTCATTGTAACCATTTGGATTTTCTAAAAATCACATTATTTACCTAGCAAGCGAATCGCGCTAGTTTATATTAATTGCGTTTTAATAGTATAGATTATTATTCTGGCTAACTGTTGATAATTGTTAACATCTACCACATTAGAAGTTATAAACATTTTCTGAATTTAGAAAACCTCTGGGGATGTCACGATGTAACCTACCTCCTATAGTAGAGTGCTCGCAGAGAGTAACTTAGTTCAAAGTAGCTTGTCTGCTATAAAGTCCATTGAGCCCCAATTCTCAATTTCATATGGTATAATATGTTAGACAACGATTCGAATATTGCGTATCCTCTCTGAAATATCATCAAAGGCATCTTATCACTAATACAAAATGAATACGCTCGACAAGATATTGGCTTGGGTCTGGCATTTTAATATTTGATGTCAACATGGTCCGTAACATTTACATAATTTGTGAGCAATGTATTTAAATAGACAGTGTTACCTCTTTAATACGAACATGGTTAATATGAATTTCCAGATAAGACGGACAAATATTCACACAAAATCAGGTCACTACAATGGTTATTGAATTAGTATTACTACGGCTAATACGAATTCCGATAACATATTTGATTTCTCTGTGTCTGATTTAATTATTCCACCCTTGAATATGGACAATATCCGACTGGATAAAGGTTCATATCCGGTCCTGGGCATGTATCCAGTACATGGCCGTATACAGTCAGATTCCGAATTAGAACAGGATTTTCGATACAGCTTTAATATTATAGTGATTACTTAAGAGGGAGACATTTATTCTCTCTCGAGCTGGCGGGCGCTATACCAATCCTCTCACTCGTAGGACTTTCAAATTTCTTTTAATAGCAATTTCACTTATTTGCATATATTTCGACTTGAAATCATTATTTTCAATTTTACTTATTTGATTTTGCTATATTATATCTTGTGACATCTGGTCCTCATAAAGGAACCATAATACTTTATTTTTAGTGCAGCTTCTATACTCTATAGAGAGAAGTTAAAACATAATTTCTAGCATGATTTTGAATGATATGCAAAATGGTGTGAAAAAATATCACTAATCATATGATGAATCTGTGAATTTGTAACTTTCAGAACTCCAAATTTCAAAATCGAACTCTATGCACCAAATTACCCCTGACAACATGTTGAAAACTAATTTCTAGCTTGCATTTGTATTTTACGTAGAAAGGCGTCAAATATACACTTTAGAAAATCTTTATACCCGAAGTGCAATTCTCCGACCCAAAATGTATATGTTTACCATTTTTGATGTAAATCTGACTGTTAGATTTCGCACGGAGCGCAGACGGATGGACATAAGGACGTCGCACATCGTCCATGCTATAGGGTTACTAGTCAGGTAATCGAGTATGTAGATTCAAAATTAAAATATTTTCAATCTATATATACATCATGATTTATCATATTTTCAAATTGATGCTAGAGATTTCGTTTTAAAAGTAGACAGGGGGTAATTGCAGGATAATTATTTAGAATTTTATTCATATGATTTGAGGATAGAACATGAAGTTCAGTAGGGGACGAATAATATTGATTATCCTGAAATATTTATCAAATCCAGAAACCCAAAATGAGTTGGGTTTTGGTGCATTGTGGCATCTACCAGGGGGTCAGGCCGGCGCGCTGCCCCTGAATTTAACAAAAATAAATAACCTTGAGCTGCACTACCAGTCTGTCAGCTGGACATTTTTATATCAACATTATCTTTGACTTAAGTAGGAATTTCATTTCTTATAGGGGTCTACCAGTAGTGTAACTACTTCTTCCAGTGTTTCTAGACGTCCAACCGCTGCTTCTCCTAAAGGCACCGTAAGAAATGTCAGGTTAGTATTAATTTGCTTCTCGGATAACATGTTTATCATTGAGAATATTACTCTATTTATCGAGATCAGTTGTCACATGATCATGCTTTGATAGTAATACACTTGATTGACTACTAGCGCGCTTCGCTTTCTAGGTCCATGCCAAAAGCTTTGTGTAGTTAGATTACGTTTTCAGTAGATAAATTTCTTAGTGCATTGGTCGCTACGCGACGGGATAAACTCGGCACATAGTGCCTTGAGTTCATAATAAGGAGAAATTTTAAGATTATATTATCCGATCCAAAATACATTCAATGGCCTTCTGTACTTCGTGCCTAGAGTATTAAGAAATTCTGAAAATTTGGATTATTGTACAATCATAATGATTTAGCTTTTGGTCAGAATCATGACATCTGAACGTGTGGCATATTGAGGGGTACCTGTGATCAAAATTTCAAACTTCTATCATGTATATTGGCTGAGCCGAGATAAATAATGTGATTTTTCGAAAATCACATTTTTTGCCACTATTCATCATCACCATACAACCACATGCAAATTTTCAGAAGTTCTTGATACCTGAGGCCCAATGTACCGAGACTTCTAACCAAAAGCGACATAGCATCTCCAGTGTGTCCCCAGGAGGCCATTAAATGAAATTAGGATGGACCATGAGAATTTTATCTTATAATTTCAGCTTTGTTATACACCGGCACGAAGTGCAGAGTTTATCCCCTCGTAGACCAACATGGCACTTTAAAGTGTCATATAATATGATGTAACCATAGTTAAAAAATTGTTGACAAAGTTTATTCAATTCAGCATGCTTCAACTATAGATTTCCTCAAAGAAAGTCAATGATATCAAATTTCCACGGAATAACACACTTTAGCCTGTAATGAATATTCGTTGCCAACTTCTTATTCGCACACATTGTTACAAAGAGTAGATATAAGAATCTTTGTTAGAATTTATTAATAATTGGCAGATTGTTACTTCTACCCTGCGGACACTACGAAATGTTAGTGATGCCTTTGGGTCTATGCAATAGTCAAAGCACGTTTCAGCGAGTTATCGACACCAACGCCAAGAATACTGAGTCTTACATAGACGATTGCGTAACTTACTCGACGTGCTTCGAAGACCATGTAAGGGATGTGAGGCATGCACTAATGTGTTTCAAGGTGGCAAATGTCTAACTCAGACGCGACAAGTGCCGTTTCGGATATACATGAGATTTCTAAAGATGGCAAACCGATCAAAGAGATGGTGGAACGTATACTTAAGTTCCCTACCCGACAAGGATAAAGGAGTTACAATGGTTCTTAGGGCAGATAAACTACATATTCCTGATATGCATTATTGATGAAGTCAACTGAATGGAATTGGGACACAAAGTGTCAGGAAGCATTTAACCCGGAATGTCGGAGAATTACTGAAGGACCTGCTGTGCTGGCACATCCAAGATGAAATAAGCCCTTCTACATCGAAGCAGACGCCAGTTCAATTAGAGTAGCTGCTGTGTTATCTCAGAAGGATCCGATTGCAAACGTATTACGTCCACTCAGCTACTTCTCTTCTACTCTCAATGACTGTCAACGAAGATCTGGTACTGGGAAAGGGAAGCTTGGGCATTGGTCAGCGAGGAAATGGTACCATTACTTAAATGCTGCAATATACATTTGTTTGATCACGGACCATAATCCATTCGCTTGCATGAAGTTACAGAAGGACCCCCGTAACACGTTTGCTAGATGGCTAAGGAAGCTTGAAGAGTTAAATACGAAGTTAAATGTAGGGCAGGGATCGAAAGTACGGCCGCAGACGCGTTGAGCAGGGGACTGGCAGATTCAACGAAGAAGTTAATAATGAATCAATATTTGAGGATAACATATATAGCATTCAGGGAAAATTGATTGGATCGAGGAAATACGCTAAGCGCAAGAAAGCGAAGAAGCCACCGTTGGACCCACCTTACCTAGGCCCATACTTACTATGCAGGTAAAGAGGTGCCAATGTATTATTGAGAGACACACTATTCCAAAAGGAGAAATAGATACATCTAAATACATGCGAAGTCGTGCCCGCCCACAATCAGTTGGATGTAGTCGCGTCAGTACCTGAAGCTATGTAACAGAGAGTGAAGGACCAAAACTAACAGTTTATCAATAATACCAGATTGGCGGACAAAGCTAGTGAAATTGACCCTCCCTGCGATGAAAATAGAAATGTCAGGAGATCCCAACGAGTAACGAAACAGACTGAGTTTTTCGATGAGCCGGTCCCTTGGGAGAGTTTGAACCCATGGAGATCACCACACTATGTTTGGTATTCTCATAGAGTAGATATAGGAATCTTAGTTAGTATTTTATAATTATTGGCAGATTGTTACTTCTCTGTAATAACACTTACTGTATCGTTATCAACATTACAGTATACAGACTAATACCTTCTTGCCATACATCTACTAGGCCTGATTTGTGTTGCCAACTCATTCAACTTTGAATTGATTTGCCACCTCAAAATGGTTGATACAGCCCTGCACTGAGCAATATTAGGCGTTTCTTTAAGTATTATTTCTTAGTTCATGTTCTTATATGAATTAATTATTTTATCAAGCTCATAAAATCCGTTTATGTAGGAGGCCAACTAATACAACTGCTGGTCAACAAATGAGAGTTCCTTCGAACAGAGGAGGAGGGATGTGGCATGTCTATACAGGAGACGACTCACCTGGAATAAAAGTGTATGTTCATCACAATCATTTCGGAATATAATTCCCCTTCTTCTTCCTTAAACAATTTACTATTAGATACCCTATTTTTAGTCATAGACTTATAGCATTGTCCTACACAATGTTTTCTAATTTAAGGCATACGTGCGTAGCTTCGCGATCAACTCAGTGCTTTGCATTTTGAAGTAGACTTTATTTCCAATTGACCGCTCCTTCGAACCCGTAATTGAGTAAATATTATTTAGTTCATACGGTTTGTGTTGATTAATTTCATTTAATTAAATACAGATTATTGGGACAGTAATTTCTACTTAATATTTCATTTTAGCTAAGAAAATGTTAAAATTGTATTGATATAATCGTGTTAGACATTTGAAAGTGTCAGAATCGAATTCTATGTCCCTGTTTACCCTAAACTAGCAGGTGTACGCTAATATCTATGACAATTTTGAAATACTTACCAATATGTGTGAACATATGATTACTCATGTGATAAATGACTATAGTTATTATGATTTGTTCGTTCATTACAATTTTTTTAATTATTCTTGTAAGTAAATGAATTGGTTCCTTGTTTATACTTCTAGCTACGCATCTTTACTCACGTTTTTAATACCTGAAATCTCATTAACCATCACTTGAATCATTCGTTCATTCATCCCCACCTTGACCTTGTAGGGATCCTTGCCCCAGTCAATGCACACCCCAGTGGCAGCGCCAGGAGCCGCCTATGATTGCAGCCAAACTGCTGCAATAAACTTGTAGCATAGAAATAGGAGCATGTATATTTCCATGCAACATTGTTGTATCGTGTATGGTGGGCTTAAGTATCCGAGTTCACTGTTTGTCCAGTTAGCATGGACCGCTCCTCGAGGTATCTCATGGGGGCTATCCCCAGTTGAGCATACTCATAGGAGCATGACTCGCTTGAGCGAAACCTAGTTTAGCCAGACTCAATTTAGCGAAATCTATCTCAATCAGTTCTCCATCGCATGGAAATTTGTTGCACTGGCTTGTTTGGAGTGGGTACCCACCCTGGATTAGTGAATATATGTACCTGCTTGGATGTTGTTCTGGGTCATTTTGAGGCACCCTGGACTTGGTTAGAGTGGAGATTTATTCTGTATAGGTTGCTATATTTGGATGTTTTTGCGAAGAATTAACACCAAACAAACCTATCATTTATCCATTGGTATTCAAGCGATTCGAGTTAGTAGTATTTTGATAACTTTACTAATTGTGATATACATTCGCTAAAGTGAGTACGAACAATCTCATGAGCATACGAAGACGATGAGTATAAAGGAGTTCCCACAATTCCATTAGCTGCATGGTAATGAAAGGTGGGGCGGCCATCGCTGCCCCTGTCGCCCCGATTCCTACGCCAATGTACAATTTAAGTTGCGCGCTAGTAGTTAGACAATTAATTTCTAACATTACAAGAGTAATTGATAATATAGTGTGGATATGAATATTGAAATTCAGTTCATTATTTGTGCCACCAACTAAGTGTGAATAGATTTTTGAGACTGTCAATCTTAGTTAATTTATTGTTTATAGGAATCCTGTTCTCGTCCTCATTATCAGCATCGTATTCGTAGGATGTGTATTCTTATTGCATATCTATGGTAAATACACTCGCTGATTATCAACACTGCTCAAATACCTTTACACAGCTCCGCTCACTAGTTAGTATAATTGCTAGCAGAATACAATTATCTCACAGGATGCTAACATTACACACTCAAGAGATTAGATTAATTATTACTAGTTATAATATTATTAGGGTTTCATTTGTTTTATTACAGATTGTATGATATTGATTCTCTCTTTGTTGCTTCTGATAGATTTACCCTAATTTAGGGAAGTTTGTTTGATCAGCCTTAAAAAACGAATCTAATGTTTAAATTAGATCCAAATATTTCGAATTATGTCCCGGACTTTAGGTATCTACATTTTCCGGGTCGTCAAGTCACATCACTCACGTCCCGTTAATTAGGCACGCCCCTTGCTGGTAATTTGCAGCATTCCTCTCAAAAGAGAGGAATGCTCGCGCTTGCGGCTTGCGAACACTCTGTGTTCCCATATAACTTGCCATTTCGTGCTTCGAGTTTTTTCATAAGAACTATTATTTACATATGAATACCATTGAAAGTGAGAAATTAGGGATCATCGTACTCGAATGCCCCGTATAACAGATTATGTTTAATCATTGTCTCTACAATTATTCAACAATCTATTTACTAACTTTTAGGTAATGTTTCGTCCGAAAGTGTATTCATCACGTTAAATTTTGTTTTAGATGAACAGTAGAAATTGTATGTAGCAACCTACTGAATAGGATCCCACTAATTTTTTCAGTTCTACAGTGAATACAACAACAACAAAAACATATGTGATGTGTCTGCGTCTGTGTCTGCGTCTGTGTCTGCGTCTGTGCCTGTATTTCGTAAATTTTGTTTAGTATGTGTGTTGTAACTATTTTATGGAAATAAAATATATCTTACTTATCAAAGGAACATGTAGGAACATTTGGGTATTAAGGAATAAATTTAACACTTTTCTGTTGAGGTTGTAACATAAAGTTATAGAGGTTCTTGGGACCACGCTCCCAATACATCTCCAGTCAAATTTATAATGTCAATATCAGTAATTTAATCTTACGGAAAAGGGAAATAACTCAATTTCATGCTCCTGATTTCACATATTAAAGTTTCTCATATGTTAATTTATTGTTGTTTTCATGAATATAAAGTAAACAAATTAGCAAAACCTCCAAATTTAGGTAGATACTTGCTCTCAACAGCTACAAAGGGAGCTGATCTTACAAAATAAATCAATAACATACATGCCATATACGTATATTTGTGAATTACATTGTTCTAAATATATCTATATTAAAATACTCAAAGGGGGCCGTCAATTTGAAGAATAATGGATACCTCGAAGCGCAATACGCCGAGTTCATCGGGAAGCGTCGAGCCAAAGGCTCGTTACAATTAATTTTGTTTCTAAATTGCAAAATGTCAAAGAGGATTTTTTCGAATAAATTAGCTATAAGTAGGAGTCACTTTTACTTTTGATTTCTGAGCAAATTCCACATCAACCTGAGAAGGCAGAGCTCTCTCACTTTGAAAATGTGCCCTGCGTGGCCGGAGCAGATCTCAAAACCACGCCAACGCAGCAGAATACGGCCCCAAACTACCAAAATGACTATTTCATGACACAACAATATTCTAATTACTCGACTATACCGATAACGGTCGGAGTTTTACGCTCGTAATGATGAGGTATACTAAAATTTACCACTACTTTTAAACTATTCCCGCACCAAAAACGAGGTGTTAGCACTTTTTTGACGTCATAAAATCACACATTTTCTTGGTAGTATTCAGTTAATTATATGGATAAGTGTATGTATATATACCAGTTAGACATGCAAGTAAGTAATACCGTAATTATAATGTATTTCTAATCTTAATTGTGGTTAAATATATGTCCTGCTACTAGGTATGAGGTTAATGTATTGAGGTTTATCAGATTGATTCACTTTATTCATCAACTTTATATTGATAATATTTTCACTTCATTATCTTATTCAAACTATTTACTGATTACCTGGCCTTCACTAATTAGACATATTTCATATAAATTAATAACCATAATTTCAATGAAGTCAGTCAACTATTTCTTGATTAATGCAAGAATTGATAATAGTATTATTCAGTAATATTGTTTGGATCATCCTCCTACCTAATTGGGAAACCTGAGCTGAGCGTAAATCAATTAATTATTTTAAAGATTTCCTGTTAATCGTACTTATTGTGTGCTTTCTGAAACGATGTTTATTCTCATACCTATGTAAATTTGTCGTAACGTTTCATTATTTAGACTTTCTGTTTGAAATTTTGGAAGAATGCATATCAGCCAACCTTTGTCAATCATGTCTGAACACGGAGATATATTTCCCTGGACTCTACTATCTGGAGCGAGCGGACCATAAAATATTCGCTCGCTCGTTGTTAGCACGTAAATTTAAACACTCGTACGATGATTACTCAGGGGCGGCGCAAACAATCAGGCTGGTTGGAACATAGCCAGAACCACCCTTTGCCTATTCAATCCTATAGACTTGGCTTGACTACTTTAATAATAATTAGGCCAATGGCTTGCCGCTATACGAATGCCTCTGACACCCTTGCTATTAGACAAATTTGAGTGCTGTCTGTCTGACAAACTGCTGAAGATGAATGATATCTTGTATCCAGGGATTCAAATCTTAGACGCATGATTTATTAAAAATGTATAATATAAATTTCACTACTGTTATTTTACAGGAAATGTTGATATGATTATGAATTAATTATGTTGAAACTGAAATACAATAGTTATGCATGCTATAAATTGGAGCCGGGACAAAATGGTTCGCAAAATTTCTGGATCGTTGGCTGGTGAGAGAGTGTTTGGCCACACTGGATTGGCATATTGACATACAATACCCGAGGATCTATACAATAAAACTCGGATAAGATATTATATTTACAGTACACCCTCACCAATCCGAAAATCGCCGTTCCAATTGCAAAATAATTTGTTCCGATTAGTGAAATGGATTGAAAGAATTCTTCCTGAAGATTCGTGGAAATATTTTAATGAACTAGCGCTAAGATACCCTTGTATGTTGGGGAGTTGGCTAGTGGTTAGCTATCCTAAGAATATCAAAATTACTTGTTACTTAATAAATGATAACAAATATTAATTGTGCTGAATGAGTAGGCAAATTGTGGGTAGACAAAGTTGGACTACCACCGGACTAACTTGTTAAATTTGCCCACGCCATATTCTGGAGTACCAAGATCACTTCACTGATTCTGCAAGTGTAAACATATAATATTTTCTAATAATATTTTATTCCATTGTTTTAATAATATAGATTATTGTAACTGGGTAATTTGTATGTCAAAAATATTTAATTGCACAGTGAGAGACATTTCGAATTGAAATTCCATTCGTTTCCTTCTATCTCTACTCGAATAGTCCCGTCTCTATACACCCTGCTTATAATTCCTTTCTTCCCCAATGTAACATTCATTGCTTCTATCCAGATCCGACTTATTTCTTGCAGGTTTCTCACTGTTTCTTCATTCTCATTTACTCTGACATGATCCCCTACTCTACACTTGATAATAGGCTCTTTGCTTTTGTAGATACACTTGTAACTCAACACCCAACGCACTTCTTCAATTTTCACTTCTATTTCTTTATTTGGAAGTGTAGCGATAACTCTCCCATGTTTCCCACTCAGCTTTTCCATTCCTTCTTTCCAGCCTACAATTCCTTGTATCATTTTTAGCATGTCCCCGTTACTAATTACTTTGATTGGATCATCTCTCGTATACGTCACGATTTCAGGTTTCTTCACCAAGCATTTAGGATTGAACGCCCAAGATTTATCATTGATATGTACCTCTACACATCCATCTGTGTATATGTTCACAACCTGACCTTTCTTTCCTAGGATGCCATAAAGTGAATTGCTCCACTCCCCAAGTCCGTACTGTAGCCTCCTTGCCTTGTTTTCATCTTCAATGACTTTTACAGTGTCTCCTATACAAAAATCTTCTTTCGTGAGACACTTTGGGTTGAAGAACCATCTTACTCCTTCTATCTCAACCCCGATTTCTCCGTTATGTGAAATGTAGCGCACTACTCCCTCCCTTCCTATCGTTATGTCCATATCCTCAATCCACCTATCGTGAAACATCTGTAGTCCCTTAACCTTTTCTTTATCAGTTAGTACATTTACGACCTCTCCTATTCCGAAAGAGAATGGTTGGTCTTTTGTTTTTGTTAATGTTCTGTTAAGTGTTTTGCTGTTCATCCCATCAATCATATGAATACTGTTCAGAGATGCAGCTCTTCCCATTAGTTTGTTTTCTCCAGGTTGAAGAAATCTTGTAGCCCTTACCAGCAGTGTTTCCATTTTGAATTATTAGGTATATTTGGTAATTTTTGGTTATCGAAGTAATTGTATTTATTGTTTCCTCCGAAAGTTATCAATTTATAGCTCTCTAATACAATCTTGCTTACTAAACTTAACCATTTACCTAGTAATAAAGTTCACTCAGTTGATATGTTGAAAGTTATCCAATAGCATTGTGAACTGATATACTAATTGTAACTTTATACTTTATTTGTTTTGATTGATAATTATAAGTAATATTTTGTTAATTATCTTACTGATTTCCAAACTAATTATAGATTATATTAGAATCTTAGGATTGAACTGAGAGAATACTTATTTATCCTTCATATTAGTTATAACTTTAAATTACAGTGGACTCTGCATACCGACACTCGTTGGAATATTAAAAGTGTGTCGGATTATACAAGGGAATTTGTATTGTCGGCAGTTGTTTCAGATCAGAAAAACTGTCGGAATATAGAGGTCTGTTGCGTAGGATTTTGACCCGCAAGTAGCAATTGCAAATCAAGTAATATCAACATTTCATCCCTAGTCACATAGTATTCGTATTTATACATGTGTGACTTCCTGAATGCACACACTAACATTTTACTTTATTTCTAGATTTCAACTTCAACACTTATATTTACTTTTGACATTTTTCATTATGGATGCGACAGAGTATGAAGCAATTCGTGGATACCTCCAGACGAATATTATCCCACCAGAAATCAAGAGTGATCGCTACAGAAAGAAGAATTTTGTCAGAAAGTGCAAGGGGATTTACTTTCAAGAGAATAAGCTAATGAAGGTATATTCCTGAATGATATTTTTGATTTATACTTATTTCCGGGACATAATTAGAAATCTTGAGGCAACTACATATCTGCGAGGAGGCAGATATGTAGTTGCCTCATTAAATTTGCGTACCATAGGGAGATGAGAAGGGTGAAAACGCTAGGGGACTCCTCTGCCCCTCAATGCTACCTACAACCTCTGAGTTTAACTAAAATAATTTCTTGTAGATTTTCAGAAAGAAAAATGGCTGTGTGAAATATTTGGAGATTCCACTAGTCTCAGAAATTGACAACATTATCGGATTCTATCACAATGTCACTCATCCTGGAATCAATACTACCATTGATGGAATCCGAAATAAATATGATTGGAATGGCATATACAATGATGTTGGATCCTATGTCAGGAAGTATAGAGAAATGGGCAAAGATGAAATCGCCTACAATTCGTACTTAAGATATTCCGAATATTCATTATCATGTTAATGCTTGTAATATTTTTGTTATTTGATAGAATATATTGCAATATATAGATTGACATGTTAAATTATATTATTTATTATGAGTTATTAAATACAATTATCAAATACCTACCACCTTCTGTACAAGTAATATTATTATAAAATATTTATATACACTGTCTATATTTGGCATTTTGGATAATTATACATATTGTAAATTTGTTATATGTAGTGGGAACATAGTTTACATGTTATCAAACAAATTCACTACTTTCTAGAATCCAACTCTAAATTGACTTGTTTATCCAGTTACGTATACGTATGGCAAGTCTAAAGTTGAATTACATTATGTACATTTAGTGGTAATTACGTAATGAAAGTGTATGGAAATCGAAAAAGTCAAATGACAGAGAAGTAAGATTACTTTAGGGTCAAAATCCTACGACAATAATACATTATATGCGGGTCAAAATCCTACGATAATAATATATTATATGCGGGTCAAAATCCTACGACAATAATATATTATATGCGGGTCAGAATCCTACGATAATAATATATTATATGCGGGTCAAAATCCTACGACAATAATATATTATATGCGGGTCAGAATCCTACGATAATAATACATTATATGCGGGTCAAAATCCTACGACAATAATATATTATATGCGGGTCAGAATCCTACGACAATAATACATTATATGCGGGTCAGAATCCTACGATAATAATACATTATATGCGGGTCAAAATCCTACGACAATAATATATTATATGCGGGTCAGAATCCTACGACAATAATACATTATATGCGGGTTAGAATCCTACGGCAATAATACATTATATGTGGGTCAAAATCCTACGGCAATAATACATTATATGTGGGTCAAAATCCTACTACAATAATACATTTTGATGCGGGCCCAAATCCTATGGCTGTTATACATTTTGATGCGAGTCAAAATCCTACGCAACAGGTCTTCAGGATTATACAGGTGTCGGTTTATGCAGGTTCAACCTTGCTCTAGTTAATGCCTCTGAAATCACATTATTTAGGAATTATTTAAATGTTCCTTGATGCGTAATTACATCGATGGAAAATTCAAATTAAACAATACTGTTCCAGGGTTGCTCACTAATTACATTGATTCTGCTGAATCGTTTTATTACAAGTAGTAATGCCTATTTTTTAAATTCATCTCAGCAAATCATTATTGCAAGGGGTTCCAACCTTTTGTAGACCATGTACTACCTTTGCAAAATCATTACCCCGAGTACTTCCATATAATAATTGTCATATATAAACTTACGAAATATTTTTGAACATGCAGTACTACTTCCGAAACTTGAACACTTTTAAGTTTGAAAGTAGTGCACATGTATAAGTAGGTGTTTTACCTACTTATACAGTCATAATGATAAAGTACTATTATTTATTGCTCAATGATTATTGTTAAAATATATTTTGAGGCTATTGACATCACGCATTACCTTACTTTTAGTGTAGATAATTATTCTAATTAATTAGACCCTTATTCATCTATAATTATCATCTTGTATTTTTGGTATATGTATATATCATTATAAATTATGTTCTATTCATGCTTCCTGACATACAATCAGTGTTCCCTCTAATTTTCGGGGGCGTACATCTGAGGGGGGGCTGCTGTCAAAATTCCAGGAGGATACCCCGATTCCTTAGATGAACACTGCATGCAATTTTGTATTTTGTTGATTGAATACTGCTACATTAAAGCACATCTAACTTTAATAGTAGAATGCCCTATTGTTATGGAGTTGGATGATATCTCGAGGATGATTAGATCTAAACGGCTACCCAGGAATAACTAACTACGCTGAATCGGAATTTCTCATTTTCAAGTTTCTCAAATGTAAATTTATTGTTGTTATTATTAATATTAAGTAAACAAATTCTCAAAATCTCAAAATCTCACAATTCACGTAGATACTTGCTCTCAACGGCTGCAAATGGGGTTGATCTTACAAAATAATTCAATAGTATATTTGCCATGTACAGTGGCGTCGTGTCATATGTGCCTAGAGGCCCGGGTACTCTTCGTATAATATTTTTACTGAAATGTATTTTTGCGTTATGGAGATATCCTTGCTGTGATATTTTAACTAAAATTTGGAAAATTGAATTTTGAAGCCTTATAAAATTTCATGTGGTCACACACTGTTAAAATGGTAATATAAATACTGATATTTAATTATTTACTTGAATTGTATTGTATTGCTATTTTTAGTTTTTGACTCCTAAGCCAATTAATATATGAAATTTTTTGTACAAAGACAAATATGTACAGGGACATTTGTGTACAGACTTTCAGTGTAAATCAGTCTAAGGTTGTAGCTCCCTTTAACTCAGCGAACTGCACACCAGTAGAATCTTTCATTTGCGATAATAATAGAATTTTTCTTCTTAACACATATACAGTCAACATCTGCTATCTCGAACAGAATTTGATTTACTCTGAGAGTTCGATTAACGGATGTTGACTGTATATGTGTACAAGAAGAGAAATTCTATTATTATCGCAAATGAAAGATTCTACTGTTGTGTGCAGTTCGCCGAGTTAAAGGGAGCTATAACCTTAGACTGATTTCTAAGTATTTACCCAGAAAATCTGTACACAAATGTCGTACTTCCGAATATACTGCCAATCCATATTATAGTATCTTGTCGATGAAGAATATCCTTCTGAAATCTTAAGAGCAAAGATACCAGCTCATTCAAAGAAAAATTCCCGAGAAAAGGTCAAACTGTACAAAGTTAACCAAAATGGCAAACTTTGCAAGGTAAAGGATTAATTTGAAATGTTTTTATGGTTAATGCACTTACATAGAAAACACGAAATTAAATTATTTGTGTTTTGTTGATAAATTAGAAACTTCACACTAAAGATGGTTCTGAGAAATATCTATTGGTTCCAATGCGATCTGAATTTAAGGAAATTTTATCATCATTTCATGATAAATCAGCTCATCTTAGAGTAAATTCTACTTCACTCAGGATTAGGAACAAATATTTCTGGCCTGGGATGAATCCATAAAGAAAGGAATGTGTAACTTACTACGAAATGTGCGCTTTTCCTTATGGGGAATATTATTATTATTATTTAATATGTAAACTAGGTTCAAACATGCCATATCTGTCAAATATCAGCCGCCATTCCTCGCCAACCCCAGCGTGAACTCCACTTAATTCCTCCTCTGACACTCCCTGACATCATATCGGGATGGACTTAGTATGCAATATGCCGAAAACCTCTGACGGATACCAACACATATTGGGTGTTGTATGCTATTTGTCAAAATATTGCGTTGCAAGACCATTGAAATCTAAGTGTACAAAACAAATCCTCGATCAGTTAATGGAGGTATACTTATTGCTAGGTACTCCGAAAAAAATTCAACATGACCAGGGCAAAGAATTCACAAGCGAGGTGTCTGCATATTATTTGCAATTTTACTCCTCTATTAGTGACATTACAAGTTTACAACCTTTATTTTGGGTGTTTAAAATGGTCCACACTCAACTGAAAATTGACAACAGAAGCACAGCTGCATACCATCCACAAAGCAACGGATTGGTTGAAGCCACAATTTTGAAGATGTAAGTTAATATTACTATGATGAAAACTAATATATTACGTTTAACGACTCTACTTATGTTAAGATGATTCCATTATTACTTGTATTTGGTACTGCATAATAATCTCAATTTCCAATAACGAAAAAATGTCTTAAGGACAATATATCCCTTAGATCACTAGTTTAGTTCGTCAAAATAGATTAAAATTGGAGTCAACTGAAAAATTTGAATGGTTTATTTTATTTATGCACAATAATTATCATGCTGTGCGTATGTATAATTATTTATAGTAATATCGAGAAACTACGACAAGCAAAAACATTTAATTCGAATTTCTTAATCCTGAGATGTCTCATATGAACTTATGATTAATCGTGTTTATCTAGAAAGTAACAGAGTTCAATAAACTTGACTAAATATATCAAATATGCTGAATCTGATTTTCACACATTTGAATTAATCAAATGTGAATATTATTTGTTGTTTTATGAATATAAGGTAAAAAACATAGTGAAAATCTCAAAATATACATAGAGACTTACTCATAACGAATAAAATTTGGTAACAAAGTATGCTGAATCCCAATTTCCTATTTTCAAGTTTCTTATATGCAATTTTATTGTTTTTTTCTATTAATACTATAAAAACAACAATAGCTTCTCTTATTAGGGACCGTTTATTCCGGCAAGCTTATAAAGTGTTTCGATTAAGCAAAGACGGCTGTATGCAACACATTTTCTCTTGATTTTAGAAACTCAAGTTACTAGATATGCTCCCCTTTTGTCAATTGAAGTGTATTCCTCATCATCAGAGACTTTCAGAAAATCTTTCGAATACACACATAGAATTATAGTTCTATTGGTAAGTATGACATACATTATTGTGTGACTTTTGAATAATTTCTATACAAGTTTAGATCTAAGTAGCAATTATTATTGCATTGAAAAATGGCAAATAATTGTGAATTTTTCTTGTTTTATATATTATTCAACTTAGGTTTTTATATTTATTTACTGTTGTATCTGTCTTTAGGTAATTAACTTAGTAGAGAATTTTATGTGGAATAGACGATAACGTACCTGACCCTCAATTTAGTAAAGTCTACCTGGTGATAATCCTACCGACACACCAATTACAATCCATTTGCAAAAAGAATATTTCAATTATTGCAGGTTAACTTTGTAGAAACCTTTGATCAGCAATCATCCATAATTGGAAAACCCCTCAGGAATTACATACCTTGGCTACGTGAAAGTATAAAAGGTGATGGCAATTGCTTTCTTAGGTGTTTTTCTAAACTCATAACTGGTTCGAGAGATTTCATGGGAGATTACGCCAGGAGCTTTGTCTATATATGGCTACTGAAGGAAAGCAAAGTATTCAATGGTATTTTCAAACAAAATATAAACCAAACTTCACTGCCTAAACCATTTAAAAGAATCAATGAAGTACATGGATGCCGTATGGACAACCGATATTGAAATAGTGGCCATATCTCTTCTCTTAAAGACGGAAATATATGTTGCAGAAGAAAGAATAATTAAAGGTGAAATAACTCGAAAAATTATCTGGTTAAGATATCAAGATCACCGCCCAACGATAATTCTAATTCAATATATATCGTAACTTTTCACTACCATTTGCGCCAGTTACAAAGGCAGGGGTGAAATGATACTCTTGCCCCCCCCCCCAGGATCTACGCCCTTCTACAAAGGTGATCACAGCAATTCACCTTCTTATTTATTAGAGAATAATTTGATTGGTTGTATAGTTTTAGACGATTTATATGGTGTGAGTGAGATTCACTAGAAATAGTGACGATGAACATGATTTATCTTTACATAGTTACGTATTGCTATGACAACTGTAGTCAATTTAATAAATCTAACTATTGCAATTGAACGCTAACTCCTGACTGATATTTCTAGTTCATTTTCAATTCAATAGCACCAAGAGAAGTCATATTTTGTGACTACATGAAATAAATATTATAAGGCTTCAATTTTCCTATTTTGAGTTAAAATATCATAGCAAGGATATCCCCATGGCACAACAATACATTTAATTTAAAATAATATAGCAAGGGTGCGTCCGTGGTCCAGTAATACATTCGAGTTAAAATATCATAAGCAGTACTTCTACCTCTCATAAAAACGGAGTTATGAGCATTCTAGTATTACTTGACGTCATGTTGACTGTCTGCAACACTAATGTCTCATCTAATTTTTCGAAATCTCACTTTTTGAAAATGTTGCTTTGTCATCACCGCCTCCACTAACGTGGTAGTTATGGTGACCAATATGTCCATCCTAATTTATACTACAGTTCATCAATTGGTAGTATTACTTTGGTTGTTATCATTATTAAGTTATTCGCGTTTCAAATTTTATTTGGTTTATGACGTCACGCAAATTGTGTCTATTATGTCGATAATTATTTTCCCATAGTCTGGCGATTGTGTACTAAGTTACTTGAATTATATCAATACCATTGTATGGTGTTTATACCTTCCTACGAATTTGCTCCTAGTATTCTATTATCCCAAAACCTACTACAATTCCTATGGGAAAAATTATAAAGTGGCAAATTGTGTCAGATCAAAATCGTATACCTATGTGCAAACATATGGTCATCTGCTGCCCAATTGTCTCGAAAGTGTTGGATAAAAACAAGTAATATTGTTACTTATATGATCTAAATACTAAGATTGTGGGATAACTATTGGTTGCAAACTACAACTATCCTACGTAACTATCATCTACAATTCTTGTTATGACATAAATTATGCAATTTTTTCGGCCCTGTAAACTCTCAAAATTATTGCACCTCCTTAACTTTGGTCTCTCCATTCCGTCATATCTGTACCATGAGCCATTGTATTTTACCTTCATTGTAAAATGGACTCCAGAATGAATCGTGTAACCGAGGAGGGTGTAATGTAGCTTTGNGGTCTGAGTTGTCTGAAGCGTGTGAGTAATGATGATGAAAATTGTGATCTGATCGATGCTGAAGCCTTCTCTGCTATTCCACAACCTCCCCCCGCCCCTTTTTCTTTCATACCTTGTACACAAGTGTCAGAGAGATTGCAGGTGGCGAGGAGACAAGAGAGCGTGTACTCTCCCAGCCAGAATGTTCCCCTCAGACACTACTACCTGAACAGTAACCTGTCCGGATCAAGTGAGAAGGTTGATGAGCGAAGTGTCTCTCGAGCTTATCAGGTGTCTGAAGCATTAGACTATACCCACTCACTCGTTGACAAACCTGATGACTTTAAGGCAACACAAATAGGTGTTTGTGATGAAGATGAGAGTGACATCTCAGAGGTCACTTCCAATCTGAGTGAGGGTGATGTATCTCCATGGAACAAACTGTTTTGCCAAAAATAGTCCCCCTACATAAATTGTCCGGGGGGACAGATTTTGTAAAATATCTATGGTACTCGTCAAAAATTGTCTCCTCTACAAATATTGTCCCCCTTACCGTATATTGTATTGTCATGATCGATTAAATGAAACCTTAGAAAATAATATTAGTGTAATTAATTCTTGAGGTAATATTTTACATGTTTGTAACAGTATATATGGATTCAGCATTCCATTTCAAATTACATTAACAACAGGTAAACTGACAAACAACGATTGAGATTTATTAATATGCAATACAAGTACATTTCAAGTTAGGTTTTTTGTCCATCGTTTTTGCTATGAAATCAGTTTAACAAATAATCTATTTCCTCTACAGATAGTATGAGTATATTATTTATCAATGATGTTGCAGTCTATAATGACGATTTACGTACTTTTAGAGAACTGTATTGTAAATTTACACACTTGATACGTCACCATATATTTTATGATATTTGTAGCTGCTAGCAAAAGTATGATTTTTCTACACAATTCAATAAAAATAGGAGTATATGGACGTCTGATGCCAATTGTCTCGAAAGTGTTGGATACAAAAACAAGTAATATTGTTACTTATATGATCTAAATACTAAGATTGTGGGATAACTATTGGTTGCAAACTACAAACTATCCTAAATAACTACTAATCTACAATTCTTGTTAAGACATAAATTATGCAATTTTTTCGGCCCTGTGAACTCTCAAAATTATTGCACCTCCTTAACTTTGGTCTCTCCATTCCGTCATATCTGTACCATGAGCCACTGTATTTTACCTTCATTGTAAAATGGACTCCAGAATGAATCGTGTAACCGAGGAGGGTGTAATGTAGCTTTGCTTCTTTGTGATGAATTTTAATTTCCTCTTCAATACAACTGTCTTGAATAATTTCGGTATTTATATGTCCTACCTCAAAAATGAGGAGTGGAGTTACTTTCAAAAATTCCCTTGACAGAAACTCTAAGTTTGCATGCAAGTCTCTGCACTTCAAGCACTTGTAACTCAAACTAATGTGGTGATCAATAGAAGTTTGACAGCTATGTTTAAATGTCTGGAGTGAAATCAAATTCAGCTTTTTCTCTGATTGACAGCAACAGCTCCAACATTGAAATACAATTCTTTAAGCATTCTGGCAAATTGCAAGGTTTTGAAAAAGTTTGACAATGCTCCCTTCAGAAGCAAACATGTTGTATTCATTATTGATTAGTGGTATTCTTAGCTGAGAAGCTACCCACATTCTAAGTTCGTCGAAATTTCGTTCATCAATCATTGTGAAGTTAGAATTAAGAATATCGCTTGGAGCTTCTCCTGCTAGATGAAATGCTTTCAGTATATTATCTTGGCACAGGCTTAAGAGTGTTAAGAAATTGTCGACTGAGCAAGTGTTGACCAATTTAACTCCATTGAAATGACCATTCCAAGTAACGCACATATCTTCACTAGTACTTGCATCTTGTGATGTTTGCGAATAAGATACTGTTTGATTAAGAATTGATCGGATATGGTGTCCAGAGTTTACATTTGCCCGACCGAGATAAGAAAGGGAATATCTGGAATGTAATTGTGCCTCTTCATCTGATTTCGGACTAAGTTCTCTTTCTGAATTCGAATCTATTATACATTTGTTAGCATTGGTTACTGCTTTCTTCCAAAGTTTTACATTGGATCGCTTCACACGCTGTGTTCTTTTGTTTTTCACTATTCGAACATTGGTTGGGTTAACTTTATCAATGAGGTATGGACCATTCCACTTATCTTCCAATTTTCCACCTTTCTTCTTGAGACAGGTATTTTCAATCAATACTTCACCTCCCTTTTCGATTTTCTCGAAAGTGACCGGGTGTATTTTTTTGTCATGCTGTGCTTTCATTAATGATTTGGAGTGTGTGAGATGATCTCTTGCAATTTCTTGATTGTGTAGTTGAAATTTGTGTATTGAATCGACTTGTTCTATGATATCATCCTCTGCAGCCCACTCATCAAGAGTTGAAGACACAACGTCAGGATATAATAGTGCAAGGTTTTCAGCCTCGATGGGAAGGCGAGGTTTTCTCGAACCATGCATTAGTTCGAATGCCGAAAAGTGAGTGGTATGGCGAGGTCTTATGTTGAGCGAGAGTGTATTTTCTTCTAAATAATTGTACCAATTTTCCTTTTTTTCGTCCAAAGCTTTAACGAGCGAGCGTTTCAATGCTTTGTGCGATAATTCAACTGGCCCGTTGGTCTGAGGGTGGTAAGGTGTCGAAAAGATTAATTTACAATTGTACACTTGATGCAATGTTTTATATAACTGGTTAGTGAATTCGATACCATTGTCGCTGATTATCTGAACTGGTGCCCCCTGCCTGCAGTAAATAGAATATAAACCACCAACAACTTCTTGAGCCTCTTTACAACGAAGAGGACGCGTTTCAAGCCATCTAGTAAAATGGTCAATTATCGATAAGATGTATTTAAAACCATTTGAATCTATCAGTGGGCCTATTAGATCCATGCCCACTCGGAACGAAATTTTTGTGATCACAGGAAGAGGTTGTAGAGGAGTTGTAGGTTTTTTTAGGCATGGTTGATTCTTTGCACAACGCACACAATTTTGAACTTATAACGTAATATCTTTCAACATGGCCAATAATATCGATCTTTTCCAATATTATTCGTATAGCGGTCGCATTGGTACCCTGAGTTATCATGTATTTCCTTCAGAATATCATACAATTCAGTTTCTTTGATTAGAATTAAATTCTCATTCCCAGAGGGTTTATCCAGTTTTCCGTTATATAGTCGGTAGTTAGAAGCTCTTCTTCGAAAAACTCTCTTCTGATTTTTCGTATAGCCTGATGGATAACAATCAGTTGTAATGAAATTTGAAATCGATTCGTATTCAAGGAGTTCCATAAAAATAAATGCAAATAATTTCAGTAATTAACAGTAATATCTTTAGTAAACAATGCCATATATACTGTTACAAACATGTAAAATATTACCTCAAGAATTAATTACACTAGTATTATTTTCTAAGGTTTCATTTAATCGATCATGACACTACAATATACGGTAAGGGACAATATTTGTAGAGGAGACAATTTTGACGAGTAACATGGATATTTTTACAAAATCTGTCCCCAAGGACAATTTATGTAGGGGGACTATTTTTGTCAAAACAGCACGAAATACCGAGATTACTAACCGAAAGTGACATAGCATCTCCAGTGTCACCACAGAAGGCCATTGAATGTAATTTGGATGGACATGGATCACACTAAAATTTTGCTGTTTAATACTTAAGTAAACCTGGGGCTCTAAGCTATCGCAGCGACCTAGCAAGCGAAGCTCCCTAGTAACAATTAAAATTGTCCATTATTTGAGTTTTTTCGCATCAATATGAATACTAATTTGTAATTCACCCATCAATTAGATATTACTTCTAGTGCGTATACACTAGTGTACATACACTTGATAAGAAATTAGTTTTGTGTAACTAACTTATACTCTCATCCTCCATTTCATTAACTTTCTAAACCTTTTTTCCCCTCTAATGTATATGTATTAACATTTGATTATAACTAAACTGAATCTAATCAATTCCAATTTCAGTTCACACCAGCATAGTAACCCCGGTGTCATTAGTGCTTTCAGTGGCACTCCTAATAGCCATTTGATTGTATTTCATTAATTAATTTCATTTTATGATTAGCAGTCCCATTTCGTTTATCTGAGGTCAACATGAGGGAGAAATGGAGAAAGAAACGAATGCGAAGACTGAAAGCTAAACGGAGACGAAACCGAAAGAGAGCGAAGTAGTTGAGATTTATCGATTAGATATTATGAACAGTCCATAATGCTAATATATTATTTTACGATTATTGGTTGATATTAGTTCACGGGTTGTTCAAGTTATCATATTCATAGAAGTCAGACTCACAGATTTGAACACAATCTCACTTTGATTTTTACCTTCTCACTTAAATTTCTCTGGCGAATTTGAAGTTATAACAGTGATTCATAACGAAATACACACTAATACGCTATCATATTGGGGGGTAGAATATCTGATAGTCATCCATTTCATTTCAAAAACTTGAGAAATTTAACTGTTCCTAAGGAAATCTCACTGATAGATTTTACAAAGACCACTATGCATATTATTAGAAATTACTATTTATACAACCTTGACGAAATGATAGATGCTTAGACTCGACTTGGCGTAGCCAGCAACCCCAATAGTACAGAAATTGCTAGTCCCCAGAACCCCAACACCGATTCCTTTGCCTGCAATTATCGGTTATATGTTATATAGCTACATGACTTCATTGACAATGTTTTTGTTACATTAATGGAGGCCATTCGTTAACTCGAACAGATTTTGATTTCCTCCGAAGGTTTGAGTTACCGGATGTTGACTGTATTAAGATAATTTTATGTTTGAGGATCAAGCAAACCCTCCACGTATGTGTCAGCACTTTTGTTTTCAATATCTTTGAATGGCAGACTTTGAGTACGCCGTATTTCACATTTTCAAGTTCCTCATATATAAATACTGTAGAACTTCGTTTATATGAACACGATTAATACGAAATTCGGATAATACGAACAACTATTCATACTAAATCAGGTCCCTACGATTGTTTTTCAATTGACATTCCTCCGGTTAATATGTACTCCAACTCCCGATAAGAAGTACAATTTTCGAAGGTCCGCGTGTGTACTTATTAACGAGGTACACTATATTTTGTTGATTTATGAATATATAGTGGACAGATTCTAACTTCTAAATATTGGTAGAGAATTTCTCTAAACAAACATGCGGGGTACCAAATGACGCTGAATCCGGTTTCCTAAGGGAAAATACGTCGACACAGGCGGTGACTTGAGATTTTATTATATCTGTCTAAGAATGAATCTATAATGAGGTAAATCTAGTTAATTTTTACTCCATATGTGACAAGAATAGCTGTTCGCCGATATTTGAGCCTCTAAGTTCCAAAATTTTTCTGGGAGGTAACCCCCAAACCCCCATTACCTTCGCGAGATTCGCACGCTCCGCCCCCCCCCCTCAAGAAAATCCTGGATCCGCCCCTGTAGTAATGCTGGCATAAGAAATTTTCATATTTTGAGATTTCGAAAAATTAGCCATTTATACAATTTGCTTCTTAACGATTAACGTTATTACTCTGCCGACTATACTATACTATTGAGGCCAGCATTGAGATGGTTGCCTGTATTTTTTCTTTAACCGTAGACGGTGCACTGCCCAGACCATAATAGATTAAGGACTGATACATACAGGATACTTGGACAGTTACACTGCAGTGTGCACTGAGGGCCACGATTTTTTATCTGACACATTTTTCCCATAGGAATTGTAATAGGTTTTGGTTAATATAGTGCTAGTAGGGACAAAGAAGCAAAGATAGAACTCAACATATTTAGAATACATTAGCTAGACTATGAAAAGATAATTATCGACACAATTGGCACAATTTACGTGACTTCATAAATCACGTAAAATTTGAAATGCGAATAACTCAATAACGGTAACAGCGGGAGTAATACTTACAATTGATAATGTGTAGTAGATGTCAGGACGGACCCATTGCCCACCATTACGATGACGTCACTATGGTGAACGTGATGATGACAAAGCAAATTTTGACATTCTGAAATTTCGAAATATTAGACTAAACATAGTGTTTGGACACAATCACAAAATATTTGTATATTTTGCAAAGGCACTATAAAATGAAATTTAACCAAATAAACTATAGTGCTTCCAATTACCAGTGCAACTTTAAACAAATTTAATCAATAGATTAAGCTGTCGGCACAAGTTGTAATTTTATATTTTTTAATCATTTCGATGATAATAGCACTCGAAATAGGGATTTTTTGTCACTTGACACAAGGAAGCAAAATAACCCACCGGAGAGGGCAAAATACGGCAAAATACCCGATTTCGACTGTACTTATAAAATCCCGGAGAATTTAACACTCGATCCCTACGGGGCAGAAAATCTTAAACAGGTCAATCACTAGCTGTACTGGTCTTTGCATGTACAAATTTGTTGTTAATATAATGCAATAGTAAATATCTGCGTACGTAATTGAATTGGAGTGCACCGTGCATGTGCCATCTGTGCCCTATCGTAGCCACACGTCTGTATCTAAGTCAAAGGTTTCTGGGTATACCCGGTACAACCCCCGACCCAGACACCCTATAAACCGCTCCCTACGGTCGCTTTAGTCTTCGGCACCATTTTGAACATTTCTAGATACGCTACTGCTAACAGTGAATGAAATGACTAAAAAGTAACGGCGACGGGTAAAATAAATACTTTTAAGCATAAATATGCTATAAAAGTGTAATTTCAGATTCTATTCCGGAAAAAATACCCAAATCTTGGAAAACAGGGATTCCCGTCTTTCCCTAAGTACAACCAACCATCTTAGAAGTCTGAAGATTAGTTGTGCTGTATAAGTAGATGTACGCATATTCTAAGAATAAAAGATACTGGAGGATCGGTCAATAAGTCAATTTTTTGGGCAAAGTCCCTTAGGCTGCTCGCTATTGTGCACCCTCCCTTTGACCCCTCTGGCTACGACACTGCTTATGGTATTTCTTATTCATGATATTAGATAATTTTTAAAAAGTCCGGTTTCACATCGAGATGAGAGAGAAATGGAGAAAGAAACGTATGCGCAGACTGAAGGCTAAGCGGAGACGAAACAGGAAGAGAGCGAAGTAGTTGCTGTTGAGAACTTGTTATTTAGATTTATGCGAAAGATCTATAATCTTTCTATTTAGATAAGTTTCCTGTTAGTGAAAATATTTAGCATTAAATTGACAGGTTTCATTTAACAATATTTCCCAGGGAGGGATAAAAATCGTAAGAGTATATCAATATTTAGGTATGAGGAAGCAAGGAAGTAATGGTGCTTTATTCAAGTACCATTAACATCTATCTAGGTCCATGGAACACTGACATAGGATTCGTTAGCCACTATTCGAATAATATCGTAGAGATATGTTTTGTTTTCCTTTCCTATTTGCATTTAGTTTCTTTGCTGCAGATATATTTGTAATTTTGTTGATACTCTTCCATGATGCGCAGCATTTCCTGGTTATATACCGGTGGGTCAGGGACAGTGCGGACCGAGCCGCCCGTCGCCTGCCGGCAAGCATGGGGTCAAGCCCTTTATAAAGGCCTTAAGCCTAAGCCCAAGCCTTTCTAAAGGGGCTCAAGCCCAAGTCCTTATCAAACACTTCACAATCAATAATTATGACTAATGGGCTTGTATACTAGGTCATATTCAAAGTACAGTGCAACCTCTATAAGTGAGGTGTCTGTAAATGTGGAACCTTTTGGTCCATATTCATTTATTTCAATAGAAACTAACCTCTTTAAGTGGGAAGTAGGGAATGGGCATACTTTAGAGGTAATTATGTCTTATGCCATTGAAATTTACCTCTATAAGTGGGGAATACTGCGATAAAATTTCTTGAATATTCAATTCTTGAGCAAGACTTGGAAAATACACATAATTGTCGCTATGATGAAACAAATCTTTGATTTCTCAGTAAAAAATTTCTTATAATTTTGTGTAATTTCAACCAACAACCTTAAGACATATTAGAATTATCAAATAATTGAAAAACAATCGTTGGAGGAAGTGACTATACGTTTGACTAAATAATCTCTGGTTAAAGAACATTTGAATTTTAAATTATAAATGGGAATGGGAGTTATCAGGAGATTCGCTGACCCGACCTCCCCACTTATAGAGGTTCTACTGTACCTAACTCTCTTGTATGTATACTTATAGAAGTAACACATTATACATACTTTCTTACATGTGCTATTTTCAAAATATTCGGGCTTTCCAAAGAATGGCGAATGGGCTAGCGGAAGTGAAGTGAAAACACTACTGCTCTCTGTATGTAGAGAATACGTAAATACACATACGATAAATTTACATATGATATTTAATTCCAATGTGATAATGGGGTTTAGTTTATGAGATAAATTTGTCAATTTCTACTGATTTTTCATAACAACATATTGATGTGATATCTCCGAAATACGAAATTCGAATTCAAAATAGTATCCCCATAGCCTGCTATGACCATTCCTTTCCTTGAGCACAGACAAATAGACAATTGAGATCTTTGTTTAATTAGTGTATGTAAGTTATACCATGGATAGCAATAAAATATGTTCCCTTATTTGTAAGTCTAATTTGTCCATCCATATTATATTTGTGTCTACTTACAGACGTATTAACTAATTTAGTATTTATTCATAATACATTATATAAATTAGATATCAAGCCTGGCACTATCCCTCATTTCACTTAAACTGTGGAGTAATTATTAACTTCTAATATTGGATGGAACCTCAATCACAATTTGGTAAATATCCCTCAACTATAACCGAATGGCTTACTTCATTCGGATTGAGTCAATACTCTACAATCTTTCAGGAGAATGGTTATGAAGATTTAGATTGTCTATGGAATATCAGTTCGGAAGATCTTGAGCAAATTGGGGTGCAATTAGCCGGACATCGTAAGAAATTGTTATGCTATGCCTCTAGGTTAAATCTGTCAGCTTCTAACAAACAGAATAGTTCAGGGGAGAGAAATGATCTCAAATATGAAATTTGGAAACCTGATTTTCTGGTAGAAAATTCCACCCAAAATTCATTTGATACAAAGGAATTTGCTCAGATTAAGGATAATGAAAATATAGTTAATCCCATCAACCACGATATTCTTTCCAACTCTTTTCCCATATACAAATCATTTCAAACTAACGAATATACAGAGAGTGGAGCAGATGACATCATGAAACAGTTAGAAGAGTTAAATTCTGAACTGGATAATGAATTAAATCAGGATTTGAGGTTAAAAAATACAGCTGATATCCACGAGAGTAAAACAACCAAGAAACAGCTGATTGTGATACAAGTATTCAGAACTGATATGGTTAGCTCCATGTCTATAGAGATTGAAAATAGTATGCAGTCTTGGTATGTAACTCATCAGCTGATCTTGCAACATGAACTCGTTGATTCTCCCAACTGGGGTCTCATTGAAGTCAATTCTCAATTCTCTTTACAGAGGATGTTAGAAGATCACGAAATAGTAGCTAACACATATACAGAGTTGCTTTCCCAACAGAGTCTCCTTATTCTTAAGGAGGATAACTACAAATATGATCTTTTCCATCGGAGCTACGAGTACTTTCCTGCACAGCTGTGCTTACCCATTCAGCAGACAGAGGACCCTCTAGATGCTAGAGTAGAGAGTGCTAGGAAGCTGATAATTGACGGATACTTGTCTGATATATACTCTGTTCCTGAGTTGAGGGGTGATCTATTCCTCAGAGACGGGAAGAGGAATTGGAAACAAAAGTTCTTTGAGCTCAGAGCTTCTGGTCTCTACTTTTCTAGATCTGGTAAGTGTCGACAGGAGAAACACCTCTCTCTTCTCTGCTCTATCAACAACTACACTGTATATATAGCAGCTAATTATAAGAAAACCATTAACGCTCCTTACGAGTATTGCTTTGTACTTAAACCTCTCAAGAAGAAAATAGGCTGGGAAGATCTAAAATGTTTCTCTGCCACAAGCAAGAGGGTGATGTTCTCTTGGATAGCAGGGATACGGCTAGCAAAGGAGGGCGGAGCACTTCTGAGGCACAACTTCGTCTCAATGAGTGACAAAGTGTGTAAGCTTGAAGTAATGAGAAGAGGGAAGAAAGATGCTACAACTATATCTAGTCATAACTCTCAAACTCAGGTGAAATTAACTCCGATTTCTCCCTCAGTTACTCTTAAAGATAAATACACTACAGCTAATGTATTGCCAGAACCCGATCATTTCATCACCAAAATAAACACTAAATGTAATGACATTGAAATGCTTAACTCAGATCAGAGGTTAACAGGTCATAAACGCAACGTAGTACATCAACCTAGTCTGTCTCCAATAGATCCAATGGTTGACATTTTTTCTGTAAGAAAAGCTGATAAGGTTATTCCTACGGAACAATCACGGATTAATGTATCACATAACACTGACATTCTTACAAATACTACAGAGACGGTTACCAATCCCTGGTTCCATGGTGCTATTACTAAGAACGAATCAGCTGCTCGTATAACTTCAGTAGGAGGAACTGATGGCACATTTCTAATCCGTGAGAGCACATCAAACAAGGGTAGCTTTGTTTTGACTATGATATACCAATACAAGTTCTACCATTACATTATTATAAACCATGGAACTGTTCATAATGCATCATTTAGTATAGACTACGGACCTAGGTTTCCTAAATTACAAGAACTTTACCAATACTACTCCCGTAGCAGTGATGGAATGCCTTGTAAGCTTTCTCAGCTGTGTATTAATTCCTCTTATGAGGATGTTGTTAGTGATACTTTATAATTGTTGCTTTTATATCTTTTTATTTTTAATTATATATTACGAATATTTTAATATGGCGATGATATGAAATATAACTCATGTACCGTATACGTTCTAATTTACCCGCCGTTTTTAGTGCAGTTCCTATGAAGAGATGTCCTAATGGCATGGACGATGTGCGACGTCCGTCCGTCCGCGCGGCCGTGCGAAATCTAGCAGTCCGATTTGCATGAAAATCGGTATACATATACATTTTGGGTCTGAGATTTGTATCTCGGGTTATCTAGTGTGAGAATTCCAATTTTGACGTTTTTCAAATCTATATTTCCATGATTTATCATATGATTAATCAAATTTCACTTTTGGTGTACCTTCAATACGATCCTATTAATTTGGTTTTAACTGTTTGATCGAGTATAGAAATTCTAACATTTTCAACTCTATAACTATATGAGTTCTCACATGATTAATCATATTTATACTGTTTTGCATATATCTTGAAATAAGGGTAGAGATTTGCCCTTAACGGTTACAATTGGGTAACAAAGTACTCTGAATCCAAATTTCGCATTTTCAAGTTTCTCATATGTAAATTTATTGTTTTTTTTATGAATATTAAGTAAACAAATGATTGAAATATCATATAATCGTAGAGACCTGATCTTAACGTCTATACATGGGTATTCGAGTACGCTGAATCCGAATTTCGCATTTTAATATTTCTATTAAGTAGATGTTAAGTAAACATTTCTAAATAGTCTTGGAAACTTGGTTCCAACGGTCATCTGGAGTAATAGAGTACGCCGTGCTGATTCCGAATTTAGCACTTTCAAGGTGCTCATATTTAAATAATAGTTGTTCTTATGAAAAATTAGAGGCACGAAGTGTCTAGTTCATGCGAAGCGGCTCGTATATATTATAACTACAGGTATCCCTCGCCGTTCGCGGAGGTTAAGTTCCTGAAAATAGCCGCGAATGACGAAATCACGAACAGAAAGACTATAGTTTAACGAGAATATTGGGGTTAGGTTGCTTAATTTCAAAATAATACACAAACAGTGCTACTAAAATACAATCAATATCAATAATAGGATTACTTATGTATCACAGAGAATTACTCAATCAAGGTATTGTATTGTTATGCTAACTTCAGGTAAATACTGTGAATCAGGGTGTGTGTATTTTGTTTTTATTTTCTTATTGATGGGAATTTCCTTCGAATTAGTTGATTATGCCTCTTTATTGTGGTTATATGTTTTTCTTGCTATTTTACTGTGGAAAAGACATTATATTTGGGATTTCGTAGTTCATTTGTGTGTTTCAATAGGCTAGTTGGCAAGATCATCCACTAGTAACCTGATGTCCTGGGTTCGAATTCCAATCACGCCTTACCTATTAGATTTCAATCTCGCCGACTGGTTGATATATTAATTAAATTTACTAATTCTGTGGCTCTAATAATTGGATAGTGACACTTTAATCAAATTTATTCGATATGCTAAGCTGTTTGCACAGTTTGTAATTTTCGATTTTTTGGTGTGGCTTTAGCCTGCAGCCATCTCCTTGCTACGCCAGTGTACTTACATATTAAAATGCATCTTTTAACCACACTAAACTTTATGCTCTTGAGTTTATTATTAACGAGCCTTTGGCTCGTCGCTTCGCGATTAACTCATCGCATTGCGCCTCGAAGTATTCAACAAACACACAAACAACAATTGAGATTTAATAATATTGATGTTGTTTACAATATTCAGGCTCAGCATACTCGATTACCCCAGTATAGTCGTAGAAAGTATGATTCTACCTCAATTTTAATATTTGTTTACTTTATATTCATAAAAACAACAATAAATTTGCATATGATTAATCAAAAGTGTGAAAATCGGATTCAGCATGTTTCATCTATTTAGTGGAGTTTATTGAATTCTATTTACTTCCTTGATAAACACGATTAATACATAGTTTTGCGACAATTTCAAAATTGCATACCATAAATCCTTTCCTTGACAACAGACTAACAAGCAAACAGCAATTGAGATTTCATAATATAGATTGTTGGTTATAACTATTTTAAAATTATTTAGTTTATCATTGTAGATAATGGCCTTAAACGGTGAGACCACAAAACCCCTGTTAGACACTTCAACACTATTCCAGAAAGATGTAGACCACTTTTTCTCGGTAATTAAGTTCGCTAAATGGGATAATTTATGTGGTCCTAAAGTTTTAAAGGTGTGGCGGTCAGAAATTTCTACCGAGCTAGTTCATGACTCTGATAGTTTGATTTACATTTCTAATCATATTCTGAATGGAGAAGTTTGGAGACTAACTACAGAAGAATCGATTGAGCTAAAATTCTATATTTTTCCAAAGTTTAATCTCATAACTCTATCAGCAATATTCCTACAGATGTCTGACGTATACTCTCTATCCTTCCTATTCCCCCTTTCTCAGCTCTCCTTGTATACACCGCTGCATTCAACTTTCTGTGACATCATCAGAGATCGGTTTGCTATCAATCCTATTGGGAATAGGGTTACTGGGATGTATCAGCTGTTGCTGCACATTATGCCAGAGTTTATACGTATTCGCTACCATTATGTACCTCTAAGTATGGAAGATACTTTGTTAAACAGAAAACTCTCTTCAGATAAATTCCTTCACAGATGTTGTGGCTCGCATCTGCTCACTGGAGGACGTACAGTCGTGTGTGGCAAGAACACACGTCATGTCCGCTCCATGTTACACACCCTCTCTTACTTCATGCTGGATGAAGACAGACCTCTCACTCACCTCTTCTCAGGAGAACACCTCGATTATCACTCCTACTACTATCTACAGGCATTCTCTAATATTGATACATGCAAAGAGCAGATAGTACGTCACTCGAAGGAGCGTGTCACCCTCATTGACCTAGACAGCAATTATGTGTATGTGTTTCAGGCAGGTCGGATTGGTAAGAATAACAAAGCACCAGAGGCCTTCATTAAGGTAAGAAAACGAGCTATCCTAATCAAAGACTTCTTCCTGGAGCTAGACTTTCTTCCTAACATTGTTGCTATTAGAGAACTATACATAAGAGACTTTATTCGTGTCTTGATGAAGAAGGCTTTTGCTCTTCTCTCCTTCGAAGGTTATTTGAGAGAGTTCGAATCTCCTGGAGATCACGACCCAGGTCTGTTATTCTCACAGTTGAAACAAGATTTGCTGTTGGAGCGAGATGAAGATTTAGGTATTGTACTATCTTTCGCACATCGCATCTCTCCGGTAAGAACGAATAAAATGTTGCGAGACTTTATAATGATTAGTGCCTCTCAAGTTGAGATTAAATCAATCTTGTGATATTTGATATATTCATAATGTATATTTTATCCTATCTGCACATATCTGTCTGCATTCACAAGTAATTATTATTTCTTGAATGTATCTTGTACACTCTCTATTGCAACTATACTAATAATATACTAACCAAGTAACCATTATAATTTACAACAATGCATTTAGATTATTTGTAATTTAATTCTTTATAGCACTTGTTGGCCATTCGCCACGCTTGATCAAGTCAATTGGCCATAGAAAATCAACTTGACCAAAAATGACGTCAATTATATCTGTAGTCGCCAGTGATAAATATTATCAATATTTGTTAATGCTTACCTCGCGAACTAAGCCTCCAAATTTTCTTTTGGTCGCTATTAGCCATAATCTTACTTCGATTTCACTTTACTATCTTTGATGATAGTAGAACCTAGTAGGTAAATGTTTTGGTGGCTTAACTGAGCTCTGTTATCCACAGGTTGGATATCCGGAATTATACCGTATAATTTATTCTGCAATATGAATCGTGATTATAAAATTGATACAGAACTCCTTCGCCCTTCGCGGGGGTTACGTTCTTGAAATTGCTGAGAATGAAGAGTTCGCGAACGGAAGACTATAATATAATGAGAATAGTGGGGCTATGTTCCTTAATTTATACACAAACAGTGCTAATAAATGCGAACGACGAGGGTTATCTGTATATTTACATATGGACGATTAAATCACTCAAATAGTGGTTCCATGCATCACACCACTCTAATTCACTTCATTAACTATCTTACAAAGTTATATATTTATTCGAGTGGTATTTTATTTGAATTAATACTTAAAGTTTATCTGTTAGATTTAATTTGATAGGTCGAGACATTCTCAGCAAATTTAACAGATCTCTTAAATATTTAACAACTTCCTAGATTCAATGATGTAGCTCATTACCAGTTCCTCAATATACAGGGTGGGCCAAAATAACCGGGCCCGAACAATTAGCTTCGAATGTGCGTAATATTTAGGAGAAATTAACAAAACCTATAGTTATAGAGCTGAAATGGCGTACAAGAAGAATACAAACTATTATTATCGTAGGTTGAAAAGTTTAAGAGGATTAGAGCTTATGTTCTCGATGAACACCATAAAAATCTTTCCATTTTTGGATTTTTAGAGCAAATTTCCCATTACATTCTTCAGAACTTTTTCTCCCAGAATGACTTGCACGGTCTTCGGACTTACTATTTAGTTCTTTACAGTTCTCTCAGTCTGAAATTTCTTAACCCAACCCTGAATTCCCGATTTCCAGGGCGCATTTTTGACATCGAATATATGCAAAATTTTTGTGTATTTTCCTTGAAGTAGCGAATCAAAAATTCTCTGAACTCACAAAGACTTGTACTGAATACTCTATTACTTCGCCTTTGGATTATCTAACATATCTTTAAATAGAATAAATAGAATTTTATTGCTTTGTTTGACTAAAAGTTTCAAGGTGGCTTGAAATGTGCACAGGCCCCGTTTTTTGGCCTAGAAATATTCGGTATGTTCCATTAATATCAATTCTATGTATATAGTGGCGTTAATTTAAAGATAACAAGCAGCTTCGCTTGCTCGTGCTGCGCGGCTTGTGAACACTGTATTTGCATGAAACTCGGCACTTCGTGCTTTGAATTGTATTTATAAGAACAACATAATTATTTAGATTGTAGTAATTTGAAAATGCGAAATTCGAACTCAGCGTACTCGATTACCCTAGCATAACCAATGACCCAAAGTTTCTGATACTATTTCGAATTTTGTTTACTTTATACACCTAACAACAACTGGATAAGTTGGTGGAGAAGATTTTAAACAAACTTGTCTATGCTAGTGATTTTGTGATGGCACACTTTACGACGTTCTGGGGCACACAAGTATGCCTTGACAAACCGGTTAAGAATCACTGAATTAGAATATAGTTTTGACAAACTTTACATTTGTCATAGAATAACACATAATTCCTTCTTAGGACCAATAGATTATACAGTTTGTATGTTTTATGGCAACCAAACAGAAAGAAACAGAAATAGTTATTGAAGGGTCTGCAGTTGAAACTAATCGTTCTTCTCTACAAACTTCTGCTGTACTAACCAAACAAGAGGCGAGACAACGAGCTTTTGAGAAGTTCTTCAGAGTGGACGAGAAGACCATAAAGATGCAAGTGTTAGTTTCTGCATTCACGCGTCAGCAGCAAGATCAGTATGAAGTCTATAGGAGGGCTACCTTCCCAAAAGGAACAATTAAGAAGTTGATGATGAACCTTTGTAAATGTCCCGTCCCTCAGAATGCAGTTATAGCAATGGCTGGTATAGCTAAAGTCTACGTGGGACAGATTGTAGAGGAGGCTTGCATGGTTAAAGATATGTGGAATGATGTGGGACCTTTACAACCGAAACATCTACGTGAGGCTTATCGTCGTCTCAAATCACAACAAGTGATTAGTGCCAAGAGGGCCAAAATGCTTTTCCACTAGAGCACACTGTATGCACTCTAATTCAATCGACGTATTGTGTCTCATTGAAAAATGAATGAGCATACTTTCTTCTATTCAACTTCAGTTTAATTATTGAATTAGAGGAAACAAATCCACAAAGAACCTGACCAATACTTCTAGTTACAACTTTTTGATATATTCCAATATACATCTGTTGGAATGCTATCTGATGTTTATCTTCTAAAAGAACTAATTTAGAAATTGAATTAATACTATTACGATCGTGCTTACAATTATGGCTAATAACAATATTCGAAAGAGAAGGCCTAGGGTTTTAATAATAAACATGTACGAAAATCCAGTTAGTATGGTGATATATATCTACGGCCTACTATACTGAACCTGTTGACATCTAGTGCGGTAGATGTTGAAACCAAATATTTAAATGTCAGACCGAAACTATTGTGTTTTCCAGTGTATTTTCACGCACTATTTGAGTTGTTGTCGAGGGTATTTACATTGGATTAATGGATAAGATGCTTTCGATTTTGTTCCAGCGCATTTAACCGTATTCGAATCGTTGTCTAACATATTTAGCATATGATATTGAGAATCCGGCTCAAATTCCTTCATACGGGATAAGTTACTCTATATACGACTATAGGAAAACTCTCCTTCAGGAGATAGGTTACCTCGTGACAGTTCATTTAAATGGTTTTGCCTTCGCCATAAGTTTTCTCACTTTAGAATATTTGTTTTTAACATCTAATGCGTACCGCAGTAGATATTAACCTGTTTCGTAGCATCTATAATTAGATTCAAAATAATCCTGCCAGTACGTCAGTGGCCCCCTGAAATCATTCCTATAGGATTTGTATTAAATTGGGCTCGCTTAATGTGAAGTATCTTTATTATAAACAAAAAATTGAGTTCCTTGGTGTTCACAATTCGAGACTTTGACTACATCAAATTCCTTTTGATGTATTTACTATTTAGGGATTTAGAGAATGTACGACAGTTGAGGGCATCCAAGAGTGAATAGCATCCATCAAGGAAAAAAGAATTCCTCCAGCTTAAACAACATTATCTGAGTAATGTGTTGATAATTGGATTTCCTTCTCCAAATTCTAGATTACATTGATTATGATTATTTGACTTACGTTGAATATCGTATTTAGAAGGCGATCTAATTTGGGGAAAACAAAAACCACCAGGGGTACTCTATATCTAGCTACCATATTATTTCTCCGAGGCCGTCCGAGCCTCAAAATTGAGTGATTCCTAGCTATTATAATTAGGGATCGACCGGGGGCACAATTTTGGTAGGTGCCGTCGGCTGGACCCCGTCGATCCCTAATTATAATACAGGGTGCTGGGATATAAGATCCTGGGTCCGAAGATTTTAAAATCTATTTACCCATATGTACATCATTTCCATAATTGAACCTTTTGAGTTGTGACACCGTTCAAAGTTGGACTATATGGCCAAATACCAAAATATTAGCTTTTATCATGGGAGTGGTATCAAAACCTAGTATAATATGGGTCAAAATCTAGTACTAGGTATTAACACCTATTTTGCTAATTTAAAACTTATTACTCACTACGTAGATAGTTGATACTAAATAAGTGTTTTACCTTGTATCGAGCTTTTATGTCTTGTTGTTAAATGATAATTGCCTAGTATCACCAGGTGTATTTATCTAGTTAATACGAGTGGCATATCTATGCAATAGTACAAAGGAACAAAATTAGAGTAATATCATTGTTTACTCAAGTATCCAGTAGAGAACGCTCATAGATTTGTTTCAAGCTAGTTCTTTTATCTCAGTGGCTGACACTTGACGAAATATTCGGGGGTGAAATTAGTTGGGACTCATCACGCTTTCAGTATTCTTAGTCAGTGCCCCCAATTAATCTTCTTATTGCCAACGGCTGATTTTGTGTTTACATGTATCTTTTGTATTTTTTAGATGTATCGTATATCATAATGAAAAGGACAGCTAATAACGCAAACCTTTTACCAATAACGTCATATTTTGCTAAAAGGGTGGAAATAAACGCCGAAGAGAATAATCAGGATTGCTCTCTAGCCAGTACTGAAACCCTAATCCCATCTACATCTGCGCATTCTGCGCCAGTTACTTCATTGGCCCCTACAATTTCATTGATCTAGACGTGGATGTGAGTGGCCTTGGAACTTTGATTGACGGGCCAACGCAGCCAAATTTCCTGTCCTATGCACGGTAGGATGTTACAACAATATAATGCGTACAATTACACGTCAAAGCGATCCTCAATCGATTTGATAAAAGCGTTAGCTTCCGAGGTTCGTCATCAAATTGAGAAACTATTAAACAGCGCGGGGATGTATTCAATGCTCATTGATGAATGCAAAGATAATGTGGGGCATGAAGAGATGTCCAACTGTTTTAGATTTGTAAATGAAGGACAAATCGAAGAGCGATTTTATGATCTCACCAGGCTAAAAGAAACTAATGCCCAGGCTATTGTGAAAGGAGTTTTTGCCAACCACTGAAAACTGTATTCTTCCGCCACGCTATTGGCACTTGGAGCAGATGGCGCATCTGTTATGAGCGGGTGTTACAAAGGTGTAGGTGCTAAACTAAGATTACGTTACCCTTGGTTGCTGTACATCCATTGTGCTGCGCGCACCGTTTGAATTTGGTTGTAGCTGATTATTTTCGAACAGTTTCTGAAGCAAATAATGTTATAAATGTCTATAAGTCCTTACATGACATTTTCAACATCGCCAGTCACGGAGAAATATTTGAATCTGTTCAAAAGGAGTGTTATCCCAAACAGCCTATAATGGCAGCCTCCTCTCTCTTACAGAAGTCCGATGGGCTTGTAAGTTTTGAGGGAGTTATCGCTATGGTGAAAAGACTTCAGGCAATTCTTGTAAGTCTACAGAAGATTGGTTCTTCGAATTCAAACCAGGCTGATTTGGCTGCGGGTCTCTATCACAAGATTCTCTCGGGAAAATTTGTTATATCGCTTTGCTTTCTCCACAAGGTATTAGCCATAATGAACGGATTAAGTAAGACTATGCAAGAGTATGACATCAAATGGGTGAACGTTGCAAACGAAATGTCGGCTGTAAAAAGGCTTCTTCTCGAGCTTAAAACCAACGACATCATTGAACATGCCGAAGAGCTTTGTTCAACTGTAAACATTGCATTGGACTATGAGGATCCTCTGTATGTTTCGAGGCGGGGTGTCACAAGATCTACATGCCCACGCGAGTTTTGTGAAAGTCTTAAGGCAGCTTCTGTTCCCATGCTTCTTGAGGAATTGGAACGACGTTTCTCAAGGGAGAATACCAGCATACTGGCAGCACTGGAAGATCTAGATGCGTCCAAAGCAACGTACCTGGATTATAACATCATATTCATCCTTGTTGGCAAATTCGGAGATTGTCTGAAGATTGACTCGGCATTACTAAAGACAGAGTGTGAACGAGCGAAGATTTCGATTGCAGCTGGAAAGCACACTGATTCTGAGTTGTACCCCAACCTTTTCAAAGTTCTCGCCACCTCGAAGACCTTGCCTGTAGGTACCACAACGGTGGAAAGGAGTTTTAGTGCGATGAATCACATATTAAGCTGGGCTCGAAACAGGTTAGATTTTTCGTTGGCCAGTGACTTTATGCTGCTTTCGATGAACAAAGACATTTTAAAAAGACTAAATTTGGACAAAGTGCTTGATCGTTTGGGTGAATCAAAAAGTCAGAGTTGCACCAATTAACTAAATACATTTAATAAATATATCATTTACACACTTAAAGCTTTTTTCTTTATTAAGGGTTTTGAACACTTGAGGATAAGTAGCGTCTTTTCTCAATTTCGCTATATAACTATGCTATTTTGGTGTTGTTATTTCTATTACAATTTGTACTAACTCCTCCCACTTTTAAAGTAAAAAATTCCTTGTTTTCCACTTTTTTACTCAAATTTCTTTAAACTTTATTCTTTCGAAATTATTGGGGGGCGACCGCCCCCCCTAGTGTCCGCCACTGCTTTATCTATGTACCAGAGTGGGAATGGGAATCAAAATTTTGTTCCCACGGCAAGCATTTTATCAAACGATCTCATCTTATCCCAATATTCATTACTGTGTTTCCCGGTCCGGTTCAGACCGTTTGTAGTCGGTCCAGTTACTCTAGTAGAGGCTACTGCATCTCTTCTTTTACTCGTCATTGTCAAGATGGCAGAGAAATTTTGGTATCCATACAATCTGGGTGCTAGAGGATTATCTAAGCCGGGTGTGTTCTAGATTTGATCATAGCTTAATATGACCCTTTATTCAAGGATGGCTTACGTGCAGGGGGTGGTAACCAGGAATTCCTGGGATAGCACTTTTTAGGACGGTAACATATTTATCCTGTACAAATTTGAGCCTTACGGTCGGCACTTTGTGGCCTTCATAGATGCTGAACTGGCACTTTTAGGTGCCTACCAAGCACCTAAATAAACCCCTGCTTACGTGTATTTAAACTAACTACACTTTATTTAGGGTAAAATGCAAACGCAACGCAGAAAGGCTACAGAGCTGAGCTATGATTACATTGCTCGTCTAACTAAAATAGCGTTTAGTGAGGACCTTTGGTTCCTGTCCAGTGGACTGAATAACGAATTTGGTTTGACATTCTCCTCCCGTTCTGAGGCAGGACTGCTTTCGGTTAAGAACTGTCAACGTCTCCTCAGAGATGTCAGACGTCTAGACATGAGTACATTTTTAATCAGACAGAAATTCAGGGAGAACTGTAAAGAAGAAGAGAGTTGTTCTTACACTGAGTTCTCCTCTTTGTTAAAGGTTCTGGATAGGGTAGGAAAAGAGGTAGAAGACTTACAATGGAAGTTCAGACAACTAGCAGGATACCATGTGGACTCGGTTAGCCAGCACAATGCTAGATTCATTTTCCAAGTGAAACACGGTGAAGAGTTCGGTGAAATTGTCTTCCAGAACTTTCTAACTTCTAGACTGGAGAATTCCCGCGTGTTCTGGTCTGAAATAGAGGAGAGTATTTACTCCCTGTCTCCTGAATTAGAGATGATCAGAGAGATTCTCTTAGATAGAGAGGATCAGAATTGTTACTCTCAAAGGTTCGATCCTTTTTCTCCGCAGCTGGATGCTACGAGTGCTGATTGCTTGCTAGAAGATCTTCGGGATGCTATGGCTTCTCGCAACGCAGAACTAGTGGAGTATTGTCTCCAGAGACTGAGACAACTCTGCATCAACAATAAACTGACTCGATCAGCTGAGCAGCTGCTTCTGTCTATCCGTCTGGCACAAGATCTGAGAAGTGTAATGACATGTAGAGATAGAAATAAGATTAGAATTGTGTTGGAGAGATTATCATCTGTTGGTCTAGCATCAAAGCTTAGAGTATTGAGTGCAGAAGCTGAAGCGCTGCTAAAGAGGTTGGACGAGTTGGAAATATTGAAAGAAAAAGTTTTGGAAATGAGTTCATCTTGCTATGCAGAGATCCGGAGTTACTCCAGTCCTCCTACTATAGTTTATTCTGTGGTAAAAGCTCTTCTGTTGTTGCTAGGTGTTCCTGAGAGGGAGTTACAGACCTGGGGGCATTGTCAAGCACAGATGGGAGGGGCTGGTAAAGAGAGTGTTAAGAGAAGAATATCAGAGTATCAGATTAACTGTTTAGAGAAGGCTACTGCTAGGAAAGCTAAGCTACTCACTCAGAGACTAAGCTTTGAATCTGTCATTGAAGTCAGTACTGGTTGTGTTGTGTTATTTAGATGGGTACAGGCAGTACTAGCAGAAGTGCTGGACAAAGAGTGAAACATTATTTCATGGTTTTCAGCTTTATCGCTTATTTTCGAAATTTTATTTTGTTCTGCTATATTTCAGCTATTATATATTTACGAGGAGATTATACTTTCTGGTTTTCTTTCCTTACTCTTAGACAGTGGAACTTGTATAAACTGACACATGTGTAATCCGTCAGTGTTTGGGATCTCAAATAGCTTCTGACAATACAAATTCACCTGCATAATCCGACAATATTTTCTATCCCAAAGATTGTCGGTTTAAACAGGTTCCACTGTAACGCAATTGTAATTAGATTTCAATTCGTTATAATTCAGGCGCTGTTTTTAATAATTTCGTGTTTCAGGGGCGCCGGAACACATTTTTGACAATCGGGCCATGACCACCGATCGTTTTATAAACAGTGATCGAATGGAAGATTGCAATCATTTTCCGAATATTTTTGGATCATTTTAGGCATACGTACATAATTGAAAATTTGGGAATCTAGACCCCAAAATGTATATCGAAATGTATGTAATACTTTTCATTGCAATCGGACCCTTCAAACGTATTTTGATTTCCTCTGATGTTCGAGCCACCGGACAACCATTTTCTATAATAGGTTAAATAAAATCGCGTAATATCTGTATTTTGTTATCTAAGCGGAGTAATGTGTGCAGAAATGACTAAGGGCCAGGTTGTAGCAGACCTGAAACGACACATCTTTGTTTTCGTTTGGGATGATGGTGCTGAACCAGAGGCAGCAGAAAGAATGAAGGACTCGTACGAGCGACTAAATTCCTTAGAAGTATCCGTAAGCTGGTATCAAGCCCAAGAATCCCTCCCCAGTCAAGATGCTAACTTTCCAACTGTATTTGTAATGGAACAATTCAATACAACTTTCTACGAAGAAATAAAACTAGATTTTCGAATAATTAAACCTATTTGTCTCCTCACCAGTCTGAATAACAATGTAAAAATTCCAATCTCTTCATGTCGTAGTCTTGCAAACATGGCCTTGCGGAAATGTCGAGTGTCAAGCTCCTGCTTCTCTATTGAGCAGACTACTTTGATTGAACAGCAAGTGAAGTTGATGGGCGGAACATACAATAGAATGCTACTAAACAATGCATCACACTTGATAACAGATGAAGTGCATTCTAAAAAGTACTCTAGAGCAGTCGAAAATGATATACCGGTGGTATTACGAACATGGCTAGACGATGCATGGAATCAGAGCAGTTCAAATCCTAACTTCGTTGCGCTAAATCGCGAATACACAATCCGCCATCACTGCCCTGTATTCATGAAGTGCAACGTGGTGGTGTCCGGTTTCTCAGGGACGGAGCGTGATGAAATTGTGCATTTGTTGAAGTCAAATAGAGCTAACTATACTAAAGAAATAATCTTGAATGGAGACTCTCAGACCACTCATCTAGTAGCAAAGAATACTAGCTGCGAGAGATACAAGTATGCAATTAAACTCAGCATAAAGAAAGTGAAGAAAGACTGGGTCTTAGACTGTGTTAGGAAGTCATGTAGGCTTCCAGAGGAAGATTACGATTTGGAACCTAAGCCTAAGGTCATTCCTAATCGCATCAAGACAGACACTCAATCTGATGTTATCACTGAGAAGCTGAATCAATTGGATCTGGAGGTGCAGACTAGTGAGGAATTTCTTGACGGATTTATGATTTATTTGTGTGGGTTTAATGACTCTCAATCAAATCGTATAAAGAAGATTCTGAACTTGTGCAGAGCTACTCGTCTCAATAAACTATCTGCTAATGTTACTCACGTATTAATTGGATCTCCCAACAGCGAGCAGAGAACCCAGATCAGGAACTTCTCTTCCGCACCCCCCTACATACTCAAGTATGATTGGTTAGTGGAATGTTGGAAGCAGAAGTCCGCTCTGCCGGAAAATGACTTCCTTGTTACTATTACAGACAATGATCAGTCAGAAAGTAGCAAACCTAAGGTTTCCTCTAGTAGGAGACGTAAAAGAGCATCTCCTGTTGATAACAATGTGATCTCTCAGTATACCAGAGAATGTAATGTAAGTACATATTAATGTATATGGTTTTAATTTTAGATCATTCTATTTATGTAGGAAGACAAGATTTTAGCAAATTCAAACTTCAAACTAATCTATCCTAATCCTTCAATGCTTGAGTCAATCAAGCATACTATCAAGAAGAATGGAGGTAACCTGATCACTGAGGATAGCACAGAAATACCTCACTATACAATAGTCCCAGTAGACCTCACCAAGTATGGCGACAACACAACTCATCTGGTCACGTTATACTGGTTAGAATGTAGTATATTCGCTAAGAGGCTTATGAAACTTGGTGAAGACCCTCTATTTACACCTGCGAGTGAGTACGGTTGTGCGAATGTCCTATCAGATACCATTGTATTAGTGATTGTGGAGCCAGACAGGTATGTTAAATCAGTAAGTGTCAAGGAATTCCTAAACTATATGGGAGCAATTAATACGGATGAGCTAAGGAAAAATATCCCGGGTAGGACTGAGGTTGTCATAACTGAAAGACTAAATCACATGTTTATTAGACAAGCAATTTCCTGGAACATTCCTATAGTTAAACTGGATTGGGTGTTTCAGTGCGCGCTTAACAAGACCAAGCTCTCCTTCGAAGGATTCTACGCATCCCCCTCCTCTCAGATATCTGCTTCTCCTCCGAGATCCTTCCTTTCTGAGAGATCAAAGATATTTGAATGTGATCCTGCTTTCGAACTGGATCTAGATGATCCGACACAACTCTTCCCTCATGGCACCACCCCTCAGATAATCCAACACAAGTCCAAAGGAGATAACACTCAACTTGCGGAATTGTACTCACACAATATGGAATCTATCTTCATAAGAGATATTGGAAATACTCCTCGCAGAAATGTTATTTCTGACATATTAGAGGGTACCAAGATATCTTTAGCGATTGGATTCACGCCTCAAGAAGTCACTCAGATGAAAAACATTATCCATGAGTTAGGTGGGGAATACTATAAAACCTACTCCTCTCAAGTAACACATTATATATGCATAGCCAAATCAAACTGGTCTAAAGAAGCACAGCTAGCCAAGAAGGAGAATGCTGCTGTCGTACATCCTCAATGGCTCATTGATAATAAGAAGTCATCTTTCCGGCTTAACGTTATTAACTATCCTCCTTCTTTTGATCCCAACAACAGTATTGGCTACTTTAAAGTGGAGAAATGTGCTGAGCCTGATATAGCTGGCTCTTTAGAGCCAATGGACGTATCACATTCTCTGGATATTCTTAAATCTTATCCGGCAATCTCAGATCCCGATGAAGAGCTAGCTGACAATAAGAGTAATCTATCGATCAGCTTTGGAGGTACAACTCCAAATCTTCTACCCAACCAAGAAGCAGATCAGCTTGTCACGCCTGCTCGTGGTAGGAAAAAGAGGATGAGATCTCCGAACATATCTGTAGTTTCAGAACCTTACAGTTGCAATCTTTTCAACATTGCACCCGTTGATACACATGAAGCCGAGGTTAATGTACAAGGACACGGTGAAAAAGAGAATAATTCTAGATTCAAAGATAATCTTTCTACTCAAGAAGTTTATGACAATTTTGATATTATTTACAGAGAAGTGAAAGAGTCTAATTTCTATCCTTCAGATACTCTTACAAACAACAATGATATACTGAAGTCACATCGTAATACTAAGGAGTATGAGTTCAAAACTCCAAGAGAGTCACGTCGGTTCTCTAGTTTATATCATAGGAAAGAATATCTTATTAATAATTATCCTCAACTTCGGGAAACTCGTGAAAGAGTAGGTTGGGATCCACTACCATCTGAAGACTTTTCTGCTCCTCAGCAGTTTGATAGAGACTCAACCCCGGAATTAACATCTCGCTCCTCTACTCCCGAGCCATCCAGCTCAGAGAGAATATCCAGCAACAGGACTAGTTCTAGGCTGCGAACCAGTTCTTCTTCTAAGTATACGAATTTACATCCTACAACCAACTCACCTTTAACCTCTTCTCAATCCAATTATTATTTTATGTCCTCAAATGTTAACATGGGATTGAAATCGAAGTTAATTTCCGTTATCACTTCACTTGGAGGGAAGTATTTGAATGTAGCAATTTACGATAACAAATGTACTCACATGATTAGTGGAGAGATTATAAGTTGCGAGAAGATATTCTGTGCAATGGTAGCTGGTGTCTACGTTCTTAAACCTGAATACATTTACAGATGTGAGAGAGAATCTCAGTTTGTGTGCGAGGAGCCGTTCGAATGGGGAAATCCATCAACCTATCCACCTACTGGTACTGCTTCTGTTAGTTCCGAGAAGAGAGCTCAAGTTGCATATTCGTGGAGGAAGAAGCTTGAAGAGAAATCTCTGTCGAATAGACAGTCAATGCCTTTGAGGAGACCCACGCGACCTGGTGCGTTTGAAAACTGGGTTGTTTATCTTGGTTGTCAAGGTTGTAGGTTTAAAGATTGTAAAAGTGATGTTTGTAAACGAATCATTTTGGCAGGAAAGGGTAAAACAACGAATTCCCTGGCCAAACGATCTCGCATTACTATTGCATTACTTGACTCGCATAATGTACCTAATGCTCCCATTAAACAACTGAAGGAATCCGGTATTTCTGTGAACCTGTGCCGATATCTCTTTGAATACTTGGACAATTTAGGAGATGAAACTAAAATAAAGGGAAGTATATGTTAATAACAGTCACTCGATGTTCAGCTATAGTAATACTTGTAGCAATTGTGTTTCTAATTTCATTAAATTATTGTCGTTCCTAAAACAAATCCATTATTTTGTTTAGTAGGCAAATTTCTTTACTTCCAATTATGTAAAATGATTTGATTATTATTTCACACTACACAAGTCATCAATTGTTTATCTATTCTCTAGTTAGCATTAAACCCATGGGCGGAGTCCAGGGGGGACCTGGCCCCCCAAAATTATCAATAGTCGCCCAAATTTTGGGTAAGGCTACCTAAGATTTGTAAAACTGCATGTAAAGATTAAAAAACACATCTGTGTTCCCCAAATACTCGTTATCCGCTACGCCCATGATTAAACCTCGATACTTTGTACAGACCCTATTACTATAAGGAGATGCCCAATTGGCATCCACGATGTGCGACATACATACGTCCGCGCAGTCGTGCGAAAAAGGTATGAAATATGATTAATCATTTAGATATAGATTTGAAAGTGTGAAATTTGAAATCTACATACTTGATTACTCCTTACTAACAGTTAGAATGAATCTCTAGCATAATTTGAATAATATGCAAAAAGAATATGATTATTCATGTGATAAATCTGTGAATTTGTAACTTTCAGACTCTGAAATTCTGGAACTCGGACCTTTGACAACATGTTGAAACCTATCTCTAGCTTGCTTTTGTATTTTACATAAAAAGGTGTGAAAATATTATTAATCACCAAAAATTTGTGATATTTTCACTTTAGAAAAAATAATATATGGGAGTTTACTCCTTGAACTTCCATATTGTAAGTATACGTTTAGTATATGAATAGATTTTCATTGGTAATCTACATCTACATAGTGGTTACCTGTACATAATAGTCACTACTAGTCTTGAATGGCCGTTATAGACAAGATGTTCTAGGTTTTTGATATAGCCACGCAAAATGACATAGATATGGATGGGATTTTTCTCATCCACGGCAAGCCTGGCAAAAACGCTTTCTGGTTTTGTTGGTTGATGGCATAAAGAGCGGTTCGAGATTGCCAACTTAATCCTTGAAACCTTAAGGATATGGAATACCCATCGCTGATTGTCACAGGCAAGGCTACGATAATGCAGTAAATATGTCTGGCAATTCAATGGGGCTCAAAAGCATATAAATACACTAAATCCCTTATGTTTATACTCTCCTTGTGCCTGCCATCATTAAACCTGCTTGGAGCGGATTCTGCTGAAAGCTGCACCGAGGCTGTCACCTACTTTGGCATAATTCAAACAATCTACAATCTTTTCTATAGTAGTCCTCAACGATGGCACATATTACAACTTTACATAGCATGCTCTCTACATGGCTTGTCCAGAACAAGATGGATAGATCGTGTCGATAGTGTGCGGCCATTCGCAGCACATCTATCTGGTCTAAAAGTGGCACTACAACAGTTACTACCTCTGAATCTCACTCCGAAAACAACTACCGATGTAAATGGAGCCATTAAGTATGTGCTATCCCGATGATATTTTCGCAAAACGAGTTGGGAGAAGAGCTAATTCGTCTTAAAGCCATCCATATTGGTAATTTTGGAATTGAATCTTTGATTCCTCTAAATCTTTTGAATTATATCATAAAACAGTTCCATCTTTATCAATAGGCAAACATGACACTTGCCAAGGGTCTACCACTAAGGGGGCCTACTTTTTCTGATGAGAAGAATTGTCGCTATTTGCACACGATAACTAACTCGTTAAATACTTATATTTCCATTCTATAGTTATAATTATTTAATAATTCGGTCACTAAACAGTAAAATGGTATTAACCACCCATATTATGGCATTGTTCATGCTCTTATTAGTGTGATACACTAAACACTGCAGTTCACCAACTTTGACATATCTCGCTTTAGATTAACATCGATAAAATTCTAGGAAATATCATCGATAGGAATATGGACCAAAAATATTACATGCCATTGGAAGCCATTAGGAAGTCTATTGAATAATTGAGATAGTTTGATCTTACAAACAACCTGAAATTGTTCATAGGCAAGCTTTGCTGTAATAAATTTTCGGAAAGTTGCTCTTAGAAAGTTCAAAACTAGAACAATTGCATTTCGTAATGTGTCTATATTATCTGAATCTCAAGAGTTTCATGATTGATATTGGAGTTTGAAAATACAGTAGAACTCGGATATAACATACCGCCTCAGGGAAAATTAGTACGTACTAACCCAGTGTACGATATAAGCCGAGTACGTTATATGCAAGTTCTACTATAAAGGCTAATTAAATAAAGTAGATATCAATTATATGAAAATCGCCGGAAACTGTATATATATAATGATTTATATCCGGTAAGAATTCAATGCAGGGTAGCGACACTGGTCCGGTTTGTATTAGAGTAGCCTATTCAACCGGACCGCTTTCCCCGGAAGGTTAGGTTCACAAATCTGGTGGCGCCGGTGTCACATAGAAATTTCCCTACACATATATTTCCCTCCCCCCGGAAAATTATGAAGTGTAGTAAATCTCCTAGAATTCAACAAAGCAATTTAAAACAATTGAACCCATATTAGCTTCCGACAGAAGTCAAACAAGTAAATTGCAATATAACTAGGAAATATCGTAAATATATATATTATACATTTGATGAACAAATTTCACTTTGATGTATGCAACTTCCAACTTATGAAGATATTTACAATTATGTGGAAAGGGGATTCTACACAAAATCTTTTGAAAGCCTGGACAAGAAATTATTAAAGGATAATAAGAGAGATTTTAGAAATAAATGTCAATCGTTTCAAGTTGAAAATGGCCTTCTCTACCATATTCTGACGAAGTCACGACCTGATAGTATCAGAGAAGTCCCAAAGGAGATAGACAAAGGACAAATTTTTCGAGCATTGCATTGTTCTAAGGCGGGCTGTTGTTACTTTGGTATTTGTTCTACATTCAATAAGATATCTGAAAGGTACTAGTGGAAAGGGATGTACAATGATAGTTGTGAAGAAGGTCAACAGCAAAATCAATTCAAGAAAGGCCCATCCGAACTACATCCTGTGAATATACCAAATAGAAATTTTTCCAAATGGGAATGGATTTGATTGGTCCTCTCACAGCAACAGTGGAAGGAAATTCTTATATTATTGTTTTTACTGAATATCCTACTCGATGAGCAGAGGCCAAGGCAATTCCTAACAAGACTGCCTCTTGTGCTTTTGCTGCGATTTTGGATCTTGTAATAGCTCGATTTGGTGCCCCTGAAAACATAATCTCTGATTAGGGAAGAGAATTCGTAAAAGAACTCAACCATCTACTCTTTTTAGAACTTGAGATTAAGCATAACATATGCAGTGCATATCATCCGCAGTCTAATGGACTGACTGAAAGATTTAATCAAACTCTCATCACCTAGTTGTGGAAGCTGGCGAACGACAATATGGACAATTGGAATAAGTTAATCTCTTGGATATTAATGTTCTACAGGTCTAATCGACAAGCATCTACAAAATTCTCGCCGTATTTTTAGTTTATGGAATACAAATGCGACTACTATACCAATCGAGCTAGAATCATGTAAAGTTAACACAGATATGGAACAAAATAACTAAGATGTCTTGGAATCTAGAATCTCGCGGCTAGGAATCCTAAAATTGTTCAGGATTACTGCTAAATGTAACCTTACTAACTCTCAGCAAGCACAAAAACAACAATACGATTCCAAACACCAATGTCCCAAGTATAAAATGAGTGATCTTGTATGGTATAAAAACTGTCGACGCAATACACGTAAGGGTGGAAAGTTTGAATTTGTATGGATAGGGAAGAGAATCATCGTAGAAGTCTTGGAAAAGGTACATATATATTAGATGGTCTCGAAAGAATTTTTAATGCTACTCAACTTAAACCAGATATTAAGGAGGATGTGGTAACAGAATTACCAGCAAAGAAAACCAAATTAATCGAAACAATAACGAAGAAGTAATTCCACTTGAAATAAAACAGGAGGTTCAAAACTATATATTTCACCACCAGATCTACAATGGCAGAGGAACATATGCGATGCTCCTGGAAGAGTATTGAAGTTTAAGGAGAAGTCGTCACCTATTGGCCAAGTACTAAATGTAAAATTTACAACATTTTCGAAACCGGCTCGAATAAAGCTATTATCGGCGATGGTAATTGCTTTTTAGAGCTTTATCATTCGTAATTACTGGAGAAGAAGACCAGCAATCTACACTAAGTAAATATGTATGTGATTTTATGGAATTACAAGGGAAGGAAATAGGTGGAAAAACCCTAAAGATTATCTCGAAGATTCGAAAATGAGGAAAGATGGAACGTGGGGAACTACAGATGAAATTTTTTCTGCAGCAGCATTGTTAAAACTACAATTTATCCCTGGAATATATTTGGAGAAATACTCTGATGGAATCGATATAGTCATAATAAAGAAAATATTAACAATTTCGGGATATATGTTGATGATTCTACTGGCATCAATTATGATATTGTTCTATCGATTGGTAAAAAACGATAGCATTTCTTTTTCATTAGTTTTAGCTAATACGTATATTCTATTCATTTCTTCTTAAGTGCGTTTCTCATATTTATACTATTAAAACGCAATTATCCAATCATCTAATTATTTACTACGTAGTAATTTTGCAAGGGGAAAACCACTATAGGGGGATGAATACTATGTGACACCGGCCCTACAATGGAGTAGAATACAAAAGATTCGGTAAATCGAGTTAAGGTTTTATAAACGGTATTCGTATATATCTAGCATCAACTGTAACGGGATCAGTTTTACTTCGGAAACAAATATGCGCCAATTCCAAAGATGTTCATTATACACCAAACAAACTTGAATTTTACTAAATTATACTATTTCAATATACGTACTTTCCAAAGCCTGCATGTAATATTAAAAAGAAATGTATATCAACAAAAAATACTGTACTAAATTAATCCATCAATTCCCCCCTGTCATCTATTTTCAGTTCATATATTGCAATCTAAGCATTCTTTGAAATTAAAAGTGAGTTTAGAAATAAAGTCGGGAAACTCGTAATTCAACAAGAATACTTCGTAATAAGCTGAAATAGGTTGTATGCACAAGAGAGGTAGAAAATAGCATCGTTTACACTTTATGTGGTTTCAATGATTATATCAATTTTCTCCATAGACTTTGGCTTATAAGCTAGAATTGCTGTAACGTTTTTGTTTCTTGACCGATTTTAGAAATCTTTAGCTCAACCTTTATCTCTCAACATGCTTTATAACGGCTCATATAGCGATTTTTACCATCTTGCAAAAAAGTTGGGGGTGTAACATTCTATAATTGTGACTTAAACGTGAATACGTAACTTGTAGCCAATTGAATGGTAAATAAACCAAAAAGGAATGGGCTCGTCCGGGATTTGAACCCGGGACCTCCTGTACCCAAAACAGGAATCATGCCACTAGACCAACGAGCCAATCTTAATTTTTAATAAGATTAATTATTTATTAATAACTTTATTTAACCTCACATCTGCATTTTTACTGCCTGCATATATTAACAAGTACAGCATAGAGCATGCGCGTTAGGTACATAGTATCCTATACGTATATGTCTTCCGTATGTTTTTGTTGTTATGCGGGTGATCAATCGGAACACAAAACCATAAACAGTGGAACCTCCATAATCCGACGCTCAATGTGAGACGAAAAAATGTCGTATTATAGAGGTAAAATAATCCCCATAATCCGACATTATTTGAAACGAAAACAAAATGTTGGATTGTAGAGACTTAAATGTCATCATGACTATACAAAATATACAAATTTTCTAAATTTCAACAAATTTCAGAATTTCTTAAGGTTGTTGGTTGAATATTTAAATTTGTAAGAATTTTTTCTTAGAAACCCAAAAATTTCAATTCATCATGTAGCGTTAAATACGTGTTTTTTTTCTTCCAAATTAGCTCAAAATTGATTATTATAGAAATTTTTCCGTAGATTTCCATACAAATAGAGGTACATTTCAATGTTGTGATGCATAATTTTCTCTAAGGTACGCCCCATTTCCTTCTCCCCGCTTATAGAGGTTGAACTGTATTTCAACTTAGAAATTCGTTTTGTCATCAAATATAAAACAATTTTATGAGTATCCTACAAAGTTAAAATACAGACATGACAATGGATAAATACACAGTATATGTCGCTAGAGCTGAATCTTGTTTTCATAAAGCTCTTGAAATCACGAATCACGACCAACCCAGAGTTATAGCCAAGTGAAAGCTATTGGTGATTTGTCGTGATTTCTAAGCTTAGTGAATTAAGACTCAGTTCTGGCGACATCTACTTGACGCAGATCTCTAACTTAAGTAGAGAAGAATAAGAAGTAAGGAACAAACAACTCAAAATTTACCCTACAGGTATATAGCATGAGTCAAAGGTACAGAAACTAAGAGAACAAAGAAAACACCATGTAAAAGGCTACATGGCACGACTAAGGTTTCACTACACAAACCCAAACTAAAATGCTCGCTAAATTCAGTACTTTTTGGTTCCCCGAAATTTTGCCTTTTTTGCCCGAATTTTCAACACAACTTAACACTTAAATGATGTAAAGATGCTTTTGTAAAACAAGTTAAAAATTTGCCATGATAAAGTTGGCAGGTTTTTGAGTTACAATAGTGACCATGGATGATAATAATTTGTCAATTATAAGTCGAAAACCCTCAATGAAATAACAAAACTCACTATTGCCGATTTATCGTATATACCCGATTTCCCATACCCTTGTACTCAGGGCTGGCGGAACAGGGGCGGCCTGAGCCGTCCCACTTTTTATGTGAATTCTTTGAAACTTAAAATTTCGCGGGCGTGGTTCGCGATAATATTTCTGTGATCTTTTGACGAACCATGAATTTGCGGAGGCAATTCCTCTTCATCAATGGAATTCCCTTTGCGATCCCGATCCGCCACTATTGGAGGTTAAAAGTGCTAAGCTCCCTAATGCAGCAACCCACTACCTCATTCTTTCGAATAGATTCCCTGATGACCAATATTCCATTATCAAAGATGAAAGACCCTTCGAATGGGATGCAATCGCTGCAGGATCTCGTCCTCTCACCACTTATCACCTATCCTCAGATTTATCAGCAATTCGTTCGGATATTAATTGTATAGTTACTGTATTTGTTAGTGATATTTTTTTTAATTTATAGTTATATATCTCAACTTTGATTTGCATTGAGAACAAATGTAATCTCTAAGGGAGTGTCCTCAATATTTAAGACTTCATTTCATAATCGTAACGTATATTTGAGGGGTTCTCGATCCCCTCAAATCAACTTTATTTACTCTGCGGCCGCCCCACCTCCTTCGAGCTTCCGCCGGGCCTGCTTATATAAGGGTATGCAGCAGGGGCGGATCCAGGATATAATCTCAGGGGGGCCAAGTTGCGAGCGTAGAGAGCTATCCTAAGGGGGGTCTGAGAGCAGGCCCCCTATAAAATTATTAAATGTTATACGCTGAAATAGCGAACTACAGCTATTTCTACCACCAACGGAGGAAAAAGTTAATTTATCTCATTAGTTATTCATTTTGAGACAGAAAATTATATCTCAAAATCTCAGGGGAGGCTATAGCCCCCAAGCCCCTCCCCTGTATCCGCCCCTGAGGGTATGGGAAATCGGGTATACTATAAATCGGCAATAGTGAGTTTTGTTATATCATTGAGGGTTTTCGACTTATAATTGACAAATTATTATCATCCATGGTCACTACTGTAACTCAAAAACCTGCCAACTTTATCATAACAAATTTTTAATATGTTTTACAAAAGCATCTTTACATCATTTCGTACATTATCTTTGAAATCAAAGATGCGATATTTAACGTTATACAGCATATTCTACATATCTGTAATACATTTACTTAGGTATAAAAGTACTGTTTGTGGGATATAAAATCATTCTATATACTAATATAATATTTATCATACACTACTATATCCCTAGTCCAAAATTCGGGGTGACGGTAGACCTTATATAGAGAAGGCTATGGCTGAGTCTAATTTACTTATATTAGCACTCCAACAGTCTAAATTGTCATTTCGCGCGATTTGTCATTTATTCACTGTATAGTTTTAATCATTCATTTAATTGGGATATTCCCGCGAGCCTTAAATGTCAAGTCTTTGTTTGGCTCAAATTTCACTTAATTCTCATAAATTAACTAATTGTCTTATATATGCACTCAAGATATCATATTTATAATTATAATATACAAAAATAATCAACCTATATCATCTCTACTTTAACAAAGGAACTCAATGGTAAAGATATTATAATATTTCATAATACGTATTCATATTTGCCGTCGTATACAGTATACTTCGATAATAGGGGCCATCTGTTAATCGGGTTATTTGGCCAGAGATAACCGTATGCAAAGCAAAGAGTTAAATAGCACCGGCTAATCGGACTAACTCATTTATTCCGTTGAATCGAGTAAAATTTCCCTAGCAACGAAGGAATGTCTCAGGAATGTAACAACATTCCAATCCCAAATTTTTTCCTAACCGAATGACCGCTTGTCTAGTTATGCACATATCGACCTTCTAAATGATCTATTAACACGATTTTACTAATCGACGTCAGCGGTCACTCAATTGGCTGATATTTTACATAACATCAACTTAAATACACGATTTTATCGTATCTTTTGTTAATCCAGTCGGACATGCTGAATCATGCAAATTTACTGTTGTTTTTATGAATGTATAGTGAACAAATTATCCATATCTCGGATATAAGTACAGGTTTGCTCTAAACGGCTACCCAGGCGTAACTAAGTACGCTGAATACGAATTTCGCATTTTCAAGTTTCATATGTAAAATTATTGTTGTTTTCAGGTATTTAAAGTAAACAAATATCAAAATTGTGGTAGAATCATGCTTTCAAAGGTTGTACACGGGTAATCGAGTATGCTGAGTCCGAATATGGCATTATTTGTTTGTTTGTCCGTTGATATGTAAATTTATTGTTGTTTTCTGAATATAAAATAAACAATTTAGCAAATTTCAAAAATTACGTAGATACTTGCTCTCAACTGCTACAAAGGGGGTTAATCTTGCAAATAATTCAATAATGTATATGCCATATACATATATTTGTGATATACTTGTTCTATATATGAAGTGATAGAGTTTTCAGTACAAGTCTTTGTAAGTTCAGAGAATTTTTGAATCACGGCTTCAAGGAAAAAGTTTTGCATATATTCTATGTCAAAAATGCGACCTGGAAATCGAGAATTCAGCGATGGGTTAAGAAATTTCAGACAGAGAGAACTGTAAAATCCTAACCAGTAAGTCCCAAGACCGTGCAAGTCATTCCGAGGGAAATAGTTCTGAAGAATGTAATGGGAATTTTGCTCTAAAAATCCAAAATGGAAAGATTTTTCTGAGGTTCATCTAAAACATAAGCTCTAATACTCGTAGACTTTCAACCTACGATAATAATAGTTTGTATTCGTCTTGTATTTCAGCTCCATAGCTATAAGGTTTTGTTAATCTTTCCTAAATATTATGCATAATTGTTCGGGCCCAGTTATTTTGGCCCACCCTATATATGGGTTCTCTGATCAAATTTCTACATCACTTGTTAGCAAAGTATAGAGTCCCATAATTCAAATTTACAATTGTTCTCGACAATTAATCATAAATTACATATACTTGGGCCAGCTACCAAGATATACACAATATGGTAAATGAATACATTTATACTCGTGTTAGTAACAAAACAGAGGATAAATCTTGTATTCATGTTGTGTATAATATCGGAAAATTGTGGAAAATGCAAAAGTGGTAATAAAATCAAACAATTTAATCTGTCAGAAGTTTATTACATTAATTAACTCTAATACACATACCTGCAAAACGTCCAGGGATTTAATTGGGACAGGCATTGAAATCCTTGGACGAGCGAGCGTAGCGAGTGAGAACAAATTTTTGGTGTACAGGGATTTTACCAAAGCCTAGAGGATATTTGGGCTCCGCCCAGGCCTCCAAGGATTGATGTCAAAGGTATGAATTACGGTGAAATTCGGATAAGCTGAAGCCCTTTAAGGAAACAAAAATTAATATTTACTATCCGAATGTACGTGTTATCCAGATAGATATTCTATCAAAGTCAATGGTTACTAATATTTTATTTGAAGAAGAAGTACTATTTAAGATAATACTGCTAGGTCGCTACTGTGTCCTCGGAACCGAACGTCGTGCTCGTATTTATCTTAAGTATATAACACCTTGCTTTTGGTCGCTGTGCGACTCAATATACTCGGCGGAGTACCTGGAGGAGTACCTGGAAATCAATTACAATGTCATATTTTCGTCCAAGACTCGACCTGGCCTAAATATCTCTTATATAAGCCAAAATTAGCCCTGGGGAACTTACAGTTTCCTCAGTCAAATCTGATCATACAAATATATTGATACCACAAATCCACGGTAAATTACTACTCTACATAGCCAGGCAGAATTTCATTTAGGTGGGGGCACTTGCCCCTTTTGGATCATATGTGCCCCTTACATTTCCAAAACTCTAGTTTGCCCACCCCTTGCCAGAATGTCTGGATGAAACACTGCCAGAGGGACCTGAAATGACCTAGAACACAACATCACTAATTCACTATAATTAATTACATTAATAGTATTGTAGTATTGATCTTATGTATTAGTTTACTATAAAGGATTACATCAAATACTATTTATTACTTTTAATTATTAGGCTAACACTGAGCCTAAGGCTCTGGAATTTGAAAACAAATCGGAAGTGCAGGAAAATCTCAAGACATCTGATAATGACAACAAATTTCTCCAAAAATTAAAAAACCGAGTAAATCTAAATCCTATATTGCAAAAGGTTCTGTTGTTCGTGTTTGGTATAACTGCAATAGTTATCATCTGGGTTCTCTGTATTACTGTTATTGGAATTGAAACTAAAATCTTATTAAACTTTGAGGAATCTTTTAGTGGACATTCCAATAATACACTCGAATTGAATAATTTAATTCAAGAATTGAGCAACAATCAAACTGATAACTACACTTTTAGCTGTCCGGACAATTATGTTCACTCAAGTTCCTTCCCTTATTGCTCACCTTCGTGTACCATTGGTGACTATTGTGCTACACAAAGCTGTTTTGACTTCCACCGTGCTATAATATCAATAATAGATATCGTTGCTATCTTGCTCAGCATATTTGTGCTGATATCCTGGCCTTTTATCAAATCCTTTTGGGAATTCCCACAGGTATCCATTTTCTTTGTAGTTATCTGCTTATCCTTATTAACATTTACATTTTCTATTGGAGATATCCCAGGACCATCATACTATTGTGATGCGAATAGCCGTTATAGTTTTGATGATGTCAAAGTATTATTTCAAGAACGCTTGATTGGACAAGGGGTTTTACTACATTTCCTAAGGTATTCTATTCTCTTTTGGATTACCTTTTCTCTATTAAACATAGTTATTGCTATTGAATATTCGTACAGACATAAAATGAAGTCGAAGTTAAAGATTATTATCGTATCTGTTGAAGCATTAATTGCATTTGGGATCCCTGCGATATTCTGTATAGTTACGCTAGCTTTGAGCTCGAACTACATCTACGAATCATTTGGCTCTTTTGCAGGATTTCAAACTGTTTCACTATTCATCATTGGCAGAGTATTGCCTGATTTCCTAACAGTTATTTCTTCTATGACTCTGGTGATTTTCATTATTGTACGATTCCGTTGGTTGTGGATTAATAGTATGGCAACAGTGGGGCAAGGTAGGAATATGTCTAGTCTTGAGAAAAGATTCATTATTTACTGCTTACTATACTGCGTCTTGTTTGTATTTTTCGTGGTTGAATCAGTTTGGTTTTTTACTGTATCGACAGAGGAGTTTGTAACTATTTTCGACTACAGAGCTTGCATTACTCTACAAAGTCCAATAATAGTTTATAAAAACTTACAAGCCATAAGGTACAACGCTACCTATGAATTGATCCCAGCATCAGTGTGGCAAAATGGTACAGACTGTGATGGGCTCGGACCACACATAGACTCTCTTGGTGAAATTTTGATTACTTATAACATTCTCTATCGTTTGGAAAGACTAATCTTCTTTCTTGTTTTTGTTTTGAAAGCCAATATTTTGGTATGGTTTAACTGGTTCAAGAGTTTGACGAACCATATTAGAGCCTCCTTTGGGAAAGTGAAAGTTAAATATAGCAAAACAAGTACAAAACACACTGAAACATAATGTAAGAGAGTTACTCCACCTAGTGAAACGCCCCTGTATTATAGATATGTGTAGATATTTTAACCTTTTGTATTCTTACTATATGTGGTATATGGTATATGGTATATGGTAGTACGCGTATGTAAACGTTTCTCTAAAATCTAAGGATTCACTTTATACAATTCAAGATTTATAAATTGTCATAATTCCAATTAATTAGTTTTAGTCCAGATCCTTCAAATATTTGGAGTTATATCTCCTCATAGGCCGTCTACAGTGGGCTATTCGCTTCTAGTAGGGGAAATTTCCATATTTAAATGTTGTCAATGTATATATTGAGAATGATTAGAAATATGTAGGTGTATCCAAATCTACAATTGCTTTTTATCTGAATCAACATACACGAGTATTGTACTATCTCAAAGTCTCACCAAATTATATTAATTTTCGGGTCTTTTAAAATCATATTTTTGTTCACCCAACTTAAATTCCTATAAATATAATTTCAACCTTCAAAATACTATCAAACTTGCACTAGGTGTAGTTCTAATGTTACTTTTACAGCTCAAACCTAATTTATGTGAATTTTCATTAATTTTCTCTACTTAAACTTTGTGATAATACAGCATAATTATAGGTTAAATCTATATTATTAAATCTCAATGATTGCCTGTCTGTCTGTCTGTCTGTTTGTCTGTTTGTTTGTCCGTTGTCAAGGAAAGGATTTACGGTATGCAATTTTGAAATTATCACATAACTATGTTTTTATCGTGTTTATCAAGGAAGTAAATATAATTCAATAAAACTTCACTAAAATATCGAACATGCTGTATCCGAATTTCGCATTTTTAATTTCTCATATGTAAATTTATTGTTGATTTGATGAATAAAAAGTAAACAAATTTCAAAATTGAGGTAGAATCATACTTTCAACGACTATCCTTGGGTATTCTAGTATGCTGAGCCCGAATATGGAATTATAAACAACATATTGCGGATATTTGTTTACTTTTAGGTACATAAAGTAAACAAATTTCAAAATTGTTGTAGAAACATGCTTTCAATGGTTATACTGTGGTAATAGTGTATGCTGAATCTGAATATTGTAAACAATATCAATATTATTAAATCTCAATTGTTGTTTATCCGTTGAATACCCCGAGGCGCAATGCGCCGAGTTCATCGCGAGGTGACGAGCCAAAGGCCCGTAGTATGAATAATGGGAACGTATTTTGTTGTGAACAAAAGTTACTCGCAAATTCTCGCACTATTCAGGATATTACACGCATGACAGACTATCTAATAAAACTATTCTATAAATATTTGTTCATCGAAGTTCAGCGAAACCATGATAATACCAACATTCCATTCTATACTTTTGGTTACTATGGTATGTCAAGCTAAATATTACTATGTTGATGTAATGTTTAACTCAACTATTATTCACAAAGTCCACTTTCATTCTCGAAGACACGAGTTCGTCAATTTGTAGATTCAAGAAATTCATTAGAGTAGTGACACTTACAATGCTCTCTTTTTGAGATAGCAATGCGATTGGCTGGTTGGAGAATCTAGAATTTGGGTATTGATTAGACCAGATAAAATTTCTTGACAATCTTTCAATTCAAGAGGAGAAACCATAAACAAGAGAAAATGTGAACGATCACGAGGTATTTGAGATCTAAGATTAGACACAGTGTGACTTCCCGGCCCATCTACACCATGTTTAACCATAAAGTTGAGCGGGTACATCAGGGTTATTCAATAGATTGTATAGAGTATGTGATGCTACGTCTCAAGAGATTTACTATGTGGTCAATGTAGTTGACTGTTACTCCAATTGGATTTGATACCGATGAGTAAAATTGGAATTGAGGTATTAGAGTTGTCCGAAAATCACGAATTAGAGACCAGCTGGCTAACTTTAGGCTGGAGTTTCAGTACTTGTAATATAGTCCTGACGCTTAAGAACTATTTGTTCAAGATTATTTTCGGACTGATCGTGGTGCAATGGTTATCTAAGCCGAGTGTACCTCAAATGGTGGTTCTTCGCATACTTTGAGAATGTTGGTAATTGTGAGTCGATTTCAAGTTTTTCTCCAATTATTCTACTTGCCAAATTGACATCTACTTTAGCATTTCGATTGCCCTGTTTAGTATCCAGAAATATTTCATTTACTTCAGGAAGTGTAAGTGACATTTTACAGCTTTGTATGGCTATAATTTATGTAAAATAATTTGATATACACTGATTTACGTTTAAATATATATTTAGTTTTGTAGTTGACATAATATATCACATTCCTATACAACATATCCTAATCACAAGATTAGGATACGATTCTTCAATAACTAATGCGGTGCTTAGTTACTTGTATTCGTTATCGGAACAAGATACCATTAAGAATATCGTATATAGTCATGAATTATAGGAAACGAAAAATATATGAATATTTTCGAAATTAAATATGACGCCATAATTTTCAAATGCTAACTCATCCTCTCAATATCTGACATGCCAAAAAATTGTCTGTAGTTAAACCCCAGTAGCCAAAAATTCAGCAGAAAATAATAAAAATTGTTGATGTTATAGCCTACTGGAAATATTTACCCAAAATAACCCACTGTGGCCGTCTGTCTGTATAATATACATTTCAAGAGCGTGAAATTAGATCAACCTAACACACAATCATTAATCAGTCAATTTCCTATCAAATCACTTGAAAATGGTTGAGTACCTTAATCTAGTCTGCCGCCGTATTTACTAAGAAGTTGATCACTTCGAAAGTAAGCCGTATTCATTAAGAGTTAAGTTCGAACTTGAGCACAAACTTTTTACAATGATTCATAAAACATTTATTATCAACACAAATTGCTTGAAATAAGCAATCTATACAATTAAAACGTAATTCACACCTATGACGAAATTATGACGTCATTGTCCCCTTTTTGGATGTTCGAAAAATCACATTATTAAGGGCATATTATAACAAGGGCGTAGATCCTGGAGGGGCAAGGGGGTCGATCGCCCCCCAATATTTTACTCACCTTATATCTTTCCTATCTTAAATTTGGTACTTATTAGTATCATAATAATATTTGGTAATATTCCATGTTATGTTAAGACAAAAAAAAAACTAAAACTATGAAAATGATTCATTTCAATGATGCTAATTGTTACTAAAAATGTTACGCCCTGTTTCATTTCTCAATACAAAATCATTCACCAATTCATCAATGTTAAGAGATCGAGTTCTTCTTGGTAAGTTGAGAGTATAAGCAGTGAATTGAGATGTCTTTGATTCATCGTGCTTTTTAAATGAGTCTTCAACCTTTGTAGCTGACTAAATGATCTCTCTGCATTGGCTGTAGTAGCAGGGGATACAAGATATAGCTGAATAATGTTGACTATCATTGGATATAAATTTCTCATTTCGCATTTTGAAATAAGTTTCATAATTTGAGAAACAGAAGCCTTCGGATGTAAAATCGTTCCGGAAGATTCTCCAAGCAAAGAAGTTGTGCTTCAAGACGTTTCGAATCCAAAATATCCTTACCGTAATGATTACAACGAGATTAAGGTTATCTAAGTTGACTGGTGCTCCTTCCAAACACTATCTAAGAGTTGTTTAATTGGTTCCAGAATTGGTATATATTTGTTAGTAATTCGACTTCTTAACCTATCGCAGGCATGATCAAGAACTTGATAGTATATTGAGAGATAGTACTCTCCTGGTGTTTGCCAAACATGTTGTTCAGAAATATCAAAACGACTTGGACGCCTTACTTTGTGTGGAAGCTTTGCAGCTTCCCCTCCATGTTGCTTACGAAAATTCTCCGTTTCTGTCCATAGTAGTTTAAATTTCTCATCACAGTGCATTGATTATAAAATTGAGATCGTAAATCGAACAGAGATTATTTCCTTCCCCAACTGAAATAGTTTTTCCTGTTTACTTAAATTATCTGTCAATTCAAATATTTTCAGCTAAAAACAGAGACCAAAACAGACATCAATTCAGCTAATCGTTTAAGATATCCACTTGCTATGGATCTAACCTTACTTTCAGTTGCTTGTGTTTCAATCACTGCCAATGCATCCAAAATTACATCAAATTGTCAATACAATCCCGAAAGTGCAGTATATTTAACTGTGAAACGAGTAAGACAGAGGGGTCTATTGTGGGTTTGTGTATTATCTAACTCCAATGCAACTTTATGCACAATTGCACAACGTTTCGGGGAATGACGAAGGAAAGTGATTAGGTCGTTGACCAAGTGTAGAAAGTCACGCGTTAGAGAGACAGCCTTGACAACATCTTGAACTGCGAGATTAATACAATGCATATGATAGTGAGTACTTAGGGCACTTGGAGCCACCTCAGAATTTCGAGCAGCTACACCATTTGAAAGACCACTGAACTATGAGGCACCATCAAATGTCATCCCGAAGCAGTATGACAAACTAATACCGAAGCGAAGGAGGGCGTCTTTGATTGCTGAAAATATTGATTCAGCATCGCACTTATCAAGAGCATAGAAGCCAAGCACTCTTTCATTGGGAGATAAGTTACTACCTATAGTACGAAAACAGATGCTCAGTTGTTCAATCCGAGAAATATCAGACGTCTCGTCAGCTATCAATCCATAGGAATAATTACGCATTTGACGTGTAAATAATCGCACAATATGGTTCGCCATAATATCTAGTATTTCTTCTTGTACTTCGATCGAAGTCCATGATATTGTTTTCAGGAGCCATTTCTGTAAATCTTTTGAATCAGAAGCACGTAGAACTAAGAGTTGCTTAAAATTAGATTCTGAGTCAATATGACCACGTGTAGGCAGTCCTTGGCGTGCTAAGTAAATTTTTCTCTAGCTATACGGTAAGTCAGTCAAATATACGATTGAAGTGAACACGTTTGTTAAATTTGAATTGGCTGCTAACTTCTTTCTCGTATAATCTATATACATATATATGATGTATTAGGACCTCAATAAGTGGGGGAGGTCGGAACGGCTAAATTTTGATATCCCCAATCCCCACTTATAATTTCAGTTTGTATATTCACTTCCTATAATCTTATAATATCTTGCAAGTATAATATAACTTTGTAGCTATTTTTTCTTTGAAATCCGAAGATAGCAATAAATACTTGATTTTATACATTTGGCACAAGAAATGATAATTCAGGAAATTTTATCTTTTAGAATTTCTCACTTATAGATTCTGATTTTAATGTTTGAAGCTATTGTTTAACTGTATCGCCCATTCCCCTCCCCGCTTATAGCTGTAGAGGTTCTCCATTTATATAGACCCCACTTATAACGGTTGCACTATACTTTTGTTGTTATGAATGGCTCTATTGTTAAGTTGAAAATGGAGAAGTACTCCGTCCATTATTATGGGTGCTAGGTCAGCACTGTATGACTGAGGAAGAAATAACTAGAGTGATGCAGGAGATAAGTTTATTGGTGGGAGAGCTCCCTATAGTGGAGAGCGAGCAGAGAAAGGAGGCTGCTGGAGAGGATGATTCTCTGAATATTATAGAGTCTGTGCCTACTGGATCTCATTCATACGTCACTGCTGATGGGACATATGCAACTCAGAGTGCTCTTAGCTCTACTATTTCTCAGGTATTAGATTAAGTCAAGCTTATGCATATACAGTAAGGGGAAATAACTACTATACTATATAGTGGGGAAAATGCATATTCCGACAATCATTGGTGGCTTGTATATGGAAATTGTGTCGGGTTAGCAAATTGTAAGATTATTCAGGTGAATTTGTATTGTAGGAAGATTTAGATTAACTCTGTCTGATTATAGATGTCTTCCTAACAATACAGGTGTTGGGTTATGTTGGTTCCAGTGTATTTTGTATTGAATTATTACAATGCTTTGGGAAATATTTTGAATTTGATCATAAAAGATTTTTACGTAACGTTAATATTAAGTGACCATTACAGGCCTTACTGTACTTTGCTTATCTTATATATATAACCCCTAAGGCTAAGAAGCAGGATGATGCTCCTACTCTACGCAAGAAGCTTCTAGAAGGTAACTACACTCTAGCCTGCTCACTAGCTGGAGCTCTGAGTAAGCTAGCCATTACCTACGCTTCTTTGTGTAATAACTAACAGAGTTGTAATGCACTTAAAGGAGAAGCTATGCTAATCATATCCTAAATGCTCAAACCAGGAAGATCTAAACTGTTGAAGAAACCAGTTCCTGCCATTGAGCTAGATCACTTGTAGTTATGTTTGAGATTGCTATCCTCTCCTGACCCTTCCATAGGCTTAGCCGTTCTAGATAAAACAAGAAAAGCAGTAGACGAACTACGCAGTGAGCAGTCTAAGGAAAGCAAGATGAAGGACACTGGTATACCGGAGGAGAGTGAAACTCATGCAGATGATACTATTTTGTTTGGATTGCTTGTAACTGGAGATGCTCTAGATGCAGAGAACAGGTTATTAGTTATTGCTAGATTTGAGATACACTTAATATACTACGAGCTCGTTCGCGGCTGCGAACGCTTTGTGTTCGCATGTGACTCGGCACTTCGTGCCTCGAATTTAGCAACGTATGAAATTGCAAAATTGAAATAATATATTAATATTTCAACAATTTGTTTACTTTATATTCATAAAAACAACAAATAATTTTACATATGATTAATTCGAAAATGTGAAAATCGGACTCAGCATACTCGATTAGCCAATTTAATTGTTTACTTTTCCTATATCTTCAACAGAAGGATATCTTATTCCCTGTATTATATCGCAGATTATCTTCCCCTATTATTATAATACAAAGCGGACAAACAAACACAAACATACACACACAATAATTGAGTTTTAATAATATAGATTTAGTGTGTACAAGGTCGTCACGTCCATTACCACCCGCCTAAGCATCCAGCATTCCCGGCACCCCCTACGAAGCTGCACCTAGGGTACGTGCCTTGGTCTCTCCCCCCATACCGATGCTCATGTGTGTTTGTGCATACAGTAGTCAGAGATCAAAATCTCTCATATTAAGCGACGAATTATTTTAAACAATATTTTCAACAGCAAGATATATTACGAACGAGAACACCTTGTATTGGAGAGTTTATCAACATTGTCTTCCTCTTTGACCAGAGGGCTTTTGACAGATGCCCATCATAGCACTGACTTACGCATTGATAAGTATAAATTGAATTACGAAATCCTTTGGAAGATGTACTCAACAGGAGCAGCAGCATTCAATTCAGATACATGCGTATATCCAGTAAAATTATTTTAGATTTATTTATGTTACGGAATCATAGTGATAGTTGTTGTTTTCACTACATAGTCTTTAGTTTCATCCGCAAGTATTGCAAATATTTAGCTTATTGAAGTTCTTGCGCTATTCAACAAGTCATAGTAGAGAATAGAGAATAGAGAATAGAGACTCGAGAATAGGTAGAGTCATTCAATCAATTATTGAAGCAATTCTCTACTGTGCACGACATGGACACATCTTCGTGGTTATGAAGTAGATGATGATGCCATCGACCGTGTGGACATATTAAATGTTTACAGATATTGATTTTAAGTCACTCGCTTACACTTAGAGATCGCTTGTAATTCCTACCAAAAATCTGTAATTATGCATAATTGTTGATTCTGCAAATTTGTCCTAACATATATACGTATTCGTTCTCCTGTTCACACCTTTGGAGATTTCAACAAAATTGAATAGGAGGGATTAGAGTTAGAAGTTAGTACTATGATGTTGTCCTTCTTTTATACAACTATTTATTTTCCTTCTTTTAAATTTGCTTACGCGTTGTTTTTATACGAAACTCTAATCAAACTCAAACTTTATGCTGGGGAGTTCCTTAATTATTTCCTCAAAAAACACTCAAAGTTCCCCAGGGGCTCCATATTTCGTTATTCTCTTGTGCTCTAAGATATTCGCTCATATGACAGTACTGAATAGCTACCATTTGTTATGTCAACTGGAATATTCTAATTCAATACCAATCAGAGGCGTAACTAGCATTTCGCCTTTGGGGTAGCTAGCAACCTCATTAATATACAATTGTGTGAATCTTCAGTAATCCAGGGGTTGCTGACAGTTGTCCGGGGGTTACCAACAACCCCCTAGCTCCGCCTAGATACCAATATGTATCTATTATATCATTTTCTATTGGCTGAAGGCTGAGTATCGACCCCCCTACTTTTCTGGCAAATGCGATTATTCTCCGCCTATGCTCTAGCTATTATTGTTATGTAATATTATAACCAATGAACTACAAATAGTAGTTAATACCAACATGCGTGGCTAATGTTACAGTATTTAACACAGTTGTACGATATAATCTTATAAGAATGATAGAATAGGACAGCGGTTCCCAGCCTTTCTGTAGGCCCTATCTTATAGACTGCAATACAAATTTGAGATCCTATGGACCCCAGGTTGGGAACCGCTGGAATATGACATAATTTATAAAGTATAGACAAATGAAAAATATCGAAACGAATGATACTTTTCTAAATTTGTTTCTTGCAATCCTGTAATCCTTTACAGTTAAACTTTTAATATTCCCTAGCTGTTCTATTTGAGTCTCGAATTGATTGTTCCATTCAAATTCAATACACCTGTCTGTCTCAGCTGTTAGTTCCTCGATTTTCTTATTTATCAATGCTTCTATTTTTCCATGGATGTCTGCCAGTTCATTTGAACTTAGTGTTTCTGCACTAATCAATTTGTATTTCTTCAACTTCTCTAGCAATTTATTTATTTCCTGATTATTGCTAATATAATCTTCTTCATTTTGATCAAGGTAAGATAGGAGATTACTCTCTCTGAGTCGTAGAGCTTCATGTAACCTCTTGAAGCATTCTCGAATTTTCTTTCTGCTCTCTTTTCCTTGTTCGATAAAGTGGACTTTTACTTTTACGTTAGCCATTCCTTTGAGCAATCCTGTTGTTTTTTTTTTAAATGTGAATGTCTATTATTTCTTTTAGTTTCTTTATATATGTGATTCAAATATATAAGCAAGTGTGAAATTCCTGATATTTTCAATTATAACTTGTAAGTAAGAATCATATTATTCATTACTCACAAGTATAATAAGGAAACATGATATTCTTTACTCATACATCATCATGTCGATAAAGAAACATGAAATTCTTTACTCATACATCATGTCGATAAGGAAACATGATAATTTCTAAATATGGAAACCACCCTCTTTGCAGTAAAAATTGAGTTTATGGATTCGGTGAAAGAAGAACTGTAATTTGTTCCTACCAAATTGAAAAATATTTTCTTACATAAGAGTCATGATATACCTGGTTCTGGCCATTTCGGATGGCGTAAAACGTTTGAGAGACTTAAAAATAGTGCATTTTGGTTTGGAATGGCATGGAATGTTAGACAATTTTGCAGCACATTTGATAAATGTATGATCGTCAAACAACTTAGACCAGTATAGACTCCTTTAGTTATCTCTCCCTTGGCAAAGAATCGCAGTTGATGTCCTAGAGGTACCTATAAAGGCACAGGGAACAAGTATATCTTAGTCGTTCAAGACTATTTCACCAAATGGTTGGAAGCGTTTCCTATGCCGGACCAAAGAGCAAACAGAATAGAAGGGATCCTAATGACGCTGTTTTGCCATATTGGTATTCCGAAGGAATCGTATAGTGATCAGGGGAGAAACTTTGAGAGTGCATTAGTCTCAGAATTATGTAGTTCATTCGGTGTTAAAAAGACTCACACAAGTTCAATCATCCCAAGGGGATGGTTTGGTGGAAAAATCGAAGCGTATTCTGTTGGATATGTTGCGTACATATACGGACAGGAAAGATCAGTGGGATGAATATCTACCATTAATGGGGAGAAATGTAGAGTAATTAATAACGTCTGGGCGCTGATTGTAAATTATATTTCTGAACAGGTTGTATTCAGAATCAATTAGTACTGAACAGTACGTATAGTGAGATTCATATTTGTAGATGTGTGTGATAACTTAGATCACGTAATAACTCTCATAAGTTTATCTTACACCTATATAATTGTAGCATAATGGAAATTGAAAGAGAGCGAGCGATTCATGTTGCAAGTTCATGATCATGAAATTTTACAACAAATGGAAAGTCTGAACTATTGGATCATGTTGTTATGGATGATGAAACGTGGATCCACCAGTATGATACTGAGCGTAAAAAACATCCATCTGTCTGGAGATTTCCAGGGGAAGACTATCCTACTAAAGTGAGACACCAAAAAAGTGTGGGAAACCATATGGTTGCGACATTTTTTGCGAAAATCGGGTCATGTTTCTACAATTCCATTAATTAAGCGAAAACAGTTAACTCAGAATGGTATTCCGAAGTTGCGTACCAAAGTTAATACAGGAGTGTCTTTGTAAGTACTAAAAACGAGTTAGAAGACCAATTCTATGGCATCATGACGATGCAACGCGTACACAGCTGCAAGAACATTATACACCATTGTAGAGAATGACATTCAGCTCGTCACCCACCCACCATATCCACCGGATCTTGCCCCATGCGACTTCTATCTATTCCCGAGGATGAAAAATGCAGATACGTGGAGTTACTTTCGACATTCCAGCGGGTGCTGTCGAGGCATATAGAGGCTGCTTAGAGCAGGTAAAACCTGAAGATTGGACCTCTTACTTTGAAAAGTGGTTTGAGCGGATGCATAAATATATTTCCCACAATGGTGGTTACTTTGTACAATTATATTCCATATTATAAAATTCTAAACTATTTCAATTGACTTCAAACAATAGTTATACCCGAGTCGCAAACCTTTCTTAGTGACCCTTGTATATACTTTAATTATTACCTTGTTTGGATCGTTTCTGGGTGTATACATTTCATACATTTTGAGTAAGTACTATTGGGAGCTTTATTCATTACTTTTGACTCTGCATTCGATACAAAAGCAATGCCCCGCCTAACAATTGACTAGTGATGATTCAGTTAATTTATTTGTTTACATAGAGAAATATTTTTGTTTCGATCAAAATGTAGCATTTTCCCCGACTATATGTATGTATTATTGATACTTAACAATAGGCAAACTATACCTACAATCAGTGTTCCCCCAAATCGAGTTAAAATGAAGACTCTATGCATAAGGTTTAGTACGTATATAAGCGACAGAGGCTCCCTCAATCCCAAAAATAGTGTGGGAAACGCTGCCTACAATCTATTTCCCAAATCGAAATGAGTCATCTAAATGCTTACGAAGCAAATTTGTTAACAAAAATGCTCCAATTTGGAAGCACTGTAGAGGAATTTATCGTCTTGCATATATATTCTATATACCTTCTTGACTTCTTCCCATGGCCTGATAATACATTGGTGTCGTATCTCTAATAATGCTGACGAAATCTTGAAATGACCATATATGTTATAATGATTGCGTCATATACTTGTAGGTTCGAAACAAGTCTCCTACAAACAGTAGGATCCTCAGACCAAAAGGATACTAACAGTTCATCAGAGAGCAAGTTAGATCGTGTCTACCAGATGACTGGATTCTCTGATCCTATCTACGCTGAAGCTTATGTATATGTACATCAGTATGACATCATTCTTGACATCCTCATTGTTAACCAGACTCCTGATACTCTACAAGGAATCCTGTTGGAACTAGCTACTCATGGAGATCTGAAACTAGTCGAGAAACCATCTCAGATAAATCTAGCTCCACAAGACTTCGCTAATATCAAAGTAGCAGTGAAAGTTTCATCCACCGCAAATGGAGTTATTTTCGGTAATATTGTGTATGATGTAGTCGGTACTGCATCCTCTGACAAGAACTGTGTTGTATTGAATGACATACACATTGATATTATGGACTACATAAGGCCTGGTCATCTGATGCAGGAGGACTTCAGGAAGAAATGGACTGAGTTTGAGTAGGAGAATAAACTATCTGTTAACCTTTCAATCAAGAATATGCAAACTTATCTAGAACACAGTCAAATCTACTAGCATGAAATGTCTCACACCTCCAAAGGCTCTCTCTGGAGAGTGTGACTTCCTCTCTGCTAATCTTTACGCCAAAAGTATATTTGGAGAGGAAGCTCTTGCTAACATATCTCTCAAGAATCCTCAAGATAAGGATGTCTCTGTTACTGGACACGTCAGAATCAGAGCTAAGTCACAAGGCATGGCACTCAGCTTAGGAGATAAAATCAATATTAGTCAGAAGAAGGAAATATCAGTTTAGTCTCTCATAGAGTGTAGAATAATTTGCTAATAGAATATTGTTTTCTCACTGATGATATGATACAATAGGCGATATACATTATTGTTAATTCTTCTACTTTATATGTGATACATTATGTTGATTAGCCTAAAATACAGATTATACATATTGAGAGAACTATTTCAGTCATAATTAAGAGTATATCCCACCATACATATACAGTGGCATACAATATGCAATTGGTTGCATCAAATAATAGTGTATGCAACAAATTTAACCAGGCCATGTTCCATTAAAAACTATTATTTTCATGCAACCCTTAGTATACGTGATGCAACTTTCTGTGTAAGAATCTTATAATATCATGACAAAGGCTCTGTTAGTTAATTCTACAATTTTGCTTTGATAAATATCGTGGAGCAGTAGGTAGATATTATCCTTACTTTAGTAGTGTTGTTCGCCATAAATATACATGATATTTGTTCTGTTCATTTGATCGTCTTAGCAAACATTGCAATTCGTACGTATTTTGCTGCTTTCCTAATGTGTACTTAGGGGCAGCGGGGTCAATTTTAAAGCAATCAGGTCACTGGTTTGATTTAAGGTAAAGTGGTCCGACCCGGCCAGTAGGATTGAATAGGCAGAGCACTAAGTGCTTTTAATTTATTGGATCGTACTTCCGCAACTGCTCCTTTAAAATGGAACACACTCCAATTGCGTTCATTTTCATTTTCTAGAGTTACAATCATAGATAATCAATAAGGACTTGGACCATGTACATTGGGAAAATAGGTATTATCAAATGTTACTTTCAAGACATGTTGCTAACACTTGATGTCATGGATATCAGCTGACTGCCTAGACCAATAATAGCATATTCCATCATTCCATGATATTCATGTGTTATTTTATTTTTTCTTATTGTAAATATAATACTGTCTGCTTACAGGCATTTGCCACTTGACCTCACTGGGAGTTTACAACACTTTAATAACGTTTTGATGTTTTACAGCATATATTGCGTCAGATCAAGTCAAGCACAAGCATGATCCTTGATATTCCTTGTACGCATAATTCTATTTTAATTAAATTTTTCTGACATGACAACCGGTATCCAAGAAACTACTCCTTTTGTTCAGTTACTTTACAATTTAATTGAGGTCTGCGGTATTAACTCTTCCATAAAGCCTGTGCTGCTCTTGTTAATAAATCACTAATCAAGGGCACCATAGCTAAGCGAATTCAGTATCTAGTCTAACAGAAACTTATGTATCCCATAATACCATCTGGGATTTACTATAAACATAAAAATCCCCTGTATTATTCATTAGAAATACCAAGAACGTAATTATGAGAAATGATTTAACAATATTTATCCACAGTTTTAACATAATATTTTGAATTCTGTTAATTCTGTTAATTCTATCATTCGGACTAGTTGCAACAATCGATAAAATCCATAGTTCAATTCTTCTAAATTTTATTACAGTGATTCAATATACCATACACTTGGGACTGATTGCCCATTTAGTTGCTAGTGTCTCTCTATGAATGTATCTGACGGCTGATTAGTTGATGAATTAATTACCTTTGTAAGTTAAGTTTAAGTTCTCTAAATAATTATTATATGAGTGAGAGATGCTTCTTATTCACAATATCTATGAAATATTAAATGCAATGAGGAACTGACTATTTTCCAAAACGAAACTATTCTTCGACTTATGCCTAAATACATAGGCCTTAACATTTGGGTATCTGTTCGCCTCCCTTCGAGGTCTTGTTATGTGATTATTATTGTGTTGATTTTAAGCTTATACTTTGGAAGCATACAAGGACCTGTCATGATTAATTGAGAACAATTTTGGGAGCTTTTTTCCGCCATCACTTTGTAAGTATTACCAGTGACACAGCTAATACTCACTATTTCTATAGATATTTGATAATAGTTCAATTTTGGGGTACAAACCAAATGCGAATATCAGTATTCAGTATTCGGTTAGGCCGCTAGTCACGAAGACTGATATTCTGTTCCTGCAGTTTCAACCTTGAAAGTTTGCTATGTGATTTTAGGTATCAGCATTCCTAAGACGTGAGCTGACTCAAACATCAGATCAATCACAAGAAGATGAAAATATAAAATACAAGAGACACCTCATCTTATGTCTACACACCTGCTGTTCTATGTTCCCTGAGATTGCTAGCTCTATCCTCCCCTCTATGATGGATTCTGTCTTAGATCAGAACCACCTGATCGCCTGTGATGTGCTTAAACTAGTGCGGGAGATTACACATCTGTATCCAACACTCAGAGAAGATTTGATAAGGCGGTTAATTGAGGTATTCTCACAGGTACAATACAATAATCTATACGATGAAGAAATTGGCAGCCAATTCAAATTTAATGGACTTTTTAGAGTGCACCAATACTTTGGTTGGGGAGTGTGTATATATATAAATACAAAACTAGCCACGTATGGTACAATATCAAAGCAGCTATCAAAACGACGATTTTATTCACCTACGAAGGTTATTAACTGGTAATTAAGGGCATCTGGAGTTTGTCATTGATCTTTTCCTTATTCATGTGCGTCAAGATCTTCCTTACGTGGACATGATGAAGGGGGGTCATGATAAGGGTTTTTAAAGAGCAATCGAGGTAATTTCATTGAGTTGCATGAGTTTCTTATCAGATATTACCGACTAGTCAAGTCTGCACATGACATAGCAGCATATACAATGCTCTCTCCCACGGCACAGAACAAAATCTTTATGGCATCCGTAAGCTTGTTGCACTTCAAATGAGTAAAGGTGAGATAAATTACGGTAAGTATGCAATACTCTCGGATGCTACAAGAACAGGGACCCACAAAGAGGTTGAAGTAATGGTATTCCGTTTTCTACATGACATGAAATTTATGGAAGGACAGTGATTTTCGTTGATATTTCGATAGATCTGATTGCTCAGGGAATATCAACATCATTACAGGAGCTTTGATCGCCACTTGAACCAAACTTGTCACAATGTCTTGGTTTTCTTTCGAAGGAGCATCAGTGATGTCCGGACATAAGGGCGGAGTAAACGGACATTTCGTCGCTATGTCGTACCTGAGATGGATACTTTTCTTTCAATCTATACATATGCGAGCCGCTTCGCTTGCTTGCGCTGCGGGACTTGCGAACACTCTGTGTTTGCATGTAACTCGGCACTTGCCCCACCTGTGATGTAATTGTGCTCGACCAATAGCGCCGCCACTGCTTGAAAGTGGAAAATTCGGAATAAGAGTACTTGATTACCCTGGTATAACCGTTGAAACAAGTTTCTAAGCTATTTAGAAATTGTTAGCTTTATATTCATAACAACAAATACATTTACATATGATTAATTCAGAGTGTGAAAATCGGATTCAGCATATTCGATATATTTAGTTTGATTGAATTATGTTTACTTTCTCCCTAAATACGATAAATACATAGTTATGCGACATCTCAGAATTGAGATATTCGAATTCGATGCAACATTCCATAAATCCTTTTCCTTGACAACAGACAGACAACAATTGCAATTTAATAATATAGATAGTCGACTATTTCTAGTCCTAGTCTCCTTAGTTCTGCCAAGTCTCCATAAATTTGACTGCTATCTACGTATCTACGTATGAAGATTATTTCTACGTATTTCTAGCTAATTACATGTACTTGTATTACCTTTGTTAACATCTAACTGCGACCATAGAAAATAGTACTTTGATAGTTTGTTGCATGCTGATAGGATTGTTTACAAACGCGAAAGTGTCCATATATCTACATTTATTAATGATTATTAATAAAAAGTTGTTAGCTAATGGCATTTGTAAAAGCAAATTAGGACCTGTTCGGGGTCATTAAGGGATTTTAAAATGCTCCGTAAAAACTATAGTTTCTACGTAAATTTTCGGTCAATCTCCATAAATTTTTCTGAATTCACTTGGCAGCACTGAGTGTTCCCCTACCTCCTGATTGTTGGTTGGTGTATTTGGGAGCGATATCTAGTTGCTGAACAGGTTTTTGATCGAGTTAGTTAATGATATTGCTCGTATTCTATTATTATGTGTATTTTCGTTCACTCTTTGAACTGTAGTGGAGAAATTTACCTTGGAATAGTGGCAAGCTTGCACCTGGATGTTGTGAGGATCTCTGACTACCTCAGCTTGTTGGATAGGGTCTTTGGAATCGATATCTACTTGCTGAATTGGATTTTGATCGGATTTGTTATGAATATTGTATAATGATATCTTGTGTTATATAATTGGTCTTCCCTGGATCAAATATAGCCACCCAGGACCACTAATGGCCGGACATATCTGGTCCCTGGACAATGTAGAGTGTTACAGGACCTCAATTTCAACAAATTCTGCCGTAGATTTAATTCATTCTATTACAAGGGTAGTGTGCAGGAAATCTTGAAAAAGTACTACCAAAATGCTGTATAGTAGAACTTTGTTAGTTCTTACTCGGCTTAAGACGTACTTTTCTCCAAAAACGGATTATCAATTTATTGTACCAAAACGCAAAGCCAAATATGAAATGAAGAGAGAGATGCAGCTTTTCGTAAAATTGTCCCTGCTGTCTCAAATTTCTTTTAGTATCCGGCAGATATGAACAGCAACGATCTATCGTGGTTGGAGGGAGCCTCAAGGATGCTTGTGCTGGCGCCCAAGGGCCTCCACACCCCACGATCCGTCCCTGACTTATTGTGATGAATTTTCTTGCGCCTAAACGAACTGAAGGATGGCCGTTTAAACATATTTAGCCCATTTAATGGATTCCTTACAAGGCCGGCGGAGCCGGTCATGCAGGTCAGATAATTGCCTGTCCACTTTTTGGCTTGCCTGTACATTTGTATGGGAAGCTATGAACACTTAGCATTTTTTGCCTGATGGAATACCTATCTGTTTCAAGCAATTTTACTCCCTCTATAATTTTCCAGATTGCAGCTCCATCCTTACAATTATTTTCATGATCTTTTGACAAAGAACTGAAAGTGAGGTCAATGGGTTGTCCAGGAGTCTGCATCAATTTCCTCTTTACTTCCTGCATTTCCACTTTTTCTTTCTCGGCTTGTATTATAAATTCCGTTTGTTTCGGCTCTGGAGAATAATATGTATAAGAAATGTAATTATCATAATTAGTTTCACAACATTGAAATCACTTAGATATCTTGTGTCTCACTCTTATATTCCTTGTTTATCTGGCATTTGTGTATTGCACTGATCTGGTAAATTCATCTCAGATCCCTCCTTCTTTACTTGATCAGTGTTTGTTAATTCATTTGTATAACTATCCGTCCCTGTCTTAGAAATACAACTGGAGCTTCAGAGGGGATAGTAGCTACAGGAAAAATTGGTTTAGCACCAGATAGTTTTGCAAGACTACAATGAGGAATCTGTCCATCTCTTGGGATATAACTAGAATCGGGTTACAGACCGGGGAAGAAGTTTGAAGGATTAGAAGTAGCTAGGGGCGTTGATTGGTTTGAGAGTGAAGTGATACCGGATTGCGGTTCAGAAAAATGAAAGAATGAGTCATTTGTAGTATCAATATCTCCAGACAGATCAAAATGGTCGCTAAGTTCTTGGGGTTCTTCACAATTAGTGGTCATAGATATCGATAGAATAACTAAAGAGCCTATAAAGTATAAATTCGATTTACATCTGAATTTTTAGGCTCTTTAGTTATTCTATTGATAATTGGCGATCTATCACGAGTGCAGATGGTCACAACATCTACAGAGTCAGTAGAATAGAAGGCACTATAAGATCTGATAATTTCTAACAAATGGCATTTTGACTTGAATTTTAAGTCGCGGAAGGGAATACTTATGGGCCAGCATAAAGGTTGGTACTCTGTTCGTCCCCAATAATCACGGAACTTACCTAAACGATATGAATAGATATTTATGGTGTATCAGAGAATGTTTATTGACTTTAATAATAGGACAAAATAAAATGCTGAAAAATATACATTTAACAAACCAGTCGACTTTGTGTAATCAGCGTTGAGATTTTCTGACCATGCCAATATTGTAACACCCGAAATCTTCATTAGAGATGAGATTCAAGGTATTCCTTCCGCATGTGAAGGTTTAGAAATAGTACATATATTAGGATAGGCAACAGATTTCCAAATTGGAACGTTATGGTTGGTGACAAAATTTTTGAAATCTTGGCTGCCAATGATGGATAGTTCGCCTCTCCAAGTAAAAATGAGGCCTAATGATTCCCCTGTAACGGAATAGAACCGCTTCAGAGTATTACTTAGAATAGCCTGTGCGTTCCCAATGGTCATTTTCGGCATCTTTGATAAGGATAAAATTCGGGTAAGCCGTAAGGTATCCGTTAGGGAAAATAATGAATTTTATCACTAATTAGCAAAAAGAGAACGTGTTTGAAACATGTTTGAAATATGGCAAATATGTACATAAATACAAATTATTTCGTTCATGATCAATTAATTAATAAATAAATATTTGCTATTACGAAAACATATATTTATAATTTATTAATAAGCATACAAGAAACCATAGGAGCGTGGTCTCAAGGAATTGTAATACCTCCAAATAAAAGGAATTCAAAAATCAATTATGACGTTTTCCTTTTGCTTAAACTTTCCCATTATTATACCAGTGCCGTGAACCACCACTAGCTATTGTCAGAGATCCCAATTCAACTCTCACGCCATTTTATCATCTTCGCTGTACATTTTGATTTTAGATTCTGAAATGCCAAATCTCATTCCTTTTGAGAGGAAATCTCACTACTTGGTGAGACGCCAGGTTGGCATCTATGTATTGTCCGAGGCATAAACAGTCTAACTTTGAAAAGGATTAATGGTAATAAGTCAATGCGAGTGGTGAGATCTAGTATTAACGTATTTAACCTTGATCAGTATTTTCAGTCAACTCCCTTTATGTCAAACACTGATATACTTATCAATATACCTGCTTATATCTAATTCTGAAATTGTGTAAATTTGGTCCCAAACCGTCAAAGAAACAAAATCATCAGTTAAATCGAGCTGTGCTTATCTCGAAGGCGGAAGGGATTATCGCGGAACAATGACGATATAACGGGAATTGACTGTACATATTAATTATCATTTCATGTCCTAGTTTTTACGATTGTCACACTGTATGAAATAATTATTGTTACAATTCTGATTTCTTGCTTCTTATTAGTTATTACAATTCATCAACTTATCCTAGATATGTAACAAAACGATAATGGTTGTACAAGTGATCGTTTTTCTGGTTGATAGCAGTTCATCCATGAACCAGGTATCCTATCTCGGCACTTCCTTGTTGGATATAGCAAAAAATGCGGTGGAAAGTTTTATAAAAATCAGAAACAGAGATAGCTCGGGGCGTCACGACAGATATATTCTTGTAAACTTTGATGAACGACCTTACTGCATAAAATCTGGATGGAAGGAGAGCCATGCTACGTTTTCAGCTGAACTCAAGAATCTTAAAGGAAATGCTATTTCTACTTTAGGAAATTCATTAAGAGAATGTTTTGATTATTTGAATATTCCGAGACTACAATCTGCTACAGATAATTATGGTATGGGTAGGAATCCGTTTTATATTGAACCTGCTTGTATAATATTGCTATCAGATGGCGGATCATTCACTAATTTGTCTGGGGTAGAATCTCTTCTAAACCTACCCAACAGTGGGTATGAGGGAGCGGAACTAACTAAGGAACCGTTTAGATGGGATCAGCGATTGTTTTCTATAATCCTTCGAGTCCCTGGTGTCACACCAGCACACTCTCTTACTCCTACTCAATTCTCTCATCTCGATGCTCAGCAAGAGATAAACTCTATGTGTGAGGCAACTGGAGGTAAATCTTACGTAGCAATCTCACCCAAATCTCTAACGCACTCTCTCGAGTCTATCTCTACCAAGTTACAGACGGGGGTTGTGGTAAACTTTGAGTGTATGAGAGATCCTGTCCGGAACAGTAGTCGCTCTGACAACAGAAGTTCTGATTCTAGTCTTTCTGAGACTACCAATATCTCCAACATTTCTTGCGGACGTAAGTTGATGTATGTGAAGGCTAACCCCAAAACTGGACAGTTCAATGGGCACTGGCCTATCCCTGAAGAGTTCTGGCCTGATGCGAATAGCAACCAGTTGCCGCCAAGGAGTGCTCATCCAACGATCTATTTCGATACGAAGGAATCTCATCCTCTTCTAATTGAGAATTTCCCGTTTGACAAATACGAACTTGAACCATCTCCACTGACTCAATACATACTAAGCCGTAAGAATACTCACAATTCCTCTTGGCAGTGCTACGTAATGAATAGCGGATTCAAGGAGGGAACTGCACGTGCTTTCGGGTATCTCAGGGCTAGTAGTGGTGGGAAGCATGTGAACATATTCGTAATGCCTTATGACTATCCGATTATCATCCCGTTGTTAGATGAACTGAGTAAACAGAATTTTCGTCCTTCTTCTCAATGGACACAAGAGTTTAACAAATATCTGAATTCTATTCCTACTTACTATATACAACCTCTGAAGAACTCTCTTAGACTGTTTGGTGCTAACTCTCTTCTAATTCCCAATTCTTATGATGGTAACCCTAGTTACAACATCATTGCATATCTTAAGAAGATAAAACGACAATCTGAATCAGAAAGCAAACGTGTGTATACCTCTATTCCTCTTAGGGAGGTTGAAGTTAGTAGTCATAACAAGCCTGTTGCTAAGAGGGGTAGTGTATACGGACTGAGACACACGTGTCTTGACAAACTTAGGAAATATCGTGACATACTCACATCTCCTCACTCCTCGACACGGCTATCCATACGTGACTACTCCATACCAATCTCTCAGATGGGTAACTACCAAGAATATCTCAGTAGAGTACCTCCTCTGAGAGAAATCGATATTTGTATGTCACGCACACAACTATTTGCTAACCCATATAAACTGGTAGATATTTCTGCAAAGAATTCAATACTGGATGAAGCTGATGAAGATATCGAAGATAGATACGGATTTAAAGCTCCTACAGACAAGCGCATTAAGTCTAAACACAAGATTAGACCTCCTTCTCCCAACACTCCTCCTCGCTCTATGACTCCTCCTCCTCTCTCTCAATTTGAAAAGCAACTTAGTTGGATAGAAAAGAGGCAAACTCCATCTAACGATTTAAATTCTAATTATTCGTCTTTAAAATATTCTCAGACTAGTTATTCAGACATATCTCCCTCCCCCTCATTAGAGAGCGGATACAGAGACAACCCCCATAGATTAGCTTCTAATCACCCAGCGAGTGACTTATCTTACTCACAGAACAATTTACTCAACTCAAGCGATACGGAAGAACCATTAAACAGCAGAGATGAACCGTCTTGTATATTATCCGATTCTAAGAATCTACCTGCCAACCACTTCAATACGAAACGCTCAAATCCAGCTCCATTCCCTACCACTCATCCGAAGCGGCAAAAAACTGAGACAATGGTCAGTGAGAGTCTTAATTTTGACGTAATTAAATTGAAACAAATTAGTTTGGCTAAAGAGGATATTCGTGTCGAGATCAGAAAATCAGGAAAGAATTATGACAATTTGTTTAAAATATTAGAACGTTTGCCTGAGGTGGAACAAAGGAAGGTTTTAGTCCAAGAGGCCTTAGATTGGGCCGCGCGATTTAAGAAACGCAGTCTCATCCAGTTATTGGAGAACTGGAAAATTAAAATTTATCTAAACTAAAACGAAAGTTATACTTTCTTTGAGTAATACATTTTATAACTATTCTCCATCTAACAGTAAAAGACGGGTTAAACAAATATGTCACAACATAGATTGTCATGGTTTGCATTATTGTTTAATATTTAATTTTAAAAGAAACAATGGTGTGTGTTTAAATAATACAATATTCTTAGTTTTAGCATTGGATATGCTTTTATGTTATGAGAAGACCATAAGATGAGAATTAAATCCAATAATTAATCTATAGACAGATATGTTTGAGAAGATGTAATTTAGAATTAATCTGAATATGACTGAATATATTTAGAACATATAAACTGTTTTCCTTCTTCATGATATACATTAATTCAAATCTTGAATTACAAAGGACTAACCATCCAATAAAGTCAAGAAGAGTCAATTTATAACTTATAAGGAACGGTTAATAGATAGGACCGGTACACAAGTGTACACCTCATTGCGTATAATAAAATATATAGTTTGTGAATTCAGTATAGCTTTGATACAAAATAACATAATTAAACTGCCTGCATTCACAGGAAATATCCAAAAATCTATTGATGTGCAATTTGATTCATAGAATACTAGTTGTGTAGGAAACATCAGGGTTACCAGACGTCCGTTATTCACCCTTTGTCCTTTCTTCGAAAATGTCCGTATTATCCTTCTATATTAATATTTGTCCTTTTCGTAATTTTGTCATTAAAGATTACTACATAATAGGCAATATACCCAGATTCAACTACAAAATCGTCTATGCTTGGAAAATGAAATTCTTACTCTTCACATCCATCAAATTAGTAGATAACCAGAAAGAAAGTACATTAAAATTGCAAATTTTTATATGATCATGTTAGCAAATAACTCCGTACCAAAAAACACAATATGTCTCGTATGTAAATAGTATTATGGAGAACCAAGCACGTGCAAGCAGCCAAAAACATCGATTTCTACAGAATTTAGTATTTATCATCTTAAATAAAAGTACGCTCTACTGAGCAGACACCTAGTTTTGAAGGAAGTCGTCTATACATGCTCAATTGTATACTTGCATGCTGGTGGAATTTTAATGGTGGGATTAGGAAGAATATTGGTTGGAAGTTCAGTATTGCTGCATGGAACAGTCAGAAGGGTTAGGCAGTCCCTATTGTTGTACTTAAATTTCAACATGTTTCCAATATTTTTATGAAGAACATCTGGTAACCCTGACTCAAATGCTATATTCATTATGTTGCGAGTATACTTTGCCTGATAGAGCTGAGCAGGAGCGTAGACAGACTCAATCCCACCCGGTCGTTTGGCCTGGTTTTGCGTGGGTGGATTTGCAGGTTGCAGGCAGTTCCCATAGATAACTTGAATTGAATTGCGGACCCCTAAATGACTTCCGATTTTTTTTGAAATTTAGTAGCAGTAAGACGCTTGACATTACTTCACAAATTTCAGATTTTTTTGGACCACCTTAGAACGAATACGTATATGTACAGTTGAAATCGGGTCATTTTCAGATCGGTTGTTTTTTGTCAAATATTATATTTCTATTATTATCGAGTATTTTTCTCTATCTGAGGGTGTAAACAATTGAAAATCTGTTCGACTTATTTTTTCCTAATATATTTTAGTGAATTTTCAAAATAATGGATTAGTACATGGCATAATTAATAGCTAATAATATGTAGACTTGTGTATTGTTAATTGGTGTATATTAGCTATCAAATTTGCTATCAAAATAATCTTGTCTATCAGTATTTAGCATAATGTGGTTTGTTGTCTATCTGGTTATTTTGTCGTTTTTACATTGTAATCAAATGGACAAAATAACCCGATTTCACCTGGACTAAGATTGCGTACTGTCGTTTTAAGCAGCCTTGATTTATAATATATTAGACAAGGCGTTTGGAGTAGAATTGATTGGCGTGGGCTACTTGCAGCTGGCGCTCCATTGGTGTGAGTCAGTTTGCGGAGCTGGCTACCCCCTGTAGCTGAGTATATCATTGTTTGAACCATTAATAATAGTACGTTAGTGATTTATACTCATAATGATATAAGTAGAAATTTTACAGGTGATAAAATTAGATATAAACTAGTGGTAGAAATTGACAGAATAATATGTACATGTTTATAAACTAGTAATGGCAGCTAGATATCCACATATAGACTCAGATGATGATGATCTTCACTACCAGAGTTACTCAGATCATGATTCTGATAATGGCTCTGATCACGACTCACCGTCAAAAGCAACTGAGCCCCAGAAAGATCAACCCGGCGTGAATGAGCTAGTACAGGGCTTAACATCTTTAGCTATAAAAGGAAACAGGAGTGACGCACCTGAAGAGAACAGTGTGGCTAATACCTGGGTCGTCCATCGCAACAGTCATCCTGAACTAGACAGATACAAGGCTTTATGGGCGGAAGAACAGTTAGAATTGAAACAGAAACTAAGTGTAGAGGATTGTCCAGGAGTGTTAGCATGGAAAAAAGGATTGAATCCATTTGGAAATCTCAAATTAGTCGGGGGGGTGGATATCTCATTCATTAAGGGAGACGAAGTGAATGCTTGTGCTATGCTAGTAATCTTAGAGTTTCCTTCACTCAAGCTACTGCATCAGGTAATTTTACATCATACATACCATAATCTATGAATCTAGATATATTTATTGAGAATCTAATTACTCTCCTTCAGTATTCATAGTGATATTGAAAACTATCTCTCTTATTGATTACTGCCACTCTCCTGACGGATTTAAAATGGCTTATCATGCAATTTATTAGCCACATTCTTAGGATATAGTTGCGTTGCTATGAAGCTGAATATTCCCAAATACATTCAAGTGACCACTAAACGAAGAGTATTTTATTTATTTCAATCTGAGTTGTTTAATACGTCTTTCAATAATTAGACATATAAGCAAGCTTCGCTCACTTGCGCTGCACCGTCCGTTAACACTTTGTGTCCCCGTGTCGCACTCTTCGGGCGCCTCTTGTATTCTTATTAATTTTCTATTGGTTATAGACATGATTATAAACCTTTAAGCGGCTCAAAATAGCTGTTTTATCAAGCACATTACTCATAAATTCTATAATATATTTCAGATTTGCTACCATACCTTTGATAGCTCTACAATTTATAGACTCTTTTCGAGCACAAAAATATCCGATAATTAAAAAATCGGTTATCCGAGCAGCAGGAAGAATAATTAGTCTGTGAAAATTGATTTCAGCTCAGCAGGGAGCTTTATACTACTTTAATAAGTTTTTTGGATGGTGTGATCATTTTAGGTCCAAATCTTTGTAAATATGTAGCAAAATATGACGAAGGTTCACTGGTATGACAAATTAGTATTCGGTTCGAGCGGTTTCAACCTTGCTCATTACCCAAGATTTGCCTACATTCAAGCTGAATCATTGATTCTAAAAGGTTTATAGCCTAGGCTGGGCCATCTAATCTCCATCATAAAGGTATAACTAATAATTCTCGTATTAAGGACTTCTGGATTCTTACTCCAGTAACTGAAAAATTCCTAGACATTTCACTGTTCTTCTTTAATTGGAATAAGTTTAGAAAATTTAGTGTCCTAAAAAAAGTAGATCCGCTGTATCTCTGATATTCAAAGCAGTATTACAGTATTGTCATATTAGGACCCTACATGCTGCCAGGTCAATGTCGTAAAATGACCTGCTTATTTAGGAAATACTTGTAAGTAATCAGAATTGTGCATAAAGTTCAAGGTGGGAGTATGTTTGCGTTTGGCGCCCCCACCTTGTCATTGCATGATTTTACTAAAGCTCAACACTTCAGTATCCAGGGTGCAAAAATATTCCTCATTTTAAGAGGAAATTTCTCAAGCAACAGTACTATATATTAATAACTATTACACTGTAATCTAACAAACAGACATTAATCAAACTGAGAGAGAGCCCTCCCTGAAGTTACTTTTCCCGATTAGAAAGTTAAGAAGTACTGGCTTGCCTGTTTTAGCAATCTCTTTGGCTTTGAGTAGCAACATTCTTATCTCAGCTGGGTCATTGTTCTGCATCTGGAATCCCACGCCTCCGTAACCTTCTGCTACCAACTCGTAGCTAGAGAAGCTCAGATTACAAGCTACCTCTGATTTGAATATCTTAACCTGAGCTCTCTGGATCTGGGACCAGCACGCATCGTTCCCTACCACTGCAATTACAGGTGTTTTGTGTCGCATGAAGGTGTCAAATTCCGCAATACTATACCCTAGAGATCCGTCTCCGTAGATTATCCAAACTTCTGAGTCTGGTTTACAGAGTTTGGCGCCTAGACCAAACCCTCCTCCTACTCCAAGGGTCCCAAAGGGACCTGGGTCTAGCCAGGTAGAGGGACCATTCGGCTTGAGTATGTAGGAAGCAGTTCCAACAAAGTCTCCTCCATCCACTACAATAATGCTGTTCTTATCCATAGTCTCTCTTACCTGGAACAAGAGACTCATTGGGTTTATATACTTGTTAACAGGATCTCTACTCTTGTTGATATTTTCAGTCTCTCTCAGATCGTCCCTCTCCTTCAGGTGCATTAACCAATCCTTAGACACCTTGTATCCAATCCTGTGCAGCTCCTGACTCAGACTCTCTATAAACAGAGCTGGGTCTCCTAGGATAGATAGGTCAGGATTCCACATGACGTCAGTGTTACGTTGCAAGTCTTCTCTGTTTCTGTTTACAATAATCTTCTTAGATTTCCCTGAGAGAGCCTTACCGTACTCTAATCTAAAGTCACATACCGCACCAACTAATACTATCAAGTCTGCTTCTTTTAACGCCTCTCTTCTTTTGTGTCTCAGCAGGATGTCATTGTCCTCACCAAGTAACCCTCTGGTCATGCCAGACAGATAGCAGGGTACTCCCATCAGCTCCAGGGCTGAGCATAAATTTATAGGCTTCACAGAGTGTAACATTGCTTGACTTGATATAACAATAATTGGTTTCTTTGAGTTCTGGAATAGTTTGATACTTGTGTCACATTGAGCTCGTGTATGTCTAGGAAAAGATATGGGGAGAGGGCCATACTCCTGCTCCGTGAAAGCTCCTGTGAATATGTCTCCTATATTTACCTTAATTATGAATTCTATTAGTTTTTCCTTTGTATTCCTTGCTGGTTGTTTTGGCAGTGTTTCTTCCAGGAGCAATTCATAAGGATATATCGTGTCTATTGGGAACTCAACAAACACGGGGCCTGGAGTATCTGACATAGCCTGTTGAATCGCTTTACGGAGTATTGGGACTATTTCGTTTACTCTTGGAATTCTAGCAGTGTATTTGCACAGAGGTTTGAAGAGAGACATCTGATCAATGTCTTGTAGACTGCCTCGTCCCTCAAACAGCAATGCTGCTGCTCCAGAGAGCACCAGTAGAGGAGTCTGCGCCATCTGTGCATTCTTAACAGCTGTTATTGTGTTGGTAGCTCCTGGTCCTGCCGTCACAATAGCAACCCCTACATTTCCGGTTATACGGGCTTCTGCATCAGCTGCAAACACACAGCTAGCCTCATTTCGCGTGTCTATAACTCTTATAGCTTCTTCTTCACAAGCTACCAGTATAGGAGAGATGTGACCACCACACAGAGTGTACACGTGTTCTATGTGGTGTTCCTTCAGTACTTTGGCCACCAAGGAGCCCCCATGGTTTAAACCAGGTCTTCCTGTGTTTACTTTGATAGTATAAACTCTGAGTACTTTGAGTATGGGTATCTTCTTGCTGACAAAGTGCACGATAACACAAAGGGCCAGGAGAAGTAGTAACAGTATACTCACCGTCAGGAAATCCATTCTAATTATATTATTTTTATCAGAATACATATAATGTGTATAGGAGGGGTCCAGGAGCAGGGGGCAGGGCCCCCCTCCACTCCAGTATAAAGTTTAATTGTCTCTAAGAATTTTATTGAATAATTATATTATTTACACCTATACGCACAAAGTACTTTATCACACGTAGACAATCTCTGCTTAATGCGTACTTGTCGAACATTTTGATCATAGTTGTTACTTGTTAGCTTAATGTTATATTAAAATAGCACTAGCTACTCCATCAAACGCAAGAGATGTCAGAAAGGTTTTCAAGAACACAGGTTTACGAAACTTTCCTGGGAGTGTGTACAGCATCGTATAGCAATGAGTACACATGATCTTCCAATTCTTTCCAAAGCCGCTTGAAAATTTTACCCGCCCCCTTACCAAAATCTTGCATCCCTCTCTGGTGTAGTATGTACATATTCATTAATCAATAATTATGAAGCCATTTGATGATTATTTAACCATACAATGATTGTACATATAGTTATTTACCTCGTTACAAATATTCCATTCCAAATTTTGAAATAATCCGCTCTTGTTGGACTGTTCTCACTCATCTAATAATTGAGTCTTCCTATTTACGCGCCTTTAACATTATAGGAGAATACCATGTCAGAGCAAATAATTATTAGCGCTTCACATGTTCGAATTAGCATCTTGTCATTTGTTCGACTGATATTTTCTTATATATTTATTTTGTCATCTTTAACAGTAGATATTAGTCCTATCTCTCATTGATAGCGTTAGGCAAGTTCTAGTATTTTCATAGTTACGTACTGGTTAGGCGCATACATTACTTCTACTTTGTATGTACATTTTAGTTTTAAAACTTGTGACAGCTCATCGCGCCAATCGCGCACATTTCCGCTTCACTCCAATACTAGCTACGCTCGTTCGTGGGTTTAATAATTATGGAAGTATGAGGGGAATATTTTTTTAATTAGGATTATAGACAGGTAATCATTGAGATGTCTTGATAACATAGAAAAACATAGGAAAGTATAGGAAAATATAAGTCGAACAAATGACAACCTTAGAATTTTGAACAAATGACAATATGCTAATTTGAACAAATACAGCTCCCCCATAATTATATAGAAAATATTAATTGTTGTGACTATCAAGTATAAATTTATTTATTTATAAGTTTTCTAATAACCTTCTTTTCAACAAACAACTATAGAATTATGTGATGAATATATAATTTAGTGTCTACTCTAGATGTGTAGCTCAATTTATACATATTTGCTTCATTTCTGTTATCTTAATAAGGCGTTTTTGCTGAGTGAAATCTATAAATATTTTAATTCTATTTTAATTTGAGCATGTGATGAGATACGTTAGAATGATTAAACAGATTTAATTACTCCATCATCACAGCTCTGTTGCAGTGGTGGCGCGCTAGAAAATATACGCGCCAAATTGTTTTACTAATAACTGAATACTTGAGTGCATGTGCACAGCCTACGAAATTATAGCCTGTTCACAGTCTAGAATTTCCTGGAACAAGGTTTACATCAGGGGCCTTAAATACCTAGTTTTAGCAATACTTAAGTTTAAGTAGTTTAGTGAATAAGGCCCCAAATCTATCAAATTTGACTGATATAGATAAGTCAGCCTTTAAGACAAGTGATCGATATAAAGGATAAATATAGTGAAGTAGTTAATGATGGCCATTGGCCACCCAAGGGACTTGTAAAGATAAAACTTATGGGAGGCCACCACTATATAAAGTGGCCGTTATCGACAGGTTTGGCACTAGCAAGCGACCAAAATTGGTGGCCGCTGGTCGCGTTGAGGAAATGGTCGCTATCCAGATGTAATAATGGGAAATCGGAGGGGACTGTTTTAGGTGGCCGCTAAGTGCAGGTGGCCGTTAAGTAGGTTTGACTGTAATTGCCTATAAGGTTTTGTGAATTATTCTGAATGCTGTTTTCGATATTGTAATTTGGTAGACAATATCATTCTTGTGTTTCTCATTGCTAGTTATAAACTTTACTATTGCTGTTATAGAAGGAAGCCATTTCTATACTAATTCAGTAAGTTCTCACATGCATTGAATCTAATTTACACTACTTTAATCTGTGCAATCTATCCACCAGTTAAGTGACTTCAGAGCCCAGGAATGTGGTAAAAGTGATTTCAGCTGATTAGCCAACACGTTAGGTTTCCACATTAATATGTGTCCTAAAGCGATATGCTTTGTGATATCACGCTATTGCTAGTGAACTGAATGTAGTCATTACCTCCCATTGGCTGATGTTATAATTCTGGAATTCATTTGGCTCTACGTAAATGTGATCACTCTAATATTTTGCTATAAAAATTCGCTGAGAATAATAATTTGTAATTTCACGATTTGAAAAGAATTAAGTATGAATTCTCCACCGCCCACTTATTCAGGTGAATTCACTAGAATCCATTCAACACCTCTTTACTCTCATGATTACCAATCTATTGGACACTCTAGTGTATCACCCTCAACATCTGAATCTCATTTACCCCTCAGAATTGAGACTGATGGGACTGTTTCATCACACACAACAGCACCTATAAACACGCACCACAGTTGCAGTAGCATTGAACAAACTCATGAACTGATCTTCCCTCCTCCTTACCCCTCCAATGTACAGGAGAGTGCTTCCCATAGATCGCACACCCCTTCAGAATCTCTGTTAAACTCGTCTACTATCCTTCTTGCAGTTGAGGAACATCGTCATCTGGAGCAGGGTATTTCTTCCCTAGGTGCTACATTTTATTACACTTCTGCGATTACTATTTTCAAAGTGTTTCTCTTCATCTTTCATATAGCGAACATTGTTATTGCATCTATCAACTTTCACACTTGCCCTTATAAGGTAGGACATATTACGAATTTTATTCCTATAACAGTTCTCTTCATGCATTGTATTGGAGTGTTTTACTTAGCAGTAAAGCTGTGGAATGCCTGGATGAAGTTATGCAAGAACAACGAAATAAGTGAACAGAATACATTTTGCATTCAAGATCAGTTATTTTGGTTTTTAGACAAGCTATATTTATTTGAAATTCTCGTATTTCTTCCTCTCTACACACTACTCTTGTTATCTCACACTTTATTGTTCATCTTCTCAACACCAGATTTCTCCTGCAATTATTGCTCTCAGTTCTGTGATTCTTTCTTTTTCAAGTTCTCTTCAGCATCAATATTGTTATATGCTGTTCTCGGAGTAATGGCTTGCTGTATCAGTTACTTTTTAATATTTCTGAGATTCTGTAGCAGAGGTTTGGTTCAAGTCACTAAATTATTCTTTTTAAAATCAAATATGATAAATGAATAATTAGATTTATACTTTAAATACTATATTACATGTTTCATAGTGTTTGATTATCCCAGTATTTTCAGATTTTGTATTTCCCAGTCAGCTGTTTGATTGTTCTAACTCAGTGTACTACTATGTGTTTGTCATACTTTATTGAAATATATTTGTATTTATATACAAAAACGTCTAAATTTACCTTTGAACTACTTATATACAGAACAGTCTGAAGCTCAGAAAACTGGGCGCGGCCATCGTCATTACCGCCCGAGCTCTGACGGCTTTGTTTATACGTGTTGCAGTTTAAGTGCACTTAAACTACAATAGCACCTGAACTGCAACATATACTATCATTTCAATATCCTATTTATATATATATCATTTTCAGGAAACTGCAATGGTTGAACTAACCCTTCCTTACATCCCTGGCTTTTTGGCTTTCCGAGAGGTTCCATTTCTTAATGATAGACTTAACCTTGTGATTAAAAATCATCCTGAATTAATCCCTGAGGTAATTCTAGTGGACGGGAACGGTATTCTCCATACACGAGGCTTCGGTCTAGCCTCTCAGCTTGGGGTAATGTCTGACATTCCAACTATTGGTGTCGCCAAGACGCTGTTCTCAGTTGATGGGTTGTATAAAGACAGAAAGCATATGGATAGTATTGCAGCGTTAAGGAAAGCTGGTGACAGTTTCCCACTAATTGGTCATTCTGGAAAGACATGGGGTATGGCTCTTTTAGGGCAGGACAATGTAGTCAATCCTGTCTATGTATCAGTTGGACATAAAATATGTCTGGAGACTGCCAAGGAGCTTGTATTTGCTTGCTCACGGTCTAGAATTCCAGAACCAGTTAGGCAGGCTGATCTTAGGTCAAGAGAATTTATACGAAAACTTCTACGTAGCAAACAACCCTCCAATTCTTATGGAAAGAGGCAATATAAAGGAGAATATAAAGGTAAAGGTAAAGGCAAATCTGGTGATAGACAGAAATCATATTCTAAACCACGTAATTAGACCTTCCTGATAGTTCATATGTCATCAAATTCAAAGAGACGAATTATTCAATTTGTTAAATATTTTGATGCATGATGTTTTTCGATCCTTTTCAGTTAGATTGTTAATATTATTTTCTTATTTCAATCTTCGATTTTCAGGTAGATTTAAAGTTATTAATGACTTACGCTTGTTAAGCCCTTTAAGCAACTGATTTGATTAGTTAACCTCTTCACTTCATGGCTAGAGTATCTACATTTATATTATTAATACTTGGTTCATTTCTGTTTAGAGATTCCCCCTCAACCTTCCACCAATTTATGCCCCTACATATCAAAAGATAATAAAATGACCTAATATTTACACTGGATATATCGATAGAGTAATCTTGCTTTTGTTTATTCTATGAATTTTTAGCACCCCTGGCCTGAGCGGGAACTTTACATGTTCTAAAGTTATAATTTTACAACATATTTGGATTTTTTCAAAGATTATTCCAGTACAATCGTCCTGTTTTGATTAGCGAGGGTTCAGACATAGACTTTCAACTTCGTTTTACGGCAAAAGTAGCGGAGACGGAAAACAATATTGTGTACTTATTGATATCTCATACTAATCCGGCTAATGCTAGACACAGCACAGGAATATTATTGTTGTATAGGAAGCATATTTTAGGAGTACAAACGTCATATTGGTTTCCCGGAAATATTTGTGGTATGTAAGTTATACATTTCTCACACATTCCGTAATTGATAATATTGTTAAAATATCGATATCAGTTGGCTTTAGACACAGGAAATTTATTATAGCGAATGGGAAGTCATATTTAGGGACTTTGCAAATAACATTGATAGCCTAATTTTTTTGTGGGATGTAAGTTATGCGTTTTTAACACCTTTCCATCAAGTATATGCGTATCCTTAAAATATTGACATCAGTTAGCTTTAGACATAAGTAATGTATTAATTTCACTTAGGGCTGAATTAATATACTGTCTAATTGTGGAAATACACGTCGTCAGGCCAGAAAAACCTTTTGAAAATGTGCCATTTTATTTGCTTTGTGAGCAAGGCATGCGAACACTGTGTTCGCATGTAACAAGGCACTTCGTGCCTTGAATTGTTTCATCAGGTGCAAATAATAGAGCAACTATTATTTACACCTGAGAATCTTGCAAGTGCGAAATTCGGAATCAGCGTACTCGATTACCCTGGCATGAGCGTATGACCGTTGAAACCAAGTGTCTAAGACTAGAAATTTCTTTACTTCATACACCTAAACAGCAACAAATATTCACAATACGTTGTTGACAATATCATATTCGTATTCTATTACCCTAGAAATCCGTTGAGACCAAATTTCTGGAGCTATTTTGAAATTTGTTTGCTAGTATATATTCATAAAAACAACAATAAATTTACACATCAGAAACTTGAAATGCGAAGTTCGGATTCAGTATACTTTGTCGCCCATTGTGGTGGAGAGGCAGTGCGCTCATTTCTGTGTAAGGAGCGGGGGTGGGAGCGCCGTTCCACTTAAAGGCTAGGACCGCGGAGCGGGAGCACGCTCCATAAATGAGGCGCTCTTAGTGCTCTATGCAGCACGTCTGACGGGTGCCGTCAAAATTCCGGGGAAATGTATTTGATATATTCAGTTATATCTATTTATATTAGCTAATCTATGAAATTGCGAATCTTTTGCTCTCTTATACTGCTCTCACTTTTGAGAAATTCCTATTCCTATTTCATTGAAATCGATGCACACGCTGAGGAATGCTTTTTCGATACAGTGAAGGCTCACACCAAGATAGGAATAACATTTGAGGTAGTGGAAGGTGGGTTTTACGATATAGATGTTCTTATATTCGATCCAGAAGAGCGACCTATCCACACAGGAGTGAGGGAGTCTAATGGGAAGTATACATTCGCAGCTGCTAACGATGGAACTTATAAATACTGCTTCTCTAACAAAATGTCAACAATGACACCTAAAGTTTTAAAGTTTAGTGTAGACATGATGGAACCGACCAGCTCTGATCTAGAAGGGGGCAGCACTGGTCTAGAAGCTATGATACAAGAGTTGTCTAAAGGATTAACAGTTGTAAAACATGAACAGGAATATATGGAAGTAAGAGAGAGGATACATCGAATGATTAATGATAACACTAACTCAAGAGTTGTATGGTGGTCCTTCTTCGAAGCTCTAATTCTATTTCTGGTAACTATTGGACAGATTTACTATCTCAAGAGATTTTTTGAAGTGAGGCGAGTTATATAATATTGTAGAACTAACTAATTTAGTCTTGTATCAGAGTATGCTGTAATTCTTGAAATGAATATTCAAATATAAAATGTATTTGTATCAGTTTTATAAAGATTCTTTGTAGTTAAGAGAGTATATCTTAATACTACCTCTGGCCTTATAAACATATAACTTACTAACCCGGAAGTTGGTTTATCTGTGTGATGATCATTTCGAAAAAATTAATTTCAATGGTAGGGAGAGTAAACCGTAGAATATTATTCTGATATTTCTAAAAACTGGAAAACACTGATAAATCAGTGTCTCCAACGCTTGGGTTTTTTCCAAGTGCTTGGATTTCTCTAAAGTGTAGGGAAGAAATCCCAAGACTTGGGATTTTATTCTCAATTTTTTTTGGCATTATTGGAGTTCGTTGTAAGTTCAAACTATCAATCCTTGATCATTAACTCTCAACTTTCTTCTATATACATTTTATTATTTGTTGGTGAAGAATGTTTTGCCTACATAACTCATTCTTAGGATAGCTTGGGATTTTGTATATCAAGATGATTTTTTATGCTTCAGCTTGGGTACTTTCGAAATTTACGTTAGAAACACTGGATATAATAACATATTGGGTATGTTTATTCTGATGGATAACAAATGGGATGATCAGTACTGTGAATCCCAATTTGTACTCACAATTTGACAAATAAAGTTACAGTGGATTCCGCTTAATGTGGGCACATCGGTCCAGCACGTTTCGTCCACATTAAGCGGCTGCCCAGATTATCCGAAGTTTAATCAATTCATGATTTCATTAATAACCATTCTAGAGTTACCGTCCTTTAGCATTCATAGAATGTCGAAGCGAACGGACTTGCTTATTTCAGAGAAGATAGCTCTCCTGAAGAAATTCCGTTCCCAACCTCGGGGAACAAGCCAGAGAAAGTTATGCGAGCTCTTCGGGGTGCCAAAGTCCACCGTTTCGAAGTTACTGAATGAAGAAACTTTGCTAACAGAACGATGGACACTAGAGCAGGCAAGTCTTGGGAAACGGAAGAGAGATGGAAAGGATCCAGAGGTCGAGGAGGCATTGAATCTTTGGTTTAGTGCTGTTCTCACCAAAGGCATTAGAATCAGTGGACCAATTTTGAAAAATAAAGCCGAGGAACTCGCTCAAATGCTAGGCAGGTCGGATTTCGAAGCAACTGATGGCTGGTTGTCGCGCTGGAAAAAAGGCACACGATAAAATATAAGCGAGCCCATGGTGAGAAGGGTAGTGCTGATACGGTGGAAGCTGAAAAGTGGATGTCTATTGTTTTTCCTCAGCTCTTGCGCGAGTATAAGCCCGACGATATTTACAATGCGGACGAGACGGGGTTGTACTACCGAGCAACTCCAGATGGCTCGTTATGTTACGCTTACCAACAGCTCAGTGGTTCAAAGAAGGCTATGGACCGTGTAACAATCCTGTGCTGTGCAAACATGTCCGGCAATGACAAAGTTAAGCTACTCGTGATCGGGAAGAGCAAGAAACCTCGTTGCTTCAAGGGCATAGATATGGATACGCTGCCAGTCAGTTACCGTGCGAATAAGAATGCGTGGATGACAAGTTTGTTGTTTGAAGAGTGGATCACTAGGTGGGATTCTGCTTTAGGAAAGCAATCACGCAAAATCCTTCTTCTAGTGGACAACTGCACAGCGCATCCAGCTCTTGACACGCTGAAGAATATTCGCTTGGAATTCTTGCCACCAAACACCACCTCACTAATACAGCCAATGGACCAAGGCATAATTAAGAACATCAAGGGTCATTATAGAAAAGAGCTAGTGCAGATGACCATTACCGCTATCGAAGACAACCTGCTAAGTACATCTTGCACGGCCACAGAAGTAAGTGCAAAAATAACCGTCTTAGATGCTATTCGTGTTGTAGCCAAGAGCTGGCGACAGGTGAAGACCCAGACTATAGCCAACTGCTTCCGTAAAGGTGGCTTTTGGGTGACGGCATCTGAAGAGGGTACAGAAAAAAATCTAGCTTCGCAGGAGAGCAACGAGGAGCAAGCCTTGCCAGAAGTCGTAAATGGCGACAGCTACCTCCTGATAGATGAAGATATGAAATGTTACAATGAGGACGGCACTCTTGAAGATGACATCGTTGAGACACTCTCAAACAAGCGCCTTTGCCTAGAGGACGGCAGCGACAGTGACTCTGATAATGACACAGTAGTAAGAATAAGTAACGTGCCAGCCAAGCGCTCCATACAGGTTTTGCAGCAGTACTTCGTCGAGCAGGGTTTCAGCGATACACTTCATGCTAGTCTGGATATGTGTGCTGACGAAGTTTTTTCGAATGCTGCTTCTAAAATGGCACAGACTACCCTGGACCCGTTCTTGGCGTAGTTATAGATTATACAAATCAACTTTTGTTCCACGTATTTAGCATATACAGTCGACTCCGCTTAATCGGGTCACTTTGGTTCCAGAGCATTTTGACCCGATTAAGCGGAATAAATTAATACTATTCTATGGTTTTGTTCTTGGCCAAGTGACCTGATTAACCGGTGGCCCAAGCTTAACCGGTGACCCGATTAAGCGGAGTCGATTGTAATTCAACTTCAATCTATGATATTTAGAATTGGTTTGTCCACATTAACCGAATTATTGCCCATATTAACCGTAGAAATATAGTACACGTAATATAGAAATGAATCCGTCCCTGGTAAAATGTCCACATTATGCGGCTGCCCACATTAACCGGTGCCCACATTAAGCGGAATCCACTGTAATTATAAACTCTATGAACGATTCCAAACTTTCCTGATCAATTCATAAATGCTAGTAATGAATATTCTCCGATTTACACAGCTAACACAAACCCATCTTGCAGTAGCTTATACTTCATTACAGAGTCCTTATACTGTGCAATCTCTCGCATTTATACGCAGAATGAGTGAGAATAACAGCAATCTTAAAACTAATTCATCTCCACAAAAACCTGTATGGCAAAGTCCCTCAGAAGACCTCAACCTCAGAGACAGACTACATCTCAATAATTCCATTACACGTAGGAAAGATCTCTTTGTTCCTATTAATTCTAACCTAGTCACTTGGTACAGCTGCGGTCCTACAGTATACGATTCATCACATATGGGACATGCACGTACCTACCTCTCTCTAGACATTCTTAGACGTGTTCTGACCGAATACTTCGGATATAACATACTATACGTCATGAACATAACTGATATAGATGATAAGATTATCAAGAGAGGTCGTAGCAGATATCTCTTCCAGCAGTATGTATCTAATCTAGGCATTAGTACGAAGTTAGAATTCAGAGATGACTTACAATATTCTCTACTGATGTTACAAGAGAAACATAACACTGAGAAGGATAAAGATAAGAAATCTATGCTAAAGAAGATGTTATCAGCTCTGGAGCAGACTATATTAGAAACACAGCATCTTGTAAAATCAGCTGATTGCAGTACAGCTGATCTAGAGAGATTAGCTAGAACAGCTGAGTACGCTCTCTCTGAACATCTAGACAAGAAGTTCGGAGCTTCTATTACAAACCAAAGTATATTCCAACAACTGAGTAGTCATTATGAAGAAGAATTCCACAGAGACATGAGAGATCTGGGAGTTCTACCTCCTGATGTACTGACACGTGTGAGTGAGTATGTTCCAGAGATTGTATCCTTCATTCAAGTGCTGGTAGATAAGAATTATGCATACGAGTCCAGAGGATCTGTATACTTCACTACTAATCATTTCAATTCTACAGAAATACACCAGTATGCTAAACTGGTTCCAGAAGCAGCTATGAATTTAGATCAACTACAGGAGGGAGAAGGTGAGCTAACGTCCAGTGAGGAGAAGAGAGCTAGTCAGGACTTTGTCCTTTGGAAGGCTAGCAAACCTGGAGAGCCCTCATGGCCATCTCCATGGGGGCAAGGGAGACCTGGATGGCACATTGAGTGTTCAGCTATGGCTACTGAGATATTTGGAGGTCAGCTGGATATCCATTCAGGGGGAGTGGATCTGAAGTTCCCTCACCATGATAACGAGATTGCTCAAACTGAAGCTTACTATGATTCGAAACAATGGATTAATTACTTCCTACACACTGGACATCTCACAATACACGGATGTAAGATGGCTAAATCTTTAAAGAACTTTATAACTATTAGAGAAGCTCTCCAGAAACACACCGCCTCTCAGCTGAGAATATTCTTCCTACTCCACGCGTGGGACTCTGTGCTGGACTACAGCTCCCGAGCTCTTGAGGAAGCAGAGGTATACGAAGCTGCAGTTAAGAACTTTTTTCTCTCTTTGAAGGCTAGACTACAACAGCTGGGAGGTTGTAGTGGTGTTAAGTGGAGTAAAACAGAATTAGAATTAAATTCAGCTTTATCTAATACTCAGACACAGATACACAGAGCTCTATGTGATTCTGTTAATACAGGATTAGCTATGAAGCTATTAAGAGAACTAATTTCACTTGTCAATGTATATGTATCAGAAGCAGATAAAGCACATCATCCAATAGACAGTCCTCTCTTACTCAAGACAGGGACTTATCTGTACAGATTGTATCAGATACTAGGAGTTGTAGCTAGTACTCAGCATAGCTTCATGTCTACTGGAGCTGATTACAATACCGAGGAAGATAGAGTAATGCCGATAGCTTTGTTAACTGCTAAATTCAGACATGAAGTACGTAAACAAGCTCGTGTTAGTAAGAATACTGAGATTCTGTCTCTGTGTGATAGTTTGAGAGATGAGCAGTTGGTAGAGGTAGGTATACAGTTAGAGGATAAGCCGGAGACATCTCAGAACCCTTATTTAGTAAAGCTGAGGAAGAAGGAGGATATAATAGCGGAGAGAGAAGAGAAGGTAAAACAGCAGAAAGACAGAGCTCAGGAGAAAGAGATACAGAAACAAATTATGAAAGATAAACAGCTGAGAGCTGAAGCTCTACGGAAAATTCCTCCAGATGAGATTTTCAAATCCGCAGAAGAAATTGATAAATATTCTGCTTTTGATGAGAATGGAATTCCAACTCATGATAAAGATGGTGAAGAGATTATAGGTAAAGCGAGAAAGATATTGCAAAAGGCATTTGAAACTCAGCGCAAGAAATATGAAAAATACTTAGCTGAACAATCCGCAGATACCTGACAGGTATATTTATACTAGTATTATAGATAGATTGTGTATTTCTAGCAATTGATTTGAATTGAAACATAGCCTATGATTGAAGGTTGCAATATAATTAATTCTATACAACTCGGATAATAAGTACCCCCTCTGGAAACTCAGAAAAGGCATTACGACTTACCCTAATATTTTACCTATACAATTTGTACAAGAATAGAGGGTGTACATCCGAGGGTTAACCATTGAAAACCTGTTTGACTTATTTTGTCCTCGGGCATATATTGGTGATTTTTCAAAATAGTGGATTAGTACATGCCTTCAATTTGGTAGACAAATCAATTTCCTGACTAATGTATTCGTATTGAACAGAGTAATTATATTAGCTATTGAGCTCAGTGAATATATAGCCTATTTATTAAGAAATTGATTGATGGGTAATACTAAAGATACTCTCCCACCTCCTGTTTCTCCTGCTTCACCTCCCACTGATCCTCTTATTCCCCTCACCCCCCCTAAACCTAATGAGACTAACTCTCTTCCTACATCAGGACCTGTACATCTACCAGAGGATTCTCCTGTATTCCCCACGTTTGGTTCCCACCCCCCTGGTGTTCACGGGGAGAAAGGAGAGGGAGCAGTTGATGCATTCTCAGACACGATTGAGAGTATTAATCAAGAATTCAAGACCTATTTGCCTAATCTAATAGAAGGCGCTAAGCTAACTCTCAATACCCCTCTCAGTCAGTATTTTCAAGCAATACATAGTCTTCACTCGTCTAGCAAAGCTAGCCTCTATTCCTATGGCATATCCTATGTTGGTCGTAAGAAGTATGGAGAAATGGAGCTGTACCCGATGTTCTACGGAGAGATGGATAATGCTACTAATCTTAAGGCAATATGTGTACACAAACCAAACAAAGCACTGAAACTACGTTCTGACATACAAACTCAGAAATCTGAATTCTCAGTAGTACAGCTTATGGCTGAATATATGGGAACAGACTTCTCCTTCTGCTCTACCCTAGTCAACCCCTGCTTGTACCCTGCATCCGGGGTGCTAGCCCTGCAGTATCTACAGAGAGTTACTCAGAACTTATCGCTAGGAGTAGAATTCACTTACCAGAAAGAGTCTTCTCAGCAAGGAGCTGGTATTTCAGGATTCGTTGGTTACAAGCAGCCTGGATGGCAAACATTTGCTAAACTTAGCTTTGGTTCTTGGAGTCTGGGGTATCTGCGGAAAGTGACAGAGAACATCAATCTAGTAGGAGAGTATGAAAAAACTCCATTTGATGACTCAGGTGTTGTGACAATGGGATACTCATGGCATATCCCTAAAGTAGATTTTAAGATATATTCTAGCATAAACAGTCAATGGACTGTCAGTTCTATCGTAGAGAAGCGTCTACAGCCTCTCCCTGTTTCTCTTGCTCTCTCAACTAGCCTCAATCAGAAGAGCAATCAAATCAAATTAGGAGTGGGAATAACAATTGGATAGTTTATCAATTAATACATATATCACTTATACTAATATATTAGCATGTTATGATGATGCTTAGCTAGTTTAATTGTCGGTAGAATCATTTTTAGTATTCATTAAATCTTAATTCAATAATTGTTTTCTTAATTAACACATTCGAAACCCCGTGACCCCCCGGTGAGTCACAAAGTATATAAATTACATGATTTTCTTAGTACAGTAGGGGAGTCTGCATAAACCGACAATTTGCTAAACCCCCGACCAATTTTCATGTCCCCACGAGTGTCGGTTTATGCAAGTTCCACTGACCGCTGTATTATAATATGCCATGGAAATGATTAGGCCTATTGAATAGCTATGCAGGGTCTTTGCTTGGCCTAAATATCAATGACAGAAAATTATACATATCTTTCACGAAATTTCAAATTAGTACATTTGTTAGAAAACTGCGAAAAAGATTGGAAAATGCTGAACATTGCGCGAAATATGCAAATATGACAACCTTCAAGATAATGATTCTCAAATGTGACTTTTTGAAAAATCACTTTTGAAAATTTTTAGCTATACCTTTTGTGGGTCATTGCTTTAGAGCTCCACTTTTGGTTGCAGTTGCGGACGTGTTAAATAAATAATAACACATAATACTGTAAATATGTAATCTGATATTACATAAGTTTATCTGTAAAAGCAATATATTATGTCACATCATCTTTACGTGAGAGGTCTACTCAGCAGCAGCGAGTACCACTACTGTACAGAACTCAGCAATCAACTGAAATCAGCTGGTCGCGTGACGGAAGTGTCAACTCTTGGAGAATTTGAGTTCAGCTGGAATGCTTACGTCCAGCAAGAGAAGCGGGAGTGGAGAGAAGAAGCTTGGAGTTTCAAAGATTCGTGTGTAGTGCTACTCAATGGACAGTTTTTAGGCGGTCACTCTCAGCTGTTTACCTGGGCTCAGGAGAAATTCAATCACACATTTGATAGAGAAGTTAAGAGTTATGAATCAGAAGCTAGAGAAAGTTATCTCAAATATTTGAGTGACGTCAGTAAGAAATTTGTTTATTTAGAACTGGCTAGTGAGGGAGCTACTCTAGGGAAACTTGTGTTTGAGTTAGATACACGGCTCTGTCCTAAATCAAGTAAAAATTTCCTCCAGCTCTGTACAGGAGCAGCTGGGAAGAAGGGAGACGTGACTCTGAGCTTTGTAGGGTCACCTATGCATCGTATGCTACCAGGAGGATGGATACAAGGCGGAGACATTGTAGATGGTGGTGGGACTAACAGTATATGTGTTTTTGATGGGGAAGTGTTTGAAGACGAATCATTTGCTGTACCACACGACAGAAGAGGAGTGTTAGGATATGCTAACAAAGGTCCACATACTAATGGCTCTCAGTTTTATATCACATTCCAAACAGCTAAATGGATGGATAAAAATTATGTAGCATTCGGTCAGCTAGTGGAAGGAACAGAATTACTTGTAAATCTGGAATCTGTTGCTACTTTTAACCAGAGACCCAAGAAAGATATCAAAGTATCTAAGTCTGGTATTTATTCAGGAAACTAACATACAGATAATATTATTTCTCTTATTTGATTTTATCCAATTGTATTGTATGCAAACATCACTTATTTAAATATCATGTATTTATGTTACGTATTGGTTTGTAGGCGAATTTATATTTACTCAAAATTTGAATGTCTCAGATCCAGCAGCAGGTTTATATTCATATAGCCCATAAAATGCTACCCAATTTCTGTGAAGCGCGTTAGTAAATGCTAATACAGTCAACAACCGGTAACTCGAGCATTCGTTATCTCGACCAGATATTGATTTCCCTGAGAGTTCGAGTTACCGGATTTTAACTGTAGATCTATATTTTCGTTACACAATTAAGCATTCTTCGACTAATATCCATAATTGCAAACAGTGTTTCTAGTAAAGCACTTCATTAAGCCGTTTAATAACGAGCTTTGCAATCTAGATGCGCTACGAATGTGTAGCAATATGAGAACTTAATACAATATATGCATCAGAGTAGTGATCAATCCCAATTATGATATACTGTGGGAAACAATGATTATAGATACTTAGTATCAGAATATGGTCTCAATCAGAAACATATCAATATATCCACTCCAATCCCAGTTATCTTATTAAATTTCATATAAAAGTGCTATTAAAAATCTTACCAATACAGTCAACATCGGTAATTCGAGCCTCAGGGTAAGTCCAAATCAGTTCGAATGCGACACTTTTTTCAATGATTAACAACTGAAAATTTTAATTTTATTCCGTATTTAGTGATCTTTTCAAAGATGCAATAATAATAATAAACATTCAAATCCAAATTATCAAAATTTATATTGTTAATTACTATACAGCTAACATCCGGTAACTCGAACTCTGACTGAATCTGTTCAAAAAATCGAATGTTCGAGTTAATGGATCCGATAAGTACTAAGAGTACAACGTGAATATTCGTTCGAGTTAACCGGCATTCGAGATACCGTATGTTGACTGTATTTGTTTATTAATTAAAGCAATAAGTAATACAGCTATCTAAGATGTTGATGCCAAAGAAAGATCGCAAGAAGATTTATGAGTATCTCTTCACAGAAGGTGTGCTCGTAGCAAAGAAGGACTGTACTATGAGTGAAAACCCTCACATTAAGGTTCCTAACCTATACGTCCTCAAGGCTCTACAGTCTCTCAAGAGTCGTGGTTACGTAACAGAGAAGTTCGCTTGGCAGCATTTCTATTGGCGCCTAACTAACGATGGTATCCAGTACCTCAGGGATTATCTCCATCTGCCTTCAGACGTGGTACCCGCTACCCTCAAGAGGCCTGCCTTCACCAGGACAGCTTTACCCCGTGGTAAACCTGGATTTGGTCCTTCAGGATCTGGACCTCGTGACGAGGACAGGGACGCCTACAGGAAGACTCAGGATAGTACAGATGGGGCTTGGGGGGATGTACCGAAGCCCGGAGGAGTCGGAGGTGATGGTTTCCAACCGGAATTTCACGGAATGGGAAGAGGAGCAGGTCCCTACGGGGGGAGCTTCAATAAGTAATCTATTTGACTTAGAACTATTACTCATATCTCTATAATAACTAGTTGACTAATAGGATAATTGTTGTTTCTTAGATTTCAAATATGGAATAATATTAGGTTAAATTCAAGGTTGTAACCGAATATTGACTTGAAATCCATTTTTCCCACACTTCCTGCCATCCGAGGTACCCAAATTTAGTATTATTCGAAAGCAACCACTGAGGTTTCATTATGTGTAAACATTTATTTGAAAACTTTTTTCCACAATTTAAAAAAAATTACATTTTGGAGCTACTTTAAATCTTTAAATCTTTATTTGATAAACTTCCCGTCATCTGATTTACTAAAAGTATGATAAGATTTGTGAAAAAGTTATATTTTCAGATATTTTTCACATGTGATGAAACCTTGTCTGCTGTTTCGGATAATACCAATAAATTGGGAAGATCAGATGACAGGAAGTGTATTAACAATTGATTTCAAGTGTGCTCAGTTAAATACTAAGCCAACATCACACTCGTCTTCTCGACTAGGAACTCTGAAATAATGGAATAGTAATTTAGAGATGTCAGACATAAAATCTCTCCTAAGAGAGAGAGGAATTGATTATCTCTCTATGACGCACAAGATGAGGAGACAACTTTTCAAGAAAGAGAAGAGAAGAGTTATGAGACAACAACTAGCTAAGAATAGATATAATTTAGCTTTAGAAGTAGCTAAGATTAGTGAAACAGTAAATCATCTCGAAAACAGACTAGATGTATTGAACGAAGAAGAAAGGACATTCCAGGAGTTTTCTTGGGTTGCCAGGGAAAGAGAGACCATATCCAGACTGAAAACTAATAAGGAAATAATCACTAGCTCTATTCCTGTAGTCAAAGAGAGTTATAAGGGCAAGAGCAGCATTAGTCTTATTAAAGATAACCATATTATGCCCTTTATGACACACCTCCCCTTCGCACCTGATACAGACACTCTGTGTAGCTTCTTCTCAAAGACTGGTGCATGTCAATTCGGAGATAGATGTGACAAATACCATTATTACCCTCGGGTATCCAGGACACTAGTGTTCCCTCACTTGTTCACAGAGATAGGAATTAGCGGGAGCATGGTAGATGGAAGGGAACAAGATGTAGAATTGGAGATTGATGACTGGGACCTCTATCAGTGCTACTTAGCATTTTACAAAGATGTTTATCTAGAGGTTAGCAAGTCTGGAAGAGTATTGAGGTTTGAAGTCTGTGCTAATTATTCCTCACATCTCAGAGGGAATGTTATCGTACTGTTTGAGAGAACAGAAAATGCTGTAAAGTGTAGAGAGGCTCTGAATGCACGCTGGTATAACCGTAGGCTAGTTCAGTGTGAGTATAGCTGTTTAGAAGATTTTGATAGAGCTATCTGTCAGGTTGTGTATGGTAATAATCTTACTAAATGGAGTAGGAAGAGATGTAGCAGAGGAAAATACTGTAATTTCTGGCATGTTTTTAAACGACCAAAGTAATAACTTATCATGGTATCAGAATTTTATGATCTTAATCTGATCCACGCTCTGTTCCTCTACTCTAAATTCCTTGAAATATTTGGTCGTATGGATATGCTTAAAACTTTAAAATTCGTCAAATTCTGTGTTCGATGATTATCCGTGACCTATACTTCACAATTTATAAGTGTACACTGTACAGCCCAAATCTTTTGATTACACCAGGTTTATTGTCTTCAAATTTCTCAAATCACCGCCTATGCCGACATATTTTCCTATAGGCACCCGTTCAGCATTGATTCCCTTATATATCCGTCTAAAGGTGTGAACAGGAGAGTGAACACATACGTATAAACTTACTAAGAAAGTCAACCATTTTAGTACTGAACCACTATACTACAAGTCTACAAGTATATATTATTGTCAGCACAGTAATAATCTGTGTAATTTGTGTTATCCAAATTATTTGGATTATTTTGTCTTCGGGTTTTGGGTTTTGGGTCTTTGTCAATATGAGAATGTAAACTATTGGGAACCTGTTGACTAATATCTAATATTCCGGTAATCCCGGTAACCGGACAGATGAAACAGTGACTTATTTCAAATATTTTCTATTTCTTACAATATATAGTAGACTCCGCTTAATAGGGTCACATCGGGGCCAGGCCGTTTTGAGCCGGTTAAGCTGAATAAGGGTGTTGGCTCGATTAACCGCTAACCGGAGTCTTTTAAGTCTATTTGTATGGTTTTGTTCTGGCCAAGTAACCCGATTAACTTTGCAGAGTCTACATATAAGATTTCTTTATCCATATTATTAAGATAAATTTGATAACTTGTAGTAAGGTAGAATTTCCTAAAGCTTATTTTTCAATTTCCAACTATCATACTTAGAAGATGGACAAGTTTAAGAGTGAAATACAAATCTGTAAAGAAGAGATTATCAGACGGTTAGTGGGTTCTTATATTAACGTTACTAGCTTACAGAATAATGTGAATATGTTAATAGAACTGAGTCTAGTCGAAATTGATTATATTTTGTTAGAAGAAGATATTATAGCAAGTGAGGCGAGTGGAGTGATAGAATATCTAAATTATGAGCTGGATATGTATCTAGAAAAGTATCAAGGGTTCCTAATGAAGAATTTTCGTTCGCTTAAGAGGGATCTGTATCGAATCAAGAAATACACATTACCAAGTAACATACATGTTAAATGGCAAGACAGTATTATTAATGTTGGTAAGATGAGGTGTATAATGAATCCGTATGCTATGTACAGAGATGTACTGGTATTGAATTTGGAAAATGAAAATGATTTGTCTCATAACTCACCAGTCAGCTGTATAGCTTCTGATCCCTTAGCTCTAACTGTTTTTTTCGCTCGCAATAATGCAGTCTATGAGAAGGATATAATCACGAATAAAATTGTAAATTCTTTTCAAAATTTGGGACGAATAACTTACATTTGTATAGACAGCTTACACTTTTATGTTTTGAAGCAAAACTGGTTCTATATGAACCCGGAACTGTTAAAATATAGTCGTACTACTGGAGAAATAGTTGCCCGGTCAGGAGCGATAGGAGGAGAAGATAAATATTTTGGATTAGCGTTAACTTCGAGAGGCGATTTATTAATTGGTAAAATAATATCATTTTGTGTATATAGTAACAATATCTTGAAGCAGAGAGAAGTTGAATTGAGAATTTCGCATCGCATTAAAAAGAGTCCAAATATTCGAGACATACATATTTGTAAAGAAGAAGTATACGTGCTATTCTATGGAGCTGGTTATCCATTGCAAGTGTTTGATACAGATGGTATTTGTTTAAGAGTGTTTAATGTGTTATGTCCTGAAATAGACTTATTCAGTTTTGTCATTGATTTGTCAGGAAATATTCTATTTAGCCACAACCAGGAGAAGAGAATTAAGATTTACAATCAGAGAGGACAATTAATTCACACAATCGACTACGCTGAAAATTATAAATTTAACAGAACGAATTACTCCAGCTACTGTATTTCTGTTTTAGAACCTTTTATATTGTTTAGCAAATATTTAGACCAATTTTCTTCTATTTAACATTCCGCATAACAAACCTAATATTAAAATATATACGTAGTCAGATGTTATATTACAGAACTGAGGAAGTGGTGACATTACTGGAGAAGATGTACTAGTTATATATCAAGAAGTCTCAAGAATATTTCAATGATAAGCAGCAGATCTACAGGCAACACACCTATTTATTCGTCTGTTTAGTTTCCATAGACACTCACAGTTATCTCTTTTACACCTTTTAAAATCTGTACTAATAATGCAAATTAAGGTTATTTAAATTTGTAGCAAAGAGAAATAAATTTCAATATTTTATCACAGAGAAATTAACTATTTCTGACCCTACATAGGATCAAAACATACACCCACAGTTAATATACCATATTCAATGCCCGTACTGACTTACATAACTCATGTTATCCAAGTATTTTTTGGTGACCTATAGAACATTTATATACGCACAGTGGAACCTAGTTAATACCAACACGTACGGACGGTCAAAAGATGTTTGCCTTATTCGGAGTAATACCAATTGAATATATATTGTAGGGACCTGATTATGTGTAAATATTTTCGTCTTATTCGGAAATTCGTATTAACAGTATTTGTATTAACGAGGTTCCACTGTTTTTAATTAATTACATAATCTATATTATTAAAATCACAATGATTGTTTGTTCGTTATCAGGAAAGGATTTATGGTATGCAATTATGGAATTGTCGCATCTGATGATAATTCCTTTAATTTACTCAAACCTTCTACAACGAATAACAGTTTGATTACAATTAGATGCTCGTTAACTATTACCGAAACATTACATACTATGGGTTTCTACGAAGGTATACGCATTCCTCTTTCTCACTCAGATAAATGATATTCGTCAACTTAACGATTTGCTTAAAGAAATTGAAAACCATTCTGCCCCTACTAATTCTCCTGAAACATTCCAACACCATGTCAGAGAAGCAACCGGAAGCATTCGTAAAGCTATAGACTCCCTTTCAACTGGAGAAGAATCTGGAAACCAACAGCCTCTATTATCAAGTCTTCAGTTTATTCTATGCCAATTGGATAACGCTTTGATCGCGAAAACTATGAGGCGATACAACATCGAAACTCTTGTCTTGTCCCTCAAATGCCAGCTTATCTCGCCAGTTTGTTATAGATATCTTCAATCCCTGGACTGTCTATCATTGCCGCACCTTTCTACTCTAAAGCGCTTATATTCCAATTTTGGTTTGGATTCTGAGTTTACCAACTATCTCAAACAATCAGTCACTCAGTTTAACAAATGGGAACGAAATGTAGTGATTCAGATGGATGAAATTCATGTAAAATCCACATTTACATACAAAAGGAGGTAAGATAATTGGATCTTCTTTGAATCCTACTGATCCTGCAAAAACCGTTTTTGCCTTCATGATATCAAGTTTGTCCAAACGATGGTCCAGTATTGTCCGTTTACTGCCCTGTTCCAGCTCATCTGCTGAGGTACTCTTTCCTATCATCAAAGATGTTATTCGTGATGTTGAAGCATGTGGACTCTCTGTACACGTTTTATGTACTGATAATTACCCGATGAACGTTAACATTTTCAAGTTATTTTCTCCCAGCCGACTTCTAGAGCATATTGTTCCTCACCCTATGGACTCAAACCGGCCATTGTTTTTGCTTTTTGACTTCGTTCATATAATCAAATTGATACGTAATAACTGGCTAAACCAAATAGATTATAATAAAACATTCACTTATCCAGATTTTGAGAACATACAAGTTGCGAGCACTGCAGTTTTCGAAGAAATTCGCGAATTATATAAAGGTGACCAACACTCTGTTGCTAAATTAGCTCCAAGATTAACCTTTAAAGCTTGTTGGCCTTCCACTTTAGAACGACAAAATGTTTCTTTAGCTTTAAGGATATTTGATGAATCTACAGCCGCTGCATTAAACGTTAGCTACCAATCGCGATACCACACTTCTAGAAATTCACAGACTGCAGACTTTATTACCATTATTTGTAATGTTTGGAAGCTATTCAACATCAATACTCCGAACAAGGGTATCCTTCACAAAGATGAATTTTCAGTTCCACTTACCTACAATGATACCAGATTTATGTTCCTTCAACGTGTAGTTGATTGGGCTGAATGTTGGCGAGTCATGCCTGACAAAAGAGGTAAATTAAGTCCTCAAACCTCTACAAGTTTCCGTCACTCTTGTATTGCACTCCCGTGCATTGTAAACCATCTGACTGGAAATTGTGGCTATTCGTACGTCCTTTCTTCGTTCTTGCAAAATGATCCACTTGAGCATCATTTTGGCTTGTATAGGATGATGTCAGGAGCACAATACCACATTAGCTACTGCCAGGTCCTTGAAACAGAACGGAGAATAAAGTTGTCCAGCATACTCAAATTATTTTCGAAAAAGCCTGTAGAAGATAGCATATCACTTAAGAACTTCTTAGAATCGTGCTCATCCTCTTGTGACCAAGACTCCCATGCGTCTTTCAGCTTGGAGATGTATCTCTCGGCGATTCAGGGATATTCAGGGATAGAATTAAACAAGCAAATACTCCAATCACTCTCCTTTATAGCAGGCTACTCAGTGCATGCCTATTACAAACATTCTACTAAATGTCAATCATGTCTCTTATTCCTCACTGAAAACAAAGAAATGGAAATTGAAGAACCTTCAGATTCTGAATATCGATTAATTCAGATAATCGACCGAGGCTCACTAAAATGGCCAAGTAGTGATGTCATAGACGCAATTATTACGCTATGGAAAGTATTCTCTTCTATCGAGAGTCAACCAAGCATATTCAATAACTTTATAACCGGTCCTTCTAGAAGTATCCTGATACAGTTAACAACAAGTCTTATAGAAGATGAACAAGCTGAAGTATGGAGAGTGATGTGTGACGAATGTGGTACACTCATGTGGGATGTATTAGCTAAACTATTGACTGCTACTTCAAACTGTCTTATATCAAATAAGATTAAGAACATGAATTCCCAGCTACCATTGAAACCGTGTGTCGAAAATACTCGAAAATTAAAGAAATTGAAGCCTAATTAACTTATCACATACCACTTTAATATACGTATCTTTTATTATTTTGTACTATTATCAGGCACTCACTATTTGAAATATGCTTAGTATTAAACCCAATAATATTTTCTCTCATGGATTCACATTTTAGTTAATTTTCTCTAACTATAACATTTATTGTAAAAATAAGGACTTAAATGCATCCATGGTCTTCAAAATCGCTTAAGAACAATTTTTAAGTTCACGATTTGGGTGAATAACATCAAATACATGATTATTTGAAATAAAATTTAATGGACTTAAACGACATCCATGGTCCAAAAAATCGCACTAGTGAACAGGCCTTATTATAACGTAGGTCACGAATTATGTTATATTACGAATTCAAAACCGCAAAATCCGCTTTGGGCAAATTTTTTGATGAATTTTGTATAGTCATCAGATAGCACTAGAGGAACTGTAAAAATTGAACAAACTTGAATCATTGAAGTCCGATCAGATGACCTTATCGGGGATATTTTTTCCATAGCAACACAAAAGGCCTCAGGAATGTGTCAACAATCCATTCTAAAACTTATCCAAACCCTATCGAATTACTTCTTGTTGGACGCCGCTAGGTTACCTGAGTCTATTTATATAAATGCTGGGCTTCTAAATAACCTGAATTCTCGATTTTACAGTATCGACCCTTGCGGCCTTTTAATTTCCCTGTTATTTTTCACAGTTCTTGCCAAAACATATTATCGTTTGTTTCCGAGAGAAAGATTAACTATAAATTTGTAAGTTTTTATTTAGACGTAGATCGAGATATTTGATAGGTTATTTATGCTGAGATGTAAAAAATCTCAAATCACCGCCTGTGCCGACGTAATTTCTCTTAGGCCACCGGGTCCAGCGTAATTTGTACCCCACATGCCTGTTGAGAGAAAGTCTCTAACAATATTTAGAAATTTGGATAATTGTTTACTTACTATTCATAATTCAACAATAATTTACATATGATAAACTTGAAAATGCGAAATTCGGATTCAGCGTACTCAAATACCCATGTATAGCCGTTAAGAGCAAGTCTCTACGTATATTTTGATATTTCAATTACAGAAGAGCGAACACATAGTGAGACGATTTTTCTGTTCAACTTAGCAGTTAGCATAAATCACTAGTCAAATATCCCTATCTACGTTTAAATCACATACAGTAGAACCTCCAAAAGTGGGGTATGTCAGAAGTAGGGTATTGGGGTGCACTGCTGGAATTTTGAGTTCTACGGCACCTTCAACTTGATCTTCCTTAGCGTCGAACAACTCAATCATTTCTATAACTCAGCGTCTTCAGCTATCAAAGCTTCTTTATCAAGGATATCCTTTTCATCTTGATTCACAATATCATGGAATATAGATCAGGAATGATTTCATTATCTGATTCAAAGCAGAAACCAGCTTTCTCAGAGAAACGATGGATGTATTGTGTAACGAATACCATGCCCTACCAACCAAACGCATGCATATAGGATATCTACACCATCCATAGGAGGTTTTTCGATAAAATTCATTACGATATCTAATTTTCAAAGCGTTAACAATCCCTCGATCAACGTTGTACTAGAAAAGTACAACTCGGTAGTAACCGTTCAACAGGGACATGGATTAAACCGTTAATGTTCCTTGGCTAATTCAAATCTACGCTCATGCCCGGAAAAGTTATCAAGATAGAGCGAGACATTCTGTTTCTGTGTCTCAATCCTAGCATTTAATTATAGAAGTAGAATTCATCCAATCTTTGGCAGTAGCTTTCCATTGTATGGATATCGGGAGTTTGTTAAGGAGAGTAGACAATATCTTCTTGAAATCCTCGACAGCATTCAGAGGAGCTGACGCTCTTTTACCTTGTATAACTTTACTTATAATACTATTGCGGCTTCGGAACCTTTCTAGCTAGCCATTAGAAGTGCTAAAACCATCCAAATTGGGCAGGTTCTTTGAAGTCATTAAGGCAATATTTTGTAACATTGGACCTGTTATATTCTAATAGCATTCAAATCTCGCTCCAGTGTGTGGCTCCTTCAAAAATGGCTGTAATAATCAATAAAATCTAGAACTATACTTATTGAAATGTGTAAAAACGCTGAAATACATAATGTCAGAAGTGGAGTATTTCCCTAAGTGGGGTGCAGAATTTTGTTAGTGTTTCCCGGATACCCCGCTTGGGAGGTTCTACTTTATTATACATTTATAGTAAGCTTTCTCTTAACTAGCATGTATTTTCAAGAAAATTGGAGGGCTCGGGGGACGAGATCGTAAAATCATGTTAAAGGTCGTTTAGAGGGCTTATATGGTTATAGGAGATGTTGGCGATTTGATAGTATATGGCTTCAATACTGTACTTTTATAGTTTCTAATACCATTAGTAAGCAAACTGATAATTTAGCCAAGTATATTACGATATATCTAATGTACTTATTTAGGAATGATACGTACTAAACTCCCCCAATGCTTGTGTTTGAGGTCAACTAACAAGGAATAGCCAAGTATACTGCAAAATTGACTTTCATGTTTCGTGGTAGATTTGAATCTTCTTCAGATATTATTTTCTTGTTTTTCATTCCATCGTAATGGTAATGATTTTTTCCAATAACAGTTTTTAGGGTAAAATGATTACCGAAAAGAAGTGTATACCCAAGGAACTTAAAGTGCCGGAGTTTTAAAATTAGTAATGGAGACAATTGGATAAAATCTCCTATTAATTGTATAACTTCATTTTGATGCTTGCATATTTTACATAAGAGTGTGATAATCTTACTTTAGATGGTAATTTTCAGTAATTTTAAGTATGAATAAATAAAAAACATTTTAGGTTTACTATTTATTTGTGGAATCTTGCTATCGTACGATCGTACGACGATTGAAGCATGTCAGTTATAATTTGTTGAAGTCACACAATTCACTTAAAAACTGTATTGAAGCCATATACCATCAGATCGACAACATCTCCCGATTGACAACATCTCCTATGACATATGTACATAACTACTCAATTTGTCGAGCGGCATCGTACAAGAGGTCACTCGATAGGGTTTGATAAGTTTTGAGAATGGAATGTTGATACATTCCTGAGACTTGTGTTGCTATTGAAAAATATTCCCAAATATGGTCATGTGGCCACTTAAATGACGGGGAATTTTACGCTGATTACGAAATAAAAAGTGATCAGACTTCAATGATTGAAGTTTGTTCAATTTTACACCTTCTCTGATGATATGATATCTCATTACTACTCAAAAAAATTCCCAAACGGATGAGATATTCTTAGCTAATTTGTTAAAGATCGCACTCACACCAACACTGCCAGAAATGGAGTGTCTTAAAATAACCCAAACAACATCCAAGCAGTTAATCCACGGTAAATGCCTACTCCAATATAGCCAGAGTGTCACAAAATGACCTAGTACAATATCGATTCAAAACACCTATAGCTACATCTAGGAGTAGGAGTGGCGCCAGGACAAATTTGGGGGGCTCAAGCCCCCCTTAATTTTCAGGAGATAAAAATTTAGAAATTATTGACCGAACTTGCTTCGTCTTTGTTTTGTTTTTTCCGAAATTTGTTTGTTTTAAAAGTACATGTGTTTTTAAGTTTGTTTTTATAGGTGCATAATTTAGCTAATATTCCGCCTTCTCCGAAACTCTTGTTTCTCATTCAGTTGATGACAGGCCATGTTTGCATAAAATTTTGTGCTTTATTGTTAGTACCATATTACCTTAATAATCTATGTCTTCATTTCTGATTTTACATATATTTTTCATCCAAAGCAACAGGTCATAGAATTTTCTGGCATTAAAGGCGAATATATTGAATAATTTAATAGATATGTCGAGCGAGCTTGGCCCCTGCGGTAAAACGTGTCGCCAGGCCCAGCCCTCCGTTCGCAAAATCCTGGCGCCGCCCTTGTCTAGGAGGTATTTGAAGTAAGCTTTAGAAAATAATGAAATAGTGGAGTCAAATATAGTAAATCACCAACATCTCCGAATGCCTCTAAAATGCGAAGGCTCCTCTTAATTAGCCGTAATTTAATCGACTCTGTAAGAGCTAGTAGGAGGAGCCCTCGTATTATTAAAGATCATACTTGACGTATATGACGTATATATCTTCAAAAACTATGTTATATTTCTGATAATAAAATATAACTTTGGGCACATATGCTCGAGTATATTTAGAATTTAGTCGAGTATATTTAAGTAGATTGTCAGTCAACTCGTACTGATGCTTACATTCTACGCCAGAGTATACTGTCATGTAGTAACCTATTACCCAGAGGAAATGCTCCCGCGAGGGGCAACTTACTTGTCCCCCATGTGGTAATTTCCACGCCTTACATCTAGATCGCATGATAAATACCCTAGACAAGAACTCGAATAGTGTGTTAAAATTATAATACCCTGGGGCAACATCTAAGACCTCTTTTCCACTAAATCTAATGTAAATACGCTCGAAAAACTCGGATATATATAACTCGAGTTAAAATACGCTGGTACATCACAATGGTGGGAGCATAGCATTCATGCGCTAAGGCAATGCAAGGCCGTAGTCACCGGTCCGGTTAGTCAGGTTTCAACCTGACCACATTTACCTGCAATTTTCCAATATGTCACAAACTGCCAGGTTGTACAGCTCAACCTTATTACAGCGGCTCATTGATAATATTATCAAAAGTAAGGTTTACCCCACCCATAAGGGAATTGTAAATACTTAATAGAAATACATAGTTCTCTAGCTAAGGGGTCTGCCGTCATGTATTAGGCTGAACAATCGCCACCCGCCAAAGCTGGAAATTTAGCTATTTTCCTGGCTGATTCTTAGAAGGGATACTGAATATACAGTGGGACACCAATTTTAGAATCCTTCCACTCGTCCCAAAGTAACTATAGGGGGGCATGGCCCCTTAGAAATGACTAAAATGTCATTTCTAAAGGGGGGCAAATGCCCCCCTGGAAGAAACCCTGAAAAGTGCAAGCTAACAAAAGTTTCGGCAATCGCGGCATTTCCAACGCCCCTGTATTATATAGCTTTACCTAACCACTTGGTCTTGTTTTGCTGTATCCAGCAGGACCACTTATATTTTCATGACTACGGCCTTGCAATGATTGTCCATTGAAATTTTGGACCAGGGAAAGCGATATACCGACTAAATGTATTACGTAGTGATATTTAACTAAACACATAATCAATATCTGCAAAATTTTCAGGACCAAATGACGTCACAAGATTGCTTACTGAACAATTTACAAAAAAAGTTTAGAAACTAGGCGAATTATATAAATGCTAACGTCATCACAAAATTGTGTCAAAATTAGATGAAGGTTGACCTTTTGAACTTTTAAACCAGTCCAAATTGATTCCTTGGATTTTTCTACCCTAAAAAGATTCAATTCGCAAAACATTGGAGTATTACATTTCTTTTATGAAATTTATAGAACTGGAATCTTATTTTTAGTGCAGCTCCTATAGGAAGATGCCCTAATGGAATGGACTATGTGTGATGTCCGTCCGCGGGGCCGTGCGAAATCTAGAAGTCCAATTAACATGGAAATTGGCATACTTAAACATTTTCGGTCGGAGATTTGCACTTCGGGTATGAATTTTTCTAAACTGAAAATTTCACACCTTTTTGGTGATTAATTATATTCTCACACCTTTTGCATATTATTCAAAATCATGCTAAAGTTTCGTTTTAACTGCTAGTAAGAGGTAATTGACTATGTCAATTTAATTTTTGACATTCTCAAATCTATATTTACAATATTTATCATATTTTCACACCTTTTTGCATATATTTCAAATTGATGCTAGAGATTTCGTTTCTAAAGTTAGACAGGGGGGGAGGGGGGAGATAATTGTAAGATAATTAATCAGAATTTTACCCATAGGATTTGGGGATAGAACATGGAAAACATTTGGAGACGAATGATATTGAATATCCTGAAATATTTAGCAGATCCAGGAGCCCAAAATCAATCGGGTCCGGTGAATTGCGGCATTTACACGGGGGGTAGAGGGCATGCCCCCTTTAAAGAACAAAAATACATAACCCTGAGTTGCACCACCAGTCTGTCGGCTGGACATTTTTATTATAATTCGGCCAGCATGTATTGTCGTATTTAGTAGGCCATGTGTCATGCCTTGGTGTATAGAATGCACTAGTTATTAAATCAGCATGAGTTGACTTAAAAATGGTAGTTGAATGGTTCTCTTTGAGATTACGTGTTTAGAAATTTTTGAATTTTCTCCAGAATTTATGCAATAATCTCTTTATCCTTGGTATTTCATAGAATGTCAATCAATAATTCAGATATCCTTATTGAAGACTCTAAAAATAGTGAGGCTACGAATAGCAGCAGTAAAGATCAACCAAATACACAGCCTCCAAACGATCCTATAGTTCAATCAAAGGAGATTGTTTATCATTCGTATCATGGAGAGGAAGAGTTAGAAGGAATAATGCAACTAATGCAAGAGTACCTGTCAGAGCCGTACTCGATATACACATACCGATACTTCATTAACAACTGGCCTCAGCTGTGTATAATGGCTAGCTGTGAAGGTAAACTTATAGGTACAGTGGTTTGTCAGCTGGAACAAATGCGAATAGATGACGTAGATACTGGCAAAGGTTACATTGCTATGTTAGCAGTACGTGAAGAGTTCAGGAAACAACGTATTGGTACTACTTTGGTGTATAAATCTATTCAGAAAATGATAGAGCTAGGTTGTGAGGAGGTAATACTTGAAGCAGAAGTTACAAACAAGGGTGCGTTAAGACTCTACAGCAATATGGGATTTATAAAAGATAGGTATCTGCATAGATACTATCTCAATGCTGTAGATGCATGGAGACTAAAACTATTTTTGAAATCGGCTTACAAGAATTAGTAAATATCTTTCTCTTGTTTATTGGGTATTTTAATTTATAAGTTTAATTATCATTGAATACTTAATCACACAGTCAAATATGGTACTGATTTGTTGCAATTCAATTTTTTATCTGTGTTATGTAAATAGTAGTTAAGCAACACATAAAGAGACTGTAGATTAAAGATCCTACATTATTTTATATTTAGCGCAAACAACGGTTACACAAGAATTTTATTGTTACAGTATAACCTTCAAAAGATGAGCACTTCTCATATGTGAACATTTTGGCTGGCCCCCAAGGTGTTCACTTTCTGAAGGTTATTGTCAACATGAACATCGTATGTTTCCTCGTTGTATGTGCTACGTGTTGGTAGGCTTAACAATTAAATGATTTAGTCCAGGCTAGATATACGTATAGTAGTATACGTCGCTTTATCGTGATTATAGAATATATTATTTAGTAATTATTTATTATTAATTAAACACTTTTACAGATATGATATTTATTGAAATAATATCAATTAGTCGAATAGCATGATGTCTGAACTATATTATGTATTCAATCTAGCAATTTAATACTATTCTGCCCTTCTAATTCATGGTTGAAAATTAATATTTCTTACCATTTTGCATTATTGGGAAATTCTAATTATTGATTTAGAGAAATCTAATCCTATCGAGCAATCTTATTTATTATAGTAGTGATAACCCCTCCATTTTGTTAATATTTTACGCATAATCTGTGTTAATTAACAACTGCGATTAGTATTTAATTTTATATAAAATAATATATTTGATATACAATAATAATTAGATAGAAAAGTAGCTCATTCGATTAAAATTTGAGAGTGACTATATCAATTTACCAATTTACTAATTGCATCTAATTATATTATGGATCGTATTCAATGATTCTCTAGTTACATTACTTGTTCATTGTACACAAGTTTCTAATAATTGCAACACACCGATACACCTGTACCTTGAAGGAATTTGTACCTAGCTCACACCCATTTAGTATGTAACATAATATGGAGAAGACTCACAGCTCATGTTCCAGCTATTATCCTTATTAAATTAAATTTGAACCTTGAGTCACACCCACATACAAACAATATAAGTATGTTAGGTCTAGTCGTCATAATTTAAATCAAAATAGATAAGAATTCCTCTCTCATGTTTCATGAACCCTCTTAATATAGATACACCCAAGTACTTCTCCAGTTGTTGCAGATGACACAAATATTTGGTGTGTCTATTTTAATATGTTGTGACAGAGATGTAATAGTTAGATAGTTAAGGTTAAGGAATTTTAGCCACTCTAATTTAAAAATAGTTTCCCATTATAGAGGAATCCAAATAGCATGCGGGCGAGCGGTTCATTATTCATTATTTCGAATTTGGCATATTCTCGGATGAAAAGTTACATAATTAAGGTAATTAGAAATATCTACATAAGGAAGAAACCCATGTGTTATCCTATAAACAAAGCGGCCAAGGTAAAAATAAACAAATTCCTCAATTGTAGTTGTCCAAACTATTTTCAGAGGTTTTATTATAACGCGGAATAGGTTCGAATGGAATTTTTTAGATAAATTGTCAAATAATGAATGAAATATGAAATAATGAGGAAATCGATGCGAGCGGGTGATTGAAACAATATATTTAATTGAACGTTAGCTCAAAAAATTTAACACAGGAGTCTTCTCCTGGGTCCCAATTATCATAAAAGTTGCAAGCTCGAACCCCGCGAAGAATGATTTTTTGTACATCCCTCAAACCCGGAGGCTATAGGTAAAAATTGCCAGTTTTGAAAATATAGTATAGCTAATTCAATTCAATTGCTTTCAGATAAACTTTTATGGCCATATTCGTTCGTGTTCAGCATCAAACTTTTAGCAATTCGATAATAAATAACTAGGGGTAGGTGTCCGGACACCCACCTCCTATTGTATGGGTTATTTACAACCCACTCACTTAAATAGGCGGCGCAGGTCATGTAACTTATAAACCATTCACACAAATTCTCAGGATAAATTCCACTATTCATTACCAAAGAGTCCCAGTATACTATTCAATAAATTCCCTTCTTTCACACTACATCAATTGCAATCATAATAGAAATTGTGTATTAACAAGTGTTACTCAATGCTTACTTACCTGATACAAATTACTGATTTCCACTATCTCCACTGATATGCTAGTCGCAAAATTATCAGTGCCAAAAGGTAATTGTACCTGATTGAATCGGCTCAGCAATCATACTTATTAAATCAGATTATTATATTAGTGCCACTACGTTATATCACACCATTTATTCAAACTCCCACTCATTGTGCTTTCCAACAAAAATCTGTTGCACAAATGCTCTTATCACTATACTTAGAGCATCTACAATCTGCATATCCATATTGATAGTACCAGCGTTTGATGTAGAGGTTTGAGGCAACAAATGTACGATTGGAGTATATAAATTTGCACTCGAGAGGATAGGATTTCTCTGTATTAGCAGGCAGACCCTTCATATCTGAGCAACCTCAAAACTGAATTCTCATTTCTCCACAAATTTCAGTTAAGACATAGGAAAATTAATAATTTAAATCTAAATTATTAAATCTCAATTGTTGTCTGTCTGTTGTCAAGGAAAGGATTTAAGATATGCAATTTTGAAATTGTAGCATAACTATGTATTTATTGTGTTTATCAAGGAAGTAAAAAGAATTCAATAAAACTTCACTAAATATATCGAACATGCTGTATCCGATTATCACACATTTGGATTAATAATATGTAAATTTATTGTTGTTTTTATGAGTAAAACCAAATCTCAAAATATACGTGCAGGCTTGCTCTAAACGGCTACAAAGGGAGTTGATCTTACAAAATATTTCAATAAAATATATATGCCATATACGTATATTTGTGAATTGCATTGTTCTAAATATATCTATATTATAATACTCAAAGGGGCCATCAATTTGGAGAATAATGGATACCTCGAAGCGCAATGCGCCGAGTTCATCGCTAAGCGACGAGCCAAAGGCTCGTGATTATTAAATAGAAATGACAAAATAAATTACAATAATTACAAAAGTTTTCAGCAAATTATACACAAATAAACTGAACAATAAATGATCTTCATAAAATTCAAAGAGAAAGAACATATCATTTGTTGCCAACGGATGAGATACGATATTTGTATATCTATGGTTACGATTTTCAAACTTAATAAAAGTACGACAATTGAATGACTGTGAACTGTTGCTATGATATTGTTCAAGTGAGTTAGGGATAATTATGTAATCTAACAGTTAGCATGAGGTTCCCTATTGATAGCTTTTGTGATTAAACTAAACCAAGTATCATATTCCTCCTCATTATCAGGTCGTATTTCCACCGTATCTCTGGGGCTAACACTATCAGGAGAGTGTGTACCTTCCATGCTCAGTTTAAATTTAAATTTATCCTTCTCATCCTCAGATGTAGTAAGAGAGTAGCTTGGTAGATCAAGGGTGTGTGTAGGTTTGATATCTTCATGGGCATTGAATATGTATAAATTGAAGTCCCTCTTAAGTAACATCCATTTCTTCTCGAAATTCCACTTCACTCGTAACTTGACATATCCTTGGTACACGGTATCATCTACCAGTGTATCAGCTAAATCCTTATCTTCTGTGTTATCTACAGACTTCTCCAGGTTACACTCAGTCAGATCTATCGGATCCAGCTCTGAGCTCCGTCTCTCGTCTGCTACCATTCCAGCAACTTTATATCTAGCAACACATCGGTTACATACCCTGTCTTCTCGGTTAAGATACGGAAGGAATACTCTTTGCTTAGAACAACCAGCACATATAATCTGACCACATCCTCTACAGTGATGTCTACGACGCATCATACTGAAGGTCTCAGCACAGTCCTGACACATAGATACAGAGTTGTCTTGTAGCCAGAGAGGAGCTTTTAAACCAAAGCTCAATTTCTCATCCGGCTCCTCACAGATTGATCCTTCTCCAGCTGTTGAAGCTGAGGAACTAAACTTCTTCCGGGAGTCTCTATTCTCCTTGATACGTCCTATAGCGTTCCTCAGAGCTCTGATCCAATCCTCCTTTTCTTCTACGGAAGAGGCAGAAACTGTGAGAGATCGACTAACGGAGAAAATATTAAAACTGTTAGGAAATGGTTGTATAACTGGCTCTTCTATGCTCATGGAGTAGAGCTCCATCTCATCACGTACCTTATTGAAGAGGCCAAAAGGTAGAGTGTGTAATAGCACGTCAGAAAATAAGAAAAACATTCTCTGCTGGAGACTACGTCTGCTTACTTTCCCAAGAGACCCGCGCTTAATGAATACTCTATGTGGCTGTATCAAATCTCCTGAGTAGTCAGTAAGGGAGCGCTGAATACAAAGCAACTCATTGAAGTTTTCCATGTTCTTAATCTTGGAATTAGCGTGATTGGCTGCCTCAGATATAATCTTGAGAGCATTCTCTGTTTCTTTCCTATCCAGAGCATCTTCAGGAAGTCTCTTCAGATAATCCTCAAAGAGCAGCTTGTAGCGAGTAAGACGTTGTACAGGCTCCAGCATGAAGTGAGAAATCTTGAGGTTCTCACAAACAGGATCTTTCTCAAACTCCTGTACAAGAGCAGCAAACCTCTTCTCCTTGCTCAAACAGTCATTAAGTACTGAGTTAGCTGCGTCAAAGTTAGCCACGTAGTCAGAGTATAGCTTCAGGAACGGAGCTATTCGTATCATAATATCACCTAGTCGTTGCTCTTCATCCCAGTCCTTGAGTCTGTCTCTAAGCTGATCGAGTAGTGTCATGTTCAGCTGGTGGATCTGATGCACATTAGAGAATATCTGTTTTACAGCTAGCTCAGACAGTACAGGCTTGTCTTGCTGCTCGTTACCGCGATTAATAACATCTCTGAATCTTACATTCAGCAGCTCCAACCTCTCCACATACCTCTCCTCTGTCTCCAACAGCTCCATGGCTATCTTCTTCTTCCTCTCAACTGGGGTGTCAGGTGGAGGCTCCAGGCCTTCGTCTATCTGTATGGAATCCTTGGTAGAGAAAATAGAGTCTCTGGTGCTAGAGCCACTATTACTCCAAAGGGCTCTCTTCTCTGCTACAGAGTCTGTCTGTAAGAGGGGGGCGGAAATAGCGATGGGAGGGGATACAGTGGGGACACACAGAAGAGAGTTAATACTTCTTCTGTTCATCAAACTCTTTGCCCGCTTCATTGGGGGAGGAGGGTTCTTTGAGCTCTTTTGGCGCGTGAAAGGACCTGAGCGGAATATCTTATAAGACATGATTATACCAAATTTTTGTTCTAGTAAGTAATACTATGTTGTGTTGTCTTGTTTGAATTTATGTACACCGGTTATTCTTACTAATCATTTTAGCCAAATTTATGTGTTAGTCTAATCCATATTATAATCAAACATTGGCGTATTATCATATCCACTACAGCAATGTACATTTTACTATATATTTCATTACTAGCCTAGTGCTGACAAATCTTATTTACTTTTGAGTTTGGAGTGTATGATATGATTGTATTGCAGCATGCCACTTACTGACCATAAATAACACGTCATCGATTTTACATTATATCAAATAACTGTATACATGTATTGACAATTACAACTTGTACAATCATGGAATGTTAATTAATTAATCAGTGAGTATAATAGAGGATAGCAGAGCATTATAGAATAATTATTAATTAATTAATTAATTAATTAAGCGCTCCTCAATTATTGTAATTACGTACATCAGATTTGTATTACGTATAGATAATCAGTACAGAATTGGATCATAGCAGTTTAGGAATATTACTAATTGTGTAAAGTCAAAATGTTATTATGATAAAGTGTCCCAGTAACTACTTTTTCTACAATAATATGAAATTTTATGGCAGAATAGCGATAATTTTTATTTTGTTTGCAATCCAGGGCTCAGGTGTGCCGCTCCTCCAAAAATTGAGTGGGCTTCAACTCTAGCTCCTGGAACTTAAATGGAGCGCCGTTTAATGAGCTGAAGGATCGTAACTAACCGTAAGAGCTGATAAATATCATACCTTGCTGATCTAAGATAGTGTGCTCGCCATTTGAATCATTGTGGTTAGTTGGGCTATTAGAGGAGATGGTGGGGTCGTCAGGACAGTCGGGGATAGTGGAGGAGGGAGGAGGTGGAGGAGCTACATGAGGGGGAGAGTTAGATGACCTATCTTCAGTTTCTCCAGGTAGCTCAGAAGTAGCAGCCGATAAGGGGAGAGAGACACGGGAATCTGGCAAAGAATGGTTGTTAGAATGTTGCTGTTTATCCAACAGCTCTTTCTGTCTCATGTAGCAGACGTGTGTGCCCAGAGACTTCCCTTCTGTATCTGGAAGTCCTGCTTGGAAGATTTGGCTGCTCTTCATTCGTCTGGGCTTAGGTTTGGGTTTGGGGGCGACAGGAGGATGGTTGTTGGAGGTTGAGCCATGGACGGAGGATTTCTTTTTCGGAGAAATACGATACATAGAAATTGTCTAAAATATAAAACAAATTGCAAATAAGATCAAGTGAGTTGCTGAAATGCATATGTACTCTCAATAATGTATCAGAGCAGAGATTAGCATAGTAGAAGCCTTCAACAATTAATGCAGCAGAGTTGGCTTGGGTTTGATCCCATGAAAAACATGTAGGAATTCTGTGCGATGCGAAACAATGCACAATATTTCAATTTGGCTTCTACGAATAATATCCCTTGCACGGAAAAGGGACAGATGACAAATACCTAAATTTATAAGGATAAATTCTACGTATATATTATGATGGGATAACTGGAGCTCTCCTCTAATCTCTAATTAATAAAGATATAATTAGCAGAATAGTTCTATCTTGGATGATCATACAATCCATGAGGGATTCAATGATGATTGAATAGACTCAATAGAGATGTTTAAATGCTTATAACTGTAACACCAATATATTCATAATAGATTTCCATAGCAAAGACAAAGCATTAGATTATTCAGTTGCTTCACGATTCGTTGTTTACAAGGTAAGCGGATCGAATTCGTTGAAATAGAATCCATTCACGAATGTCAAACATTTAAAAGAGGAAATTGGATTCTGCAAATAGATAACCTGTAATCAATAAAACATTAAATCGCAGGGCTGCCAACTCGTAATGACCAAAAATCGGGAGGTTTGGTTCCAGTAAATACAGTATTATAGTCGGGAATGCAATTATGGTTTATAATAGCATGCTATGGGTTTATTTATTTAATTACGATAGGACTCGGATAACGTACTCGGCTTAATAGGTACTTTTCTCAAAAAGGGATCAACAATTTGTACTAATTGTATAGGAAAATATTAGGATAAGACGTAATTCGGTTAATACGTACAATTTTTTATTTCCCAAGGGAGTACGTCCTACTGTATATTTATTTAATAATAAGGAAAATCTATTTAATACACATTCTATGGAGATGATTTCATTGGGAACACTAGTATATATGTTATATATCTAGGTGTATAGTACTAGTACTAGTATACTATGTTATATTTCTAGATATATCTTCCCGTATCTATTGTATCGGAAATTTTCCGATTTATCGTATCGATATCAGAATATAAACCGATAACGATATTTGCCAAACCATAGGCCTGTGTTTCACAACATTTTCTAATTTTGGTACGTATCTACACATATTTCATCTAAACTTTTCAAGACACATTAGTGAAGGGTAATTCAACTTGACTTGAATAAATCTGCGATTTCAAAAATGGCAAGAAACATACCATTTACTTAGCTTTGTTCATACTAATGCGATATTAGTGAGCGGTCTATACTAGCTACTAATGCGTACAATTTCTAGATTGAAGAAAATCAGGAAATTTTATCTGCAGTAAACCACTGGGAATAGAAACTCGTATTGAAGCATGCAGAAAAGACAATTATTATGCAATAGTAAATTCAAGGGCAGAATATTTTCGTCTCTATCAGCTGTTACTAATATTTTAGATTACTTGTATAGGAAGTGAAAATTGTACGAACGTAAATATTAACCTTCACATATAATTTTTCTTGCAAATATATTTAGTCGCATGTAATACAACATGTATCACAACAAACCTTGTGAAAATATTGATCATATACTGATAGTGAAATAAAATATTTCCTACTAGACAGATAATTATGGTAAAGATAAGTTGTATAACACATGTATTCCGCAATATACGTATAGAATAAGTACAATAAGTTATCTGTTTCACACTTATCAGCTAAATGCTGGGTTAAGCTACAATACACCCTGCCCCTGAACCATAGCTACATATTACTAATATTTCTATATTTCGTGCTATTAGTGCGAAATATTAAACTGTGTGAAGCTAGAGACCTAGAGGAGTGGTGTTCAATCGGTGTGACGCGGCACACTTGTGTGCCTCCAATGTCACTAACATGAAACATATTTGTTTTATGGATTCAAGGTTCTTAATGTCGGGCCTCTGGATATCTAAGTGCTAAAGGTCAAGAACAACTAAACCCTAATGCCAATAATTACATATACCGTATTTCCCTAAATAAGCGCCGGGTGCTAGAACTTTTTCTCCAAGACTTGTGAAAAAGTTTATCACCACGCTATAGAAGTATTGTTTTAATGAAATATGTGCTACATTTGACTAGGCAACAAATTAGGATACAGTAGAACCTCTATAAGCGGGGTAGGTCAGGCCGGCGAATCTCCGGATAACTCCCATTTCCATTTATAATTTCAAATTCAAATGTTCTTTAACCAGAGATTATTTAGTCAATACGTATAGCCACTTCCTCCAACCATTATTTTTTCAATATTTGATTATTTTAATATGCCTTAAGATTGTTGGTTGAAATTACAGAATTATAAGAAATTTTCTACTTAGAAACCCAAAGATTTATTTCAATATAGCGATAAATACGTCTATTTTTCCAAATCTAAATTAAATATTCAAGAAATTTTATCCTAAGCCGCAAAGGTTGAGAAATACTGACCTAGAGTATTGATTACACTGGACAACATTTTACAACTTATTTTTTATTCCTTGCTCGTTTCAAGTTTACCTAGACTAATATGGCCATGCTGAATCCAAATCTGGCCTTAGATTTTTTCTAACACGTCACGTTTTTGAGATATGACATATGCACACAACAACCCGTAATTGTCATTTTGGCTAATTTTGGCTGTGCAGAACAAAACATTACATGTAATAAACACAGTGATTGCTAGTGAAAACAACAGAATTATCATTTTGCACAGTTTAACACAACCCAGGATGATTAAACCAGACAAAAATAACATTGTATCCTCTCAAAAGTGCTTTATACACTTGCTCTTTCGAGCATGTTCAGTGTCAGTTTCACGCTGGAGAAACCAGCAGTAGTCCCCCATCATGTATGGGTTAAATCGACCTCTATACCGCGATTCCATCACGGTATAGAGGTCGAAAATCCAGCAATATTTGTTGTGCAAAAATAACAATCCGACGTATGGTTTTTAGGTTCTCGCCAAATCATAGGTACCGCAAATGGCATGGATTTCTTCTTTCCATTAAGCCATTGGATTAGACTGGCATAGCAGACGGTACAGCAGATGTGAGGTGCCCAGTTCTTGTCTTGGTCACCAACTTTGCAACCAAAGTAATACTTGTAGCCAATCTTGACACGATTGGAATATTTCTTCCCTGGGGCTTCGGCGTAAATTTTCCACAAATATAGCAGAAGTTATCTGGGTGGTTCGTGCATTGTCTTCTGCTCGTATTCATTTTAAACAAAAAGCTTAAATACACAATCAGTTACAAACTAAAAATTCTGCAAAACAGTAATGTTGTTGGTTTATCGATACAGTCTACAATCCACCCGCAAGTAGGCTAAATAACCCCTCCTTATAGCCATGGCCAAGAACACTCAAGAATGCATTAATTGTCAAAAGCTAGAACATTACATTTACAAAATAATGTTAATATTAACCGTACATAATATGCATTGTTGACCAACAATTCGCTGGGAAAGAAAATTGTACAATAGGCCTAACTTGTACTGTATAGTACCTTATAATATAGTGCCAATCAATTCAAAATCCGAATTTCGTGAATTTTCATATCTTGAAATCCTGACGTGATAGACCAATTCTGATTTCAGATTTGGAATCAGCATCCCAAAGTTAGTCTAGGTAATATATTTTCATTTGAGGAATAAATTTGATGTTGCCCAGTGTTATTGATATTCAAATAAGAATTTTGCGAAACAATACATTTTACAAAAACTGTATGTGAGGAGTGATAACGAGCATTAAATCACTTCTTAATTAATACGTTTGTAGATTTGATGTTTTACGTCAAAATGATCTCGAATTGGACAATCCGACATCATGAGTCTTGTAAGTATATAATAATGATTATATACAAGATACGAATTCCTTCATTATACTGAGATAACTGATAAACTATTCTAATACTACTGTTATCGTGGCGGCGCCTGCATTAGGTCAAATTCTATTTTAGCTATGTTGTCGATAGAGCGAATATATATTAGCTATGAATATCTCATATTTAAGGCCAATTCATATTTTGAGAAACACTGAATGCTTCCTTAAATTTCTAAAAAACCTGCACAAACGTTTAAAAGCAAAAAATTCAGCAATTCTCCATTTTGCAAACTTTTCTAATAATTAATCCAACAAAGGTCCATCCAAACACAAAATTAACATGGACTCCACATCCCCGTCTCTAGGTAGCTTATAACGAGTACAAGTGAAAACTCCCAGACCGATAAGGTAGTGAACAAAATCCCTAATCCCCTCTCAATGGTACGGGTTTATAATTAATACAATAAAATATCCTATCACGTCCTCGTTTCTATAAATCCATTTTCTATATCGATCTATCGACAACATAGCTAAAATAAATTCGATCTATCACAACACACCGAATTCGACCTAATGCAGCACCCCCTTATCGTGCAATTAATTAAACTAATAAAGTTACATCACCAACCTTTGTAGGCTATACGTATAATACATTGAATAAAATACATACTGAATAGTCCTGGTAATCTGGGGCTGAGTTGAAACGAATTGTAATATAAGATATATCAGCGGTAGTAGTGTTGCATCGATTCGGTCCGTTCCAGTTGGGACCACTGCAACCCTTGTGAATGAGGGAAGTGGCATATGTAATATATAATAATCCCATTGGTGGAACCTCCCAAAAATTCTAATTAACTTTGTTGTATAGTATATTTAGCTTTCAGATGAATAAATAATTAAATAATTATTAATTATATACAAATTTTAATAGGACAGAAATGCAGACTAATAATACAAGTTTGTAAGGTATTGAGAATTCATTAACTTGCAATGATAGAACTAATTCTCTTCAGAAGTTAAATTATGAGAATTCATTAAGTCCAGGACTATTGCTCCACTACTAGAAACGGTCACAAACATTCCCTCCTCTTTTCCAGTTCTCTCTCCAACAAAGAATTGATCCCTTATTTGTTTCATCACCTCTCCAGCATGTTCATGTTTTACCATCACAACTGCACACCCGCCCCAACCAGCTCCAGTGAGACGAGCACCCAATGCTCCGGCCTTAATGCTGATCTCACAAATATCATCCAATTCCTTACAACTACATTCATAATCGTATCTACAGCTGTTATGACTATTTGTCATTAAAGCCCCTAATAGAATCACATCGCTTGACTTGCATACTTCCTTGAATCTACACACCCTACTAGCTTCTGAGTATACGTGTTTAGCTCTCTGGTAAAGTGAAAACGAAATGTTATCCTTCGTTTTAGCGCTCAGAGACATTTGTATAAAGTCTTTCTCACTCGTTTTCAAAATAGCTAGTATCTCCTCCCGTGAAAACGGTTCCTTATGTAGCCTAGCTTCTACAATGCTAATCATTTCAGTTAGAGACAATTTCAATATCTCCTGCAGCTGACCTAGAGTGCGTATTTCTCTCCACTCCAACCCTTCTAGCTTAGCAAGGAGTTGGGCTGCTACCCTACACTCTGCTACGCGTGTGTTGAACTGGTTGCCTACAGCCTTGTTAGACTCCACACAACTATTCACTACAATAAAACTGATTCCTATAGGTAGTTCAACAGGCTCTAATCTCAGTGGATCGAATTGGATATACATTGCTTTGTTCTCAGTAGCCAGGAGGGAAATAGCTTGATCCATCCCTCCACCTTCAGTCCCAATATAATGCTCTGATTTAGCACATGTACTTGCCAGATCTTGCATACTGAGTCCATACTTAAGTGTAGCGTTAACAGCTAAGGCAGCACAACAGACAAGTGCTGAGGAACTGGAGAGACCTGCACCAGGTGGAATCGTACCAGATACTAGCATGCTTACGCCTGTGACCTCTGTAGTGTGTGGAAGATGCTCCAATACACCCTTGATACCACACAGCAGGTAATTATGCCAACTAACTCCATCTATACTAATGTCACTTGCTGCACTGAACTTACAGCTGAAAGCTGGATACCTGTGAAATTCTGTATTGTGAATATTTAATTCTGAGGTCTTGTTACGGCCTGCAACTATAGTTATTGAATTTTGAATTGCTATAGGCAGGACACCATAACCGCAGTAGTCTATATGCTCTCCGATAATGTTAACTCTACCAGGAGCACGGGATAAATACTCAGGTGTTGAACCAAACTGTTCAGTGTAGAGTTTGATTATACTCTCTACTTCCATTTATCTATTATATCCAGTATTCCTACAAGGAAATACCGAAATAATTCGAGTAGATTTATACATTTCAAACAAATATGAATATAATACCATACGAGCCTTTTGGCTCGTCGCTTCGCGATGAACTCGGCGCATTGCGCCTCGGGGTATTCAACGGACAAACAACAATTGAGATTTAATAATATTGATATTGTTTACAATATTCAGATTCAGCAAACCACAGTATAACCATTGAAAGCATGTTTCTACAATAATTTTGAAATTATGTACCTAAAAGTAAACAATATTCACAATATGTTGTTTACAATACCATATTCGGACTCAGCGTGCTCGATTACCTCAGTATTGTCGTTGAAAGTATGATTCTACCTCAATTTTGAAATTTGTTTATTTTATATTCATAAAAACAACAATAAATTTACATATGAGAAACTTGAAAAGTGTGAAATCGGATACAGCATGTTCGATATATTTAGTGAAGTTTTATTGAATTCTATTTACTTCCTTGATAAACACGATAAATACATAGTTATGCTACAATTTCATAATTGCATACCATAAATCCTTTCCTTGACAACGGACAAACAAACAAACAACAATTGAGATTTAATAATATAGATTGATGGTAGTATAGTAATTCCATGAATAAGAGTTAGGGCGCTTATTCTTTTCGTGGCCATTTATCGTATGAATAGAATTCAATAAAACTTCATTAAATATACGAAACATGCTGAAATCCGATTTTCACACTTTTGGATTAATCATATGTAAATTTATTGTTGTTTTTATGAATATAAAGTAAACAAATTCACAAAATTTACGTAGGTATTTGCTCTCACCGCTTCAAAGGGGGTTGATCTTACAAAATAATTCAATAACATATATGCCATATGAGTATATCTATATTATAATACCAAAAGGCCGTCAATTTGGAGAATAATAGATACCTCAAGGTGCAATGCGCCGAGTTCATCGCGAAGGGACCAGCCAAAAGCTCGTTCGTTGCAATAATAAAATTAGGCTTAAATTTCATCAAATAAGTATTTTATATGGTGTCGATAAAATTGTACTCACAAGTCTTGTAGCCTTTTTCTGTCCCCCGGCGCTTATTCAGGGAAATATGGTACGTATTTCTAATTTAGTATTGTACATATCTGGCGATGTCGACGATTACTTCAAGGCAGCAGTTTGCATCATAAAACGCTCAAAAGTCAGGATTGCACTTACCGCCCAATACAAATTATTTCTTGCAAAATCTCTGTTAGAATTATATCAGATAAACATTTAACAAATAATTAACCAAATTCTGGTGTATAACTATCCAGTAGAATGTAATGGTATTAATTAAATATCAACCCAACTCAAAAGATAAAACAACAAATAATAATATTGCCAATATTAGCAATATGACATAATCAAGACAAGCACTGGGCCAATAAATAGTGTATGTTTAAACCAAGATACACATGACATGAAAACATAAGTTCCTCATATTTACAACACCATTTTGTGTACTAATTATAATTAACTAACACCAATTAAAATTGTACAAATTTAAAAAAGTCAAGGTATTAGAGTGTAGTTTGAATGTAATGGAATAACCTATTTCCTATCCTGCTGAGATGAATTGCATTTTAAGGTGGACTGCTACTACCACTGATGTTGTTTCTAGTAATACTTTTCTTTGAGACCAGCGCTCCAGAGGTAAGAGGGTCGAGAACATTTATCCATCCTTCAAAATCTTGTGTTTTGCACAGGAATCCGCGGTACTTAGTGCATAGAGAGAAAACTGAGGCACCAGTCTGTGCGTCCAGCTGGTCTTGATTGAACTGAAGCTTTGCAGTAGCAAGGTTAATGAAGTCTCGTTCTATGGGATCTTTATCGTTATAGTATAGATATATGTAGGGACGTTTGAGTACAGCATAGAACTTCCTCCAGAGCCCTTCATACTCTGAGAGTTGTATGTATCCTCGTTTGGCAGATTGACTAGTTTTCTTATGTGATATATCGTGTACTAGAGGGACACACTTTCTCTGAGGCGTTTCACATCTTGTGTTGTACACGCCCTCGATTGAAGCTGGGTGTTTGAGAATATCTTCTACTGTTAAATGCTCTTCCAGAAAGGGACTAATCTGAAACTTCCAAAGGTAGAGACACTTGTTGAGTAGCGTATCAACAGATTGACTGACTACTATATTATCTCCTGACATCTGGTTACGTTTCTCACGAATAGACAGCATGTGCTTCACTCTTTCCACCTGTTCAATCTCTCGCAGTCTCCTCACCTGATTCTGATGCTCGTATATAAGAGAGATGCCTCTAGGCTGCCAGCCCTTGAGGTTCTCCTCTCCTCGTACGTATACTGATTGGTTATCGAAGAGAGTATTCCTCTTCCGTGAATTACTCTCTGTTATTCTCTGAAGTGCTACTTCATACAGTCCGACCACGCAGTTGTTCTCAGGACGGTGTTGAGAAGGGAACAGGACATCCCAGAAGCGGAACCCTCCCTTCTGCTGCTGTCTGTTAGTTATCTGCAGACTGAAGTTAATCGTGAAGCAGGCAGGCTGCGAGCACTTCTCCATCTCTATGTACACAGACATAGTAGCATGAACAAGAATGTTAGCGGGTGTGCTCATGTTGAGTAGCTTAGTGTGGTGGAGAGAAGTGTCCCAGGCAGCTTGAATGCGGAACACAGTACGACTGTCATTATTAAGATCAATAAAATCAGCTGACGAAACGTTTATGGTTAACGAGGAGTCCTCATCCTCAGAAGTAGGTTTCAGTTGATTACGTATCCTCCCTACAACTACTTCTTTAACCTAGATTACAACACATAAAAACTTGTATTGTATTTGTCTATTGTTAATAATTATAATAGAAGTTACTCACCTTTTTCATTTTAAGCTCAATATTACTGTCATACACAAATGATAATACAAGTCTTCTCTGCAAGCCTTGTTGTAGCAGGAAGAAACTTCCATTTGTCTCCTTCACATGTGTAACAGGGACTGGAATATAGTCTCCCTGAGGATTGAGTTCACAGATTTGTAGATTCATAATGACGTCATATCTAGCTACAGGCTGAGCTGTGCTAAGATTCTGGTAAGGAATAGTGAGAGCAGATCTGGAGGGGGCAGGGGACTTAACGGGTGGGATCGTATCACTCGCCCTTCGTTCATTAATATGTTCATACTGATCAGAGAATTGACTCTCAAAATGTAGTGGGTGTTGTTCGTAATGTCCGAACACTTCAATCATAAACCCTCTCTTGTAGATGTAATCCAAGAATGGTAGCGTTACCTGAGATACGTACAATACATTAATACTTATACAGAGTCATTACACGGGTAATTATTACATACCTTAATTCTGTAGACGTGTAGATGGTTTATCTCACAACATTGACCATCATTTGAGTAAATATTAGAAGAGTAAGGCTCCTGATTCTCGTACAAGAATCTGTTCTGAAGGAGAACATTAGCACAGTTCTTGTCCAGATTCTTAACTCTGAGAATCTTTACCTTAATTCGTATATAACGTCCTATCTTAAGATGAGGAGCAGATATCCTGTTAGGCTCGAAGAGAGAAGAGGTTTCCGAGTAGTAATCAGAGGAGGACATTGTCTCTGACTCCCTCCCAGTATCCTCGCCCGGTTGTGAGCCTGGTAGGAGAGACTCTTTACCAAGTAATGAAAATGATTCTGTGATAGGAGGATTTACATGCATAGGAGACGCTAGATCATCTAACTGTATAGAAAGGTCAGGTCTGGGTCTATCTTCGTTCATTGGAGTAGGCTCATGATCTACGTAGCCTATACTATCCTTGGAAGGCATTGGTTCTGTTAGGAGGGTACTAGAATGCTGGAGACGTTGCTTGCCGGTTTTGTAAGCTTCCGAGTTAAGGGGAGTGATTTCATCTTTCTCATGAGTTGGTGAATCTATGATACATAAGGCAGTGTAACCAAATGGATAAACCCGAATTCAACAATGTAAAGCTGTTACAAACCTATACCATTGATTAGATCCTCCATAGAAGAACACATAGGTTTACTCCTAGCGGCTTCTTCAGAACGAATAGACCCTCTACTCCCTCCACTCTCGCTAGCAGAGAACCTATCCTCTTCTTGCAGCTGTCGAATTTCGCGAGCAGATGAAGCTCTCAAACCCTCTCCAGCGAGTGCTCTGTTAATATCACTCATTTCTCTGGGACTGATAACAAGGTCAGATGGGCTGACACCATGACTGAAAATTTTGTGGTGACTACTGCGCTTCCTACGAGTAGTGGGGATATCTTTCTGGGTGTGAGAGACTGATCTCCCTAAGAACTTGGGAGGAGAGCTAACTTTCCTGGGACGCTCAATAACCTCAGTAAGCTTATCAGTTCCTAAGTAGCACTGTTCAATGAGTTCGTTCTGTCTGTATGGATATACTGGTATATCTTTCGGATACCAATCAGAATCAGTCTTATCAAACGCTACAGTTGTAGCTTTAACATCTTTAGTCTATAGAATATAGAATAAAGGTAACAGATGAAGCAGCAAGAGTAACAACAGCTGAAGATACATACTATAATTAATTGCTCTTATGAGATAATCAATATTACTAAATCTCAATTGTTGGTTGGTTGTTTGTCCGTTTGTTTGTCCGCTGTCAGGGAAAGGATTTATGGTATGCAATTATGAAATTGTCGCATAACTATGTATTTATCATGTTTATCAAGGAAGTAAATAGAATTCAATAAAATTTCACTAAATATATCGGACATGCTGAATCCGATTTTCACACTTTTGGATTAATCATGTGTAAATTTATTGTTGTTTTTATGAATATAAAGTAAACAAAATTTCAAAATCGAGGTAGAATCATACTTTCAAAGGCTATCCTGGGGTAATCGAGTATACTGAGTCCAAATATGATATTGTAAACAACATATTGTGAATATTTGTTTACTTTTGGTGCATAAAGTAAACAAATTTGAAAATTGAGGTAGAATCATACTTTCAACCACTATACTGGTATCTCGAGTACACTCCCTAGCCAAAAGTATTGGAACACTCGGCCACAATTGACACTTGGCACAAATATGTATTTGCTTTAGTTGTATAGGCTGAAGATAGTTTCAAACATTTGTGAACTTAATTCTATCATTAATTTTATCATTACAATCGCCTTTTCTGATATATCCACTGGACTATTCAATACATATATTCTCACAAAGTTCCATATGCCACATGTGTCATTAGTGGTATGGTGTTCCAATACTTTTGGCCAGGGAGTGTATACTGAGTCTGAATATTGTAAACAACAGCAATATTATTAATTCTCAATTGTTGTTTGTTGTTTGTTTGTCCGTTGAATATCTCGAGGCGCAATGCACCGAGTTCATCGCGAAGCGACGAGCCAAAGGCTCGTATACTGTAAATAATAATAGTATATTACATTAGGTCTATAAGGCTGTAATAAAAGGACAGAAATAATTAGATTCGAAAATATTTGTAATAAAAATTCGAACTCGAAGTCCCAGCGAATATTAATACAAAGGAATCCATGCTTATTCAGGGATTTATGGTACTTTATTGTGTAGAATGCTCTACTCATAGAAGTTAATTTTCCTGGGTGAGGTATCGTTAATTAAATAATTTGTATCTTACCTCTTCATCATCATCATCACATAACTGTAATAACACATCAATATGTCCCATTACATCTCCTCTGTCTGTAACTATAGCAATAGTTTGTTCTAGAGCCATGGGGAGGAGTATGTGTGTCAGATACACATAGCTACGTCCTATCAGACTGTACCATGGATTCCGATCAAAGAATGGATTGTTGCCATTTCCTACGCTTATAGGATCTCTGCTATGATCATCTGGATTACAAGCCTAGAAGTATACTTAATCAGACAACATATCTCACATATCAGTATATGAAGCTACCTTAATTAGAGGACTTATAGTCTCTAACTTAGCACAAGCTTCGTACATCTCGTGCATAGCATATATTCTTTGTTTGAGTTTCTCAAGAGACCACAAATGAGTCACTCCATGTCTAGCATCAGAAACCTCTACAGCTACAATAGTCTTCTTCAGGGAAGAGTTGTCAAACTGAGAGTAGCTTTCAGGTTCATCTGACTCACAGTCCTGTCCCAGAGCTAGTGTCTCAGGGAGATGTGCATATGGACAATCAGTCAGTAGTACGAACTGAAATGCTACCTGCTGTCTCAGCTCTAGGGAAATAGAGTTTGCTTCCTTCAGCAATACTGTATTGTCATATAGAGCATCTCGTATTTCATTATAGCGATAATCTCTCCATTTTTCTACACATTTGGATAGAAGTTCTTTCTGACCATCTAATAATTTTGGTTCTTCCTCTTCGTCAATATCTTCAGGAGAGTAACGGTCAGAGAGGCCACCCACAGACTATAAGATAATATAATATAATATAGAGATACACTAGATTCAACAGGATAATATTCAATCAAGGTGCAACCGAATAATGCTTGGCGAATAGTTGCTATTCGATTACCTAACGAATATCAGTATTCAGTATTCGGTTGGTCAAAACCGAATAACAGCAGTATGTATTCGAATCAATATTCGCATATTCGGTAAAGTTGCTATTCATGAATACTAATATAATATTCATACGAACGGTTTCAACCTCGTATTTAATGTATATGAAGGTCAAAGTTCGTGGAAATCTGAACAAAGGCTCTCAATAGACAATAATATGACGTTGTCATTCACAAAAATTGAAATAATCTTCTAAAGTATCCAGAAATAGAGGTACAAGCAGAGTCGTTCCAGCATGACAGATATGGTAATCAATCTTTGCCCAATGAAATCCGGTCCAGGATTAAACAAGTATTTGTGTACTTAGTCAAAGACAAAATTAATTATTCAGAATATTTCTGTAAATATGAGCTGAATTATAAATGAGATATAATATCATCTGCCTTACCACTAATCTACAAATACAGAATGTATAATGATTATACGATCATATGATGTTTTGCATAGCGATAAACGTAACCTCTACAGAAGGTATTTTAATATGTTGAATAGCATAACTAAGCATTTGTATTTGCCACAAAAGTTCACAATAATTTAAATTCTGTAGTTAGTTGTTCGAGTTGGAAATATTTGTACGCACGTGAGCGGAAATTAACCCAAACAATGTGACAAACTAACAGAGTTCTTCTCTAAGTAAAATATATGTTTTAACAAACTATGCTATTAAATATTAAATTAGCTTGTAACACTATAATAGTAATATGATGCTTTGTTAAAGTCTCAATAAGCTACCATTATAATGGATCAGTGGTGCTGCCGTCCGGCAATTTCATGGACCGGACCGTCATTAAATTTTCTGGACGATATGCCGGTCCAGAGCGTTAGATCGCTAATTCGCTCCTGTCCAGACCGCACTTGAGAAAAGCGGACTGGTCTGGACCGCGGTCCATTCCAGATCGCTGCATCTCTGTAATGGATTTCAATGTAAAGTTGATAATAAAAGTTAGCAAACTCGGTTACGGTTACGGTTACATAACAATTAATTTATCAAAATTATTAGGCAATAATTGTACTTTGATGAATTCTAAAAAAAAGGAAATTTAGTTAAATAATCTGATATTTATGAGAATAAGATTGAGCAATAAATTCATGGCTAACTTGATTACATAAAAACATTATTATTGCATATTAAGATATTATATCCGTTTCGGTGATATGACAAACTATAAACCATAAAATAATATGACAGAATTCAGATCACACAACGGATCACCACAACACACGTCTGCTATGCTGATAGACAATAAATTTAAAGTAGACCTTACACAAGATGTAGAGATGATAACACTGGAAAGGTATATCAATATGATGCCATAATCACTCAATAAAGTTTCCTATAACAAGAGTTTACAGAGTGCAAACTTTGTTAATTGTAAGATACATTAATTTGCTAAAAAGCAGTAGAATCAGTACTTTTATACATAATAAACATTATTAATTTACAAACCTGTGTCTCCATTAATTCATCATACATCCTCTTATAATCCATTGCTTGTCTGTTCATCTCTTGTATTTCTATTTTTGCTTCCTCCAGTTCAGTCTTAATTTGAGTTGTCCGCTGGTCCACGAGTTTATCAACTATGTCACCACCTTCCATGTTCTGAATTCTAATTAATTCATCTTGGGCGTAATCAAAATCATACGTAACGATCTGTGAATTTGGTGTGAAGGAGCGTTCTCTATCATACTCACTCATGGAATAGTCACTGGCAGCGTACTCACTCATAGGGTAGTCACTGGTGGGAGAAGGTATTCGATCGTCTTCAAAATCATAGGGATAAAGAGTGTTTACATTTTCATTAGGTTTATTGGGATTCCAGCTACCAGATAGTCGAGAATTGTTTCTGTTCTTTTTAGGAAGATTTCTCTGTTTCAGAGAATAATCGGCCTTAGCACTAGAATCCAGAAAGTTAAGTACAGAAGAACGAGCCTTCTTTACTTCCTAAAGATTAATAAAAGAAAAATAAATAAATAAATAAATTCTTTAAATATATATTATTAAGGTAACTAACTTGTGGATTGTTGAATCTAAACACATGGTTAACTCCCAATATAACACGTGCTCCTTGTTTGACGTCTACAGTCTCTGTTATTTTAGTACCGTTAACAAAGGTATACGAGCCTGGCTGAGGAACCAAACGGACAATATTCTTATCATTCTCAAAATGACAGTGTTGAGGTAAAATATAGTTGCCGTGAAGGTTGATATCACAGTTGTCATTACGTCCTACATGGGTTAATCCTTCTTTAATGTAATAAATAAGACATTCGTTCATCAATGGGTCTTCATTTAAATTAACCAGATGGGGCGTGTTCTTAGGAGAGAAGACACCCTTCACTGTTGTTTCTACGCCATCCTCCCCCACTGTGATCGCAATACCCATTTTCTTCATATATTCCTCCGTTTCGATTTTGTGCTTCTCAGCCTATATAATGAATTAATAAATAATCAAATCGTATTCATTTGAATAATATATAAGTGGTACAATTTTACAGTTACAAACCTCATCAAGTTTCTCCTGCCAGGGCAGTGTGAGTTCTTGCATTAGTTTCTCGGATTCCTTGATTTGCTGGTAAGCTACTTCAGCTGTGATGCTAGGACTCTTCACCAATTTAGCTTCCTCATTATCATCAGAATCAGAATCAGAGTCCTCCTTTCCCTCTCTTTTATTAGACTGAATAGCGTCTGACAAATTCTGGTCAGGATTCAGAGGAGTTGAGGAAGGAGTGTTGCCAATACTTTTTCCTCTCCCAGCACCTCCAATAGCTCCCTTAATATTTATTCCCATTGCTTCTACCTGAAGGAATTAATATAATTACTGTGACGATTATACTATTGTGGGTTAGTATCGAAATCACTGACTATATTATGCACTGCCACTTTAAACAAATCTAATTAATTGACTAAGCTGTCGGCACAGATTGTAATTTTACATGTTTTATTAATTGAATTCACTCCCTTAATATTGAGTTGAGTAACATTACGGATGCAGGTAAGTGTAAGAATTCGCAAAGACAACCTAATAACTGATTTCAATACACTAAGTACACTAAACTAATTCCATATAGGAAGCTAAATACTATGTCTAATGTTTCCCTAGGCATTAATTGACTTATAGCGAGAAGAACCGTGAAAGAATCTTAAACGAGGTGAACTATGTATTCAAGAATCCTACGTTTTCAAAGACTTGAGTTGTTATTCTACAAATTGGCAGATATTTCCTTACCATTCCTTTCAGAGAATTGTTACATTTAGTGCAACTCTTACAATGTCAATTATACCATAGTATGGCAACTTAAAGTGTAGACTGAACACTATGTAGTATAATGCATAGAAATCAATCGGTTCATTAATAATTACGTTATGTACAAATAAGGATATTATCTATATACTTAAGTTGTATATTTCACACTCTCTATACTAATCCATAGAGTCCTGAGTAATTAACCTACTAACTACAAATATCAACATATTGCTCCTGGAATAACTTTTCTAATTCGAATTTAGATAACATATGAATATAGTTGTAACCTACTCACTTTGTCAACAAGATTCTCTTGTATGATAACTTGTCTCAACTTATACAATTCTTCCTTCAGCAGTCTAATCATACGAGCATTAGGATCTTCATTAACCATAGCTTTACAAACTATCTGCTTAGCTCTATCAGCAAACCTTAGTGTACTCAGAGTTTCGTCGTAATTAATATCAGCTGGACTCAGTGCAGCTACCATAGAAGTCTTACTGTTTCCTCCCAGACTCTCCTTCAATATGAATGTGAGGACAGAATCTCTGAATGGAGGTAATTTAGCCCCAGGCTTTCCAATGTCGGCGAGAGCATGGATAACTCTGCCCAGAGTAGTGAGAGATTTATTAATTTGTGCACCTTCCTTCAATCTGTCTCCAGTCGCTCCTGTACTCTCTGCACGCTCACTACCTGCTAGATCTACAAGACTGATCTTTGATACCTAGAAATTATAAATAATCAAACTTCATTAATAATAATACTAAAGTTAGCAAGATAATACGAACCTTCTCTCCCCACATATCGGAATCTTCAGCTTTCTCTTTCTGAGTGAATATTAGAGTAAATACAGCGTGACTACGACTGCTGGTTGCATTCATGTTAGTACTAGCTACAGTTCTTGCTTGATTACCCAACTCCATGAGATTATCAATCTGTTTGTAGTCCAAAACAGGTATCTTCTTCAGACCGTCTACATAAGGACCCAGAGCAGTGTGTTCTCGGACTTTTAGGTTTCCTTTGTTTTGTGGATTCAATAAATCTTTTACTTTTTCACAGTAAATTTCGAAATAGCTCACCTAAATACAGTAGATATTGGATAATGGGATAAAGATACACCTAAATACAGTTAGCCCGAATTATCAGAATATCCAATTGTATTATAAATGATGCAAATACCAATATACATAAGAAAATTAAATTGGTAGAATAGACAAAAGTTCCCATAAATTATATGGCATATTAAGATAATTCGTTCATTAGTTAACCCTTTTGTATAGGAAAATTAAAATAGTAAAGTAGAAACCGGTTTTTTCCTGCTATTTCTTTGAACGGAAATAAAGTAAGAAAAATCGGTTTCGGCTGTACTATCAATAGCGGTAATTACCTCAACTCTACAATTATGAGTTTCATCTGTACTTTCAGCGATCCTCTCAAACAACTCTTCACAAGTTCTTGGTATAATTCCTCGCTGATCCCGCCCCGGTGCTCCTAGCATAGTATATGACTTCCCAGAACCAGTCTGACCATATGCAAAGATGCAAGTGTTGTACCCATCAAAAGCATGATTCAGCATGTCCTTCCCAAAATCATTTTGTACGTCGTCTTGACTGGCAAATTGTGGTTGTGTAGAATCCATACTCCAGTAAGAGTAATCAAAAGTAAAATCTTTAGTACTTCCCTTCTTGGCAGGATTGGTTATGGATGTAGACTTGTCCTGCATTTGAATAACATTGAAGGCATCCCGCTCCTTCTCCCGGTCATTGAATGGCCGTACTCTCACGGCGATCTTCACACTCATTTCAGTGAATTTTAAAGTTTGTTAGTATTTTATAATAAGTGAATCTGTGATAAGTATGTTATGTAAACTTTGAATTCGTTAATGACAGGGTAGATTCAGTGGCTGGACATATAACCAGGCTTATGAAATATCTAATATTTATACCTAGCTGAGAGTTAAATAAAGAAGTAGATTGGATGGAGTTGTAGCTAGATTTCTATTGAGCCTACCTATAATCTATTCAATAAATAGGATAAGGAAGGTGTACAAATAGCTAATGGACATAGAAAATGCAAATAATCAAATTCGTACATTTGATACTCGTAGAAAGTAATTAAAAGTTGTAAAATGATTTGATAAATTAGTAAATATGAGAATGGGGCATTGCATGCTCAGACTACTATAGATATGAGTGAGTACATAGAATCATATCAATTGTGTAAATGAGCTATTCTAAAGTATAATTTTGAAAGAGATAAGCTCAGCAGGTTAACAGAATTCATTTCTTATTCCTAAACACATTAACTAAAATTGAAATATATTATTCATATGACTTTAGCTACATAAAGTACTGTTAGAAACCGTCTAACGTTTGTTTATTGTCATCTGATGAAATGATTTCTTGTAAGAAGTTTCTATGTATTTATTGTTCAGCATGTCAGGCACTTCTTTGGCAATATAGTTATATTCTTGTATAATACGCAGGAGTCTCAAAAAAGGAAATACGTATATACCGCACACATGTCAGGAACGAAGCCATGAAAATAAAAGTGGTCCTGTTGGATACAGCAAAACAAGACTAAGTGGCCAGGTTAAACCGTATATCCTGACCAAGCGGCCAGGTTGAACTGTACAACCTGACCGATTGGTGACATATTGGAAAAAAAGCAGGCAAAAGTGGTGGTGGTCGACCAACCGGACCGGTGGCTACGGCCTTGCATGTACTTTTACAACCTTACAGCCAACAACAAGAGTTTTTCGGGACCACTGACCCTAAAACACTAGTGATGCCCTTTCCCATCGGGACTACAGAACTACAAATTCATCATGGTTGAGATTGCTGGAATAACCCATAGAGCTTGTATTAAAGAGATAAGACACTTAGTAGAACGTAATTGTTTTTCTAAAACCTGAAGCCTGTTGGTGTTGATACCCTAGGGCAGGGGTATACTTGCCAACCTGAGTGAAGGAAAATGCAGGACGTAGCATAAATTTATTAAACAGGACAACTAAAAACCGGGTTAATTAAGGTATTTTGGCAAGTATGGCCATTTACCACTTTGGCAAAAATTCACTAACCGCCTACCCCCTTAGAAAATCGCCATATATTACATTAAGCTATTTATACATATTACAACTTTAGAAGGAGAACGATGGCAATACAAATTTCGAGATACCGTATTTTCAAGGGGGTAAGAAAAAGTTATAATAATAGTGAATAAAATTTCATCACCACCCTCTTAGTCTAGAATAATTATTGACGAAATTTATGATTCATTTGACTCTGTAACAAATAAGGATACCATAATTAGTTTCTCAAATCGTTTATATTCTCAAAGTATTGTAAACAAAATTATACGAAAACGCACATGAAAAGAATAAGCGCCCCGACGCTTATTCAGGGAAATACGAATAGAATAAAGATTTATATCAAATACTACGAACACGGCGCCTGCAGCAAAAGGTTATATCACGTTTTTACATATTCTACTATTTCTTCCAAATTGTGTAAGATTGCATATTCTCCTCTATGCAGTAGCCTTATTCTACTAAACTTCATCAATACATCTCTATATTGTACAATAAACAATTTAATTTTGTGGCACCATATATTTACTGAAATCTGCTTGCCACGGCCTTGGTCCTTTGGTATGGTATGAACAAGGTTCAACTCGGGATTTATCATAGATCCCAACTATTATACCCAAAATGTTGGCGATCAAAATTAAATTGTTTATTGTACAATTTAGCCGATGTATTACTGATGGTAGTTTAGTAGACAAAAGGCTATTGCATAGAGGAGAATATGCAATCTTACACAATTTGCAAGGAATAGTAGAAATATATAAAAACGTGATATAACCCTATGCTACAAACGTTGGCTAATGGGGATGAATCGATTTATTTATATATGGGCGCCGAGCAGGCATCGAAAAGTGTCAGTTCAGCAAACATGTAGTAAACAAAGTGATGATCTTGAAACTTTAATTTTTATAGAATCAATATATTGGGGTCAAAAATGTGTCACCTGGGAGATTCTCTACAATACAAAGTGCCGAGTCAGAAATGCATTCAAAACCTCTGGTTCAACTGTATACTTTATATTGAGTGGATTAGAAACATCAAACAAATTGGACCCAATTTCAAACCTAATTATATATTTTACATTTCAGGTTGATGAACTTGAAATATACATATTCACTAATCACATAACAAATATTTTATTTCTAATTCATGCTTGCATACCCCTGAAAACCCCTGCCCTAGGGCCTAGACTCCTTGCTACAGGATTCCTGGTGGACTTCCACTGTGGTGAGTGTGCTCATGACATACCATCAAATTATACCACACAAATGTTTTCGAACAATATCCACACGAGAGGTACACGAGAAATTTTCTTCATTGAGATAGATTGCCAAAGCAATCTACCTCACATTCATATGAATGATATGATTGTTTGTGAGATCTCGTACATCTAAGAGACAATGTAGATGGCAGACTTATTTCAGAACATTCCATTAATAACATCACGGCTGATTTAATGGAATTCCATAGTCAATGAAAACTTGATTACTCCAGTTAGTACGTACTTTTCTCAAAAACGGATTATCAAATACAGTGGTACCTGCATAAACAGACACCCGTTAGGATATGAAAATTTTGTCGGATTATTACAGGTGAAATTTTATTGTCGGAAGCTATTTCAGATCCGATTAGGGATTATAGAGGTCTTCTAATACAGGTGTCGGGTTATGCAGGTTCCACGGTATTATATTAATTGAATGGCGGACACATGGTTGCGGGACATTTCGTAGCTTTTACAGTCAACATCAAATCTCCGTTAAGGGTCTAAATGTTTGGGTGCCGTTACAGCCCCAAGATTTTCCAATTAAAGTGCTGGCTACGGGATAAACAATTTTCCATTCCATCTAAAGAGGTTATAGTCACTACTCTAATGGAAATAGCCATTCCAACAACTCGATGCCTGACTCAATATACCATAAACCACATCTAAATACCGGCACTTTAAGAAAAAAAGTTTTGGAGCCGTTGCCATTCCCTTACTATAATACTACATACATTGAAATGTCCGGACTAAATGCCCAGCCACCAAGTGACGGCGACAGTGTCCGTTACCGTAATAATTATATAGGAATAATTAAATAACCTGAATTCCAAAATTCAATATCCTTTTAAACTCGCTTCATTAGAGGGCGATATTTCTATATCATTAAAATAAATATTCCACTGTCGAATAAGGTTTTAATCTATCCAATAATTCCGCTATATGTAGATTTTATGGGAGCTTAGAAAATATTCGTGAATTGTCAGGAAGTCATGAAGTAAAAGTGTGATTGGGAAACACGGGTGTAGACAATTGTAATTAGTGTAATATGTGCATATGCTAGATGTCATACAAATTGTACACAGTAGCTATACGTTGCAGAATATAATTAATCATATATATGACATAATGAATGTTTATTTAGTGATGCACAGTTAGTCTTTCTTTCTTTAATTTTTTTCAAATGACATGACTGTTGATAGGGAAACATTCTAGTAGTAGAGCTAGAGCACTCATAAAAAGAGTTAACCGATTGGCCAGGTATTTGAATCATATCAATTGTGTAATAGTGAAAAAGAATTTGATGTATATGTATATTTTGGCACCGTTTTCTATAACAATATACCAGTCTCTTCGTCTGAAATCAAAGATCGGCCGCCCTAACATTCATCAGATATATATTAGTCTTGTAGATAATTGTCTCAGTGATGAGGCAACTTCCTCGTCTGCCTCAATGCTAGTTACGCCCCTGTAGTCTGCTGACCCTTCCAATCTAACCGAAAATGAATTCAATAGATTCGTATCTTGAAATCGTAATATAAATATTGACAATTGCTATTCCGATCTGACAATTCAAAAGAAGAGAATTAACGTAATAGATTCTAAAGTGTTTCCAGGCATAGTTTATGAAACACTTACTAGACATGATTTAGATTTTTTGTATGCCCCTTCATGTATCCATTGCAACGATAAGTAAACAATTAGTGAACATGCCTTGTGTATAACGTATAACTCAGGTCATGGCTATACATACGTACGTATTATAGTACATATTATGTATCATGTGCGTATTGAATAACCTAGCTAAGAGGGAAATGCAACAAGAGCATTACCGATATTACCCTGTTGACACGCTCTACTCATCTTATTGAAAAATAAAATAAAATAAAATAGGATAAAAGTATGCTACGTGTATTTATGAATAAAAATAGTGTCAGCAATATGCTGTGTGATGAAACATACATAAACAGTCATTAGATCAAATATGGTGAACATTATCTACGAATAACATCATGTATATATGCATTTCCTAATAAGGTGGGGATAATGTCATCGGTCGATTTAATAAATTCTAAATAATTCAGTCTAATGCGATTGTCTCACCGCCATTACTGGGTGTATTGGCGGAAGCTGACATCTGTGCACTCAACTGCTGGAACTGCTGCATCATGTCGATGAAGAGTTCCTGTGGTAACATCTGTCTGAAGATATTTATCATCTTGAGCGGGTCTGGAGACAATTGTACTACATTCATGAAGTGAGTCACAGCCTCGTGGTTGTTTTCTTCCATTAGAAGAGACATGCCCTTCTCATACTCAGCTTTTAGAAGAGCCTCTCTCGCGGCTGGACTGGACAGGTCTAATACCACTTGTTGTTGAGTTGTCTGTCTCTCCGCTTCTTGCTTCAGCCTCTTTGCCCTGAGCTTCTTCTTGTAGTCCTTTGCTCGGACTCTGTGGTAATCAAAGTAGAAGCAGTAAGCAATGAAAGAAGAGGTGACAATACCCAGTGTAGAAAACAAAGCTATTTTCATAAACATTTGAGGGAATAGTCTCAACTGTTTGCTAGAATTGAGATGTCATTAATATAATGATATATGACGTAAGAAAAACTAGTATAAACAGAATATGTATGTAAAGTAGACATTAGACTCCAGTTAAGATGACCATCAAGAGAACGTAGAAATTGTATTCTATTTAAGGAATTCGTGTTAACCAAAGTGATTTGAAAAAGCATTGAAGGGAACTATAATTTGTGTTTCTCATCCGGGGTACCCTATTAGCTGTACTCATATCAACGGGAGTATACTACAACCATTCTATAATATGAAATCTAGATCTGTTTGATTCAGTTACCGAATATTATAAATTTATAGATTGCAGGTGTTACACCTGTAGTACTACTAAGATCTAAGGTAAAATAATTTGTACAAGAATGAGAATTAAGTAGTCAAAAATTCGAATTAATCTGTCACGAAGGGACCGTGCTAAAAGCCTGTTACAAAATATTATATCATAAAAATACTAATTGAGTCAGTTGTTGTTGTGTGAATAAATCGCATCATAATCATAGAGCTCAGTTGCTCTACTTTAGCCTTCACATCACAGCATTGCATTACAAGAACGACAAGTCGACAAAAGCGAGTAGGTTCAATGATTTTGTTAGAACTCATCTAGAACTCGTGAAATAACTATGATGTAAGATCTCATAGAAATATAATCTGATCGCTAGGTTAAAATACCAAATTTTGTCGATAAGATAAATGAAGGGTAATTCTGCATCACGTTGTTACCATCCAATTATTTTAAGAAAAGTTTACTATGTGTAAAGATAGCCTGACCCATAGCAGCCCATGGCCTACCACTAACTATATCGTCTATCTGACGGAGGTGAGCTAGTAAGCTAAACAGGAGTATAGATGTGTTTGATGTTAGGCTATTTTTGGTATCGAGCAGTTGAAAGAATAGCAACAAACATTCATAAAGTTTCTTCAATATGGGAACATATATTTTCTGCTTATAGCTGGATGAGCATATCCTTAAAAGGAAATGTGTCATTTCTGAGAGCAAGAATGTATCAGGGTGTAATTGAGTGGTGAGAAGCGCAGCAGACATACGTGATATCTCAGGACTTACTAAGGATAGGATGATCATAGAATTGAACATAAGTTTGGATATATCTTCAATAGAACTAGTAGAATTCATCTGAAGCTCTGGCCTGATAAGGTTAAACAATTCCAAACACACTTCAGATACGCATTTATTAGGCAAAGCCCGTATCAGAGATATTTGGGATAAAATAAGATTAAAATGATTTGATTCTACTTTAGAAACAAGAGATGGTAGACGTATAAGATATATAATACAAGGTTTGAGCCAATGATAATCTAGTGTATTGTTGAAGAGGTGAGATCTGATTAAAATAAATAATTCTCCTTCTTTAGGGATCAACTTATCCAGGTCTCCTGGTGACAAATGTGACATACATTTGGCAAGTAAGGGTATCGCTCTATCACAACAAAGCTGATCAGTAATCGGGTCTTTTAATAGGATTTTAAGAGCTGAGAATACTAATGTCTGTTTGTGTTTTTGCACAACTGTCGTCTCCTTTTCTACCTTTAATTTAACCAGCCCTATCAGTACATGGACTGTTAAGTCCTTATCTCCACACAGAAAAGTAAGCAGATTATTGAAAAGATATTCTTCCTTACATAAATTGAAAATATTATTAATATTCTCTGCCAATATTTGCCTACACAAATTTGTAATTTTGTTTCTATCAAGAGCAGGATCTAGCAACCAATGGTGAATAAGGAATGTTATCCTCTCAAGCTCTTGCTCAGATGCCTGGGATTGTAGTTTGAATAATAATTTAAGGAGTGAAGCGTGAATAGAATCATTTTCTGAGTTACGCTGGAAAGATGTAACGAGATTAGACCATGGATAATTAGGTAAAGGTTTGCTAGTTTCAGACATAACTTCAAAAATAGTTACAAACTTATCTTGTTGTGAGTTCTGTGAGATTGCACCAGACTGTTGAGCCTCCTCCAAAAATTTGAAGAGAGGGGAGAGCAGAATGTTGTCAGAGAGAAATTCGGAAGAACTAGGAGTTCGAATAGTATCAGAATAGTGTGAGTACTGAGAGTGAATGAAGCCGAGTAGTGTTAACATATGAGAGAACTTGTTCTGCTTATCTACACGAGGGGAGGCATAATCTAGAAAACTCTTGACGCCCTGTTGCAGCACAGAGTAGTGAGCTGGTGTGGGAGGAGGTGTGGGACCAATTATGGGTTGAAAAGCACCAAAAATAGCAAGAATTCCAAGCAACAAGGAACTGACATCATCATTGCGAGATTGCTGTAGGATAGAGCGTAACTGAGATAGAGTTTTACTTATGAGTAGTTGTGAAGCTACATGTCCGTAACAAGCTGTGTGATAGAGTAGCATTCCAACTGCTGTGTGAGGGAAAGAGTAAGGATGATCTCTTGAGAGTTTGAGGAAGGTAGAGATAACTTCATCACAGTCCTGTAAAGATATTTCACACATTGAGTATAGTCTGCATGTAAGGACAGAGCAGGTGAGAGCTGAACTCTCCAGCTGTTGTTCACAAGTCAGTGCTTTCATTGATTCCTGTTGTTTGTTCCTGATAAGAGTTACGTCATCAGTCAGCAGGAGATAGGCATACTGGCTGGGGTACATACCGTCTTGTATCTGTTGGATACATCTCTTGCTAATCTCTGTTAGCTTCCTAGCTGCAGGTCCTTCCTGAAGGAGATAGGAAGTATTCGCATTTATAACGGAATATATAGTTAGAGCATACATAACATCAAGTTGAGGAGAGTGTCGCGAGGCTTGCCATATCTTGATTATTGAACTAATATAATTTGTGCTAAACTTCTGATTCAAGTGAGCACATATAGTTCCGCCTAGAACTCCTAGGGTTAGAAAGGATACTCCACTTAAGGGTGTTAAATTTCGCGATGAATATATAGTTTCATGTTCATCAAATGTTTCGTGGGAGTCTGTAGAGGTGAGAAGGTGAGAAGAAGCGAGCAATAACGAATCAACAAGAGATTGTATTGCTGTCTGTATCCCAGTTGAGTACAGCTCACTCACGTTAAGAGCTAGACCAACCATAAGCCACATACTACCCTGAGGATTATCTTCACTCTTAATCTTATCCAGTAGGCCGAACAGAGACTCTAAAGGGGAGGAGGGGGGACGGTACACAGAGAGAGCATCTCGCATGAATAACTGAATACCGTTAATAAACACAAGGAATTCATTAATTTGTGAGATGCATGATGTAGAAGTATCAATTGAGTAGCTGAGACAGCGAGATAATAGATGGAGATATTGCTGCATTAGTTTATGTGGAGACTCACTATATACCCATAGCTCTATACCCGTGAACAGAAGAGCAGCAGCTTGGTAAGGAGACACATTTAAGCTGTCAGGTATGTCTGTCATATGTTTAAGCTTAGGGAGACATTCTGTCAAAACTTTACTGGTACTTCTTATAACAGCCTCTCCTCTCTCTACCTCCTGTTTGTGCTCTCTCGGGTATACAGTAGAAATAGAGTTCAGTTCTTCTCTCATCCAGCAAGACAACAGCTCTCTCAGAGAGGTACACTCTTCAGTACATGAGTATTCAATATGTAGTATAAAGCTGAAGAGAGAGCCACACTGACACCTAGCCCTGCGGTCAGACGGTAGGTCCAGACATTCAGGTATAGAAAGCTCTCTACGGAGATTAAGAGCGAACGGTTCTATCATAATCAGGTCCCTAGGAGTAAAATCAGATAGAGCTGATACTGCTGTAGCTCTAACCTGTTGGTTAGTGTGTGTCAATAGTATTATCAGCTGTTGTACACAGCGTGACAACAGCTCCTGATCTCTAGCTACTGACACATCTAGTAGCTTGTGGGAGAGACGGAGCAGTTGGGTAGCTCTCTCTGCTACACTAGACTCCCATAGAGTAGGAGACTGAGTACCTACTGCTACAGCTAGTAGGTCTAGTGAGTCTGTATAATCTATCGTATCAGCTGATACCAGACTAGTTAGAGCAGATAGTCCTATGCTAACGAATAAGCTACATTCTCTAGACCTTATCAGACTCTGTACTTGTGGTATCATCTCTTCTCCATGTACAGCAGGACGAGTAGAGCAAATGTCCAGCACAGAGAAAGACGTAGCAAGCTTCCATTCAGGTGTAGAGAGGTGTTGTATTTGTATGAGTTGTTGGATGTGGGGATATATAGGGTCGTGTAGTTTCCAAAGAGAGATGAGAGCTCTCAGGACAGCTGGTAGAAGAGAAGATGTGTCTGTTAGAGAGAGCAGGGAGCGGAGTACAATTATAACACAGGCAGGATGTGTGGAGAGAGTTGATATAGTGTGGAGTGTTTGTGCTACATCTTCTGGATGAGAGCTTCTATCCATGGTTAATAACAATAAGGCGATGAGGGGTGGAGCAAAGTTTGTAGCAGTTCGTACCAACTGAGAAACTATTTGTATTAGGATACGAATAATGAGTTGGTGCTCTGTCAACTGATCAGGAGGATAAGAAGTGAATTCAACCAAGAGAGAGGAAACTATGCAGCAAATAGATAGAGGAGAGTTCGTATATTCTGACTGGGATAGAGCTTGTAAGGTGTATTCACACCATTTAAGTATTACAGATTTAGAACATACTAGCAAGTGAGATGAGAGAGAGGCGAATACGTTGAGTTCTCCGTGATAAATAGTTGATTCTGAAAATACTGGTACAGGAATCTTGAATGAATCGTCAGGGTATCTGACATATCTCTTAACTCTCTTTCCTGTATTCAGTAGAGTGTGTAGAAGTAGTGAGTAGCGTGAACTAGTGTCAGGTCTCAGCCGCTCAAGATTCAGCTGAGCTCCTAGAATAGAGAATATCAGCAGAGAGAGAGAATCCCGCGTTATATCAGATACAGAATCATTGTTACATTTATCTAATACAAGTTCAGTGATGTCTGCTAGCAGGGAAGAGAACTGAGTTAAATTTGTACGTAAGAGAGAGAGACTAAGCCAAACTATCGTATAGTAATCGGTTAGGAGATGTGAGTATAGCAGCAGCAATCTCTTCAGCTTGTGGAGGAGTGGGGAGATAAGAAAACAGGAAGTAGAGGTTAGCAGTGTGTTGTAGCAGAGAGTACTAATCTCAGAGAGAGGAATGAAGATAGGTTGAGAAAGAGAGAAGTCAAGCAGAGAGTGAATAAGCTGTATCTTGATAGAAAATTCAGATTCATAAATAACAGATAGCAACAGCAGACGAGTGATTGAGGAAGATACATTCTCAGGAATTCCGTGAATTGAATTTATCTCTAACATAGCAGAAACTATGTTGAATTTGTGATCAGCAAGCTGAGGATCATTAAGTATCTGAGCAAGACAGGGCCATAGCACATACAGAGCTTTTGAAGCTGAATGACTGAAGAGAGAGAATAAAGTAGATAGTACAGCATCAGAGCAGGAAGAGAAAGCTACTGCTAGTGGATGTTGGTTGGTGTGTATATTGTAATTATTAGATATGTCTGATTTCAATAACAAATCTCCCATAAGGGATATTACAGGCAGAGGATATAAACATGAGGTGAGCCTGCTGAGCAGGAGTGCAACCAGTTCTGAAGCTGTAACGTTGTTAGTCTCGCATAGCCGTCTCAACCCCCAACAGCTAGATTCAACAGCACCTACTTCTTCACACTCAAGGCCAGACAAGAACAATTTGAGGGTTTGTGAGGAGGAGGAGGAGGAGGAGGAAGTAGAGTCAAGGTTAGAGTTAGTTTCTTTCAAATGGTGAGCTACTTCCTGAACTTGCAAATTCAGAGATGGAAACTGGAGAGCGGAGATGAACTGAGAACAAGTATACTGAAATCCAGAAGCCATTCCATCCAAATCAGCTATAAAATGATGACCATTGATGTGCTTCTTAGTAGCCGAGACTCTTTGAGCTATTCGAATTAGAATTAATTGGCTAAATATACTCAAGGTTTAGTTGAGTCTAGGCCCCTGGGTCATCAAAAAAGATGTCCAGCCGACACATGGTAGTGAAGCTCGGGCCTCTGGGTCATGTGATGTGTTCTACCCAATAAACAAAATCATTAGTTGTTAAAACCAAACCACCATCTGTGCCGACTTAAATTTTCCCAAATTAATTCTAGTGGATTATTGAAACTACATATACGGTATATTATTCTACAAAATATCCATTTTATCAAAGAAAGATAATTTTGAATTTTACAAATCTTGATAGAAATTAAAAATGTCAAAATCGAATTATACATCCCTGTTTACGCCTATTGAACAAATGGAAGCTAATCTCTAGGATAATTTGAAAAGTTCACCAAATGGTGTGAAAATATGATTAATCATATGATAAATGTGTACATATGTTACCGTCCAAATATATTTAATAGAATGTATTGACCAATAGAATCACAGTCTACAATCAATATAATTACAGTGCTAATTTAATACATACGCTTCACCAGAACTAATTTTATGCATTTATGCCTAATGTAAAACCCTACATTCTGGTTGGGCTAAATAACAGAGGTGTCAAAAGGTGTGAAAATGTACACATTAGAAATATTTCAAATGTCAGGTGCCAACTAGATGTCACTACGATTACACTCGTAGTGCAGTGACATCTAGTTGTGCCAAATTTGGCGTATGATCTCTAAAGGTGTGAACAGCAGAGCGAAAACTCTGCTATTCACACCTTTAGAGATTAGGTATCCATTTTTCTCCAAATTGACGGCCCCTTTGAGTATTAGAGTATAGATATATTTAAAACAATGCAATTCACAAATATACGTATATGGCATAAATATTATTGAAGTATTTTGTAAGATTAACTCCCTTTGTAGCAGTTAAGGGCAACTATCCACGCATATTTTGAGATTTGGATAATTTGTTACTTTATATTCATAAAAAACAACAATAAATTTACACATGATTAATCCAAAAGTGTGAAAATCGGATTCAGCATGTTAGATATATTTAAAATGCAAAAAGGTGTGAAAATATGATTTGTCATGTGATAAATCATGCAAATAATGACTTTAAATGAAAAATAAAATCTACAGACTCAATTACCCCCTGACTAGCAGTTAAAACGATATCTCTAGCATAATTTTGAATAATATGCAAAAGGTGTGAACATAGCATTCTATACACTAAAGTAATGGACTGATTGATGGAATTGGGCCAGGAATACGTTAAGTCAGTGCTAAGGAATTATATTAGTTGCGATAAATTTTACATTTTGGCATCACTCGGAGTTTACATCTACAAACTATTTGCAGGCCAAAATTACGTCATTTGATTGCTCACTTAGCAAATGTATCAGAAAAATGTTGCAGTTTTGAAACTCCGTAGAGAATAAATTAATACAATTACGGTGTTCCAGAGCTATAGTAGTGACCATGGATGGCATATTTTGACAATACTCACCAATAACTTGACAACTTCCAATACTATGGCCAAATCATCAAACAGACATGTGGTATATACTCCACTTCCCATACCCTGATAATACATTTTGATACGATATCTCGAAAGAATATTTGCGCAGTTATCAATAATGCCATATATGGTCATCAAAATTGCATAGAATGCTAGGTGTGAAATATGACCAAATTTGGGATCCACATACTCAACTACCCCTGACTAGAAGAATTTGAACGAAATCTCTAGCATCAATTTGAAATATTACCAAAAGGTTTGAAAATAAAATTAACCATATGATAAATCTGCGAATTAGTTACTTTCAGACTCTTAAAATCTCAAAATTGGACCCAATTACCCCTGACAACATGTTGAAACCTAATCTCTAGCTTGCTTTTGTATTTTACATAGAAAGCTGTGAAAACATGATTAATCACAAAAAAGGTGAATGGCAATTTTCATCTTCATTGGAGAGCTAGATTTCGCACAGCCGCGCGGATGGACATAAGTCGCACATCGTCCATGCTATTAGGGCATCTCCCTATAGGAGCTGCACTAACAAGATATTTTGGCGTGTAAGATTGAAGAAGTAGATGAAATAGTGAGTTGATTACCATTGATTAAGTAAATATTAGAAATAGACTTTCGATATTTGATCGACAAATTGGACAAGGTTGTCCCAAATCTACAATTTGTTGGCTACAACTTGAACAACAGCTTGCATTGCGATATGGCATAAAAATCCAAGTTGTTGCTCGAGGAGACAGACAAACTATACAAATATTTACTTGATTTTGAACTTGGTTAGGACTTTCAACATCAGAAAATTGTGAATCATCGCTTGAATGGTAAGTGTCCTCTATAGATATTTTTGCCAATTGCATGACTGATTACATCGGCATATTCCATTGGAGTGAGATTCCCTTATCTTAACTTTTGTTTAAGTATTCTCCTACAATGATCATTTCTGATAGATTCTTTTTCTTTGCCTAGTGATTTCCTTTCCATTGCGTAAACGATCTATTTCATTGTCAGTATCTTGTATAACCTCATTCAATGTATCCAGAAACCTACACATTCTTGTGTGGCAAGTTTATCAATGCTACAGTTTGGAATGATAGCTTTAAGCTGCATTATTCATGGTCAAATCCTATTCAAAAATAGAAAGTTCTTCTAGGAAACTTGGTTTAGCCAATGCTTTTTAAAATATTTCGTTAGATTTTCAAGTTTTTTCCATTTACTGTTATCCAAGGTGGCATCTCAAGGAAGAAAATGTGTAATTAATGAGAGCCGCAGGCAGAAAAGGTAAGACCATTAGATTTCTGATATAATATTCAACTTGTGGATTGTCTTTACCTCTTGGCTAAGCCCAACAAGCTTTTAAGTTTTGCCCCAAATTCGAGGGTATAATGGAACCAACATCCAAAAATCCTCATTTGAGGATGAATTTCTTTAAAAGCATTCCTTGATGCAGGTTCCCAATCGGACATGGATGTGGTCGGTGTAAATAGAGATATTTTCTTTCAGACTCTCCAAACAGCTTTGTATAATAACTCTTGTTTCTTTGAGGTCAACAAGCAATGAATAACTGGTATATTGTTACTTCCTATTCTGACTGGTGATAACAGTCCAAAAAAACTATTCTGACTTGTGACAACTCGGAAATTTTGACTACTGCGACTTCCATGTATAACCTATTCTTTTTTATGTCAATGCAATAAATGATGTTTAACTGACGATTATGCACCAGGACATCAGGTTACGTAGCGTAACGTCATGGAGAGAGGGGAAACACATATTCTGTCTAAATAGAAGTGTGTGAAACTAGTATAATAGTGTGTGGAATAGAAGCCATAGAATCGAAATATCTATTGTTTGCGTGATTCTAGCATGACGTAACGGGATGGCCGGTTACGTAACAGGATGGAAGTTGGGCACACTGTTGGAGCATGTACGCATTTTGTCTAAATACAAGTGCGTGAAACTAGCATGGATACTATGTATCCATGGCTTGCGTGATTCTGGCATATAACATAACAAACCTAAAGACAATTTACCCCACGAAACCTGAACTATAAGCGGAAAAAGAAGAAATGTGTGCAGGGCCGGATTAAGGCGGGGGCTGATGGGGCTGCAGCCCCAGGCCCATCGTAAAAATAGGCCCACCTCGTTGGTGCCATAGATCGTGTAGACATAGCCAAGAGTTAGTTTTGTTGACCCTAGAAGCACCCGGATTTCATAAGAAGGCTATAAGTTGATCCATGGCGAATCTCATAGCAGGCTAAGTTCACTATTTTATGAGAATGGCAATGATTTATAGATGTGTTTATGACTCAATATTGTTATATTAATTTTGCTCGTTAACCAATAGTCTATGTTATCATTGTGAATTAAATTTTGCCAGTAATCATTACTTTAGGTTTTCTTATATTAAATTATATCTTCTAAGATTATTACAGAGAGCAATTTAATAATATCCGCTAAGCCCAAGCATACCTTGTATTTATAACTTACTTTTTACTTCATTGCATTATATGCAGCTTTCGATTATATTTGTGTTTGCCCAGCTTGAAGCATTCCTTACTATTTCATTTTTGATATATCAAGAAAAAGAAAGATGAAAAAATATCGCAGTGGTTGGGGCAAGCAAAGGCAAAGTCTGAAGAAGAAAGAAAACTACAGAAAATTTTAGAATGTACCAGAAAAATGACAGAGTTTTGCTCTACGAAAACCCCTGATAAAAATGCAGTAGTATCCACAATTGCTAATGTAACTGGAGATGGTAAACATTGCATTGAAATCGTGAATAATGAACCTCTTTACCTTGGATTAGCAGAATCTCTATCTGTTCCATCTGATTGCAATATGCTTTGTGAAACTGAAAATTTGAACTTTAATTACCTTCAAGAAGAATCATTTTCTAGTGATGTAGGAAAATGGAAAATGTCTGATGGTTTACGCGAGTATTTTTTGTCAAAAGGGGTTTACTGGTTGTCAGCACATGGATAGCGACTTTAGTGCCTCCGAGAGGACATTTCCTAGTGAAACCTTTGCGCGGCGATGTACCAAGTCACTCTTTTATCGTGACCAGTTAAACGGTGAGAAATTTCAACGTGACTGGCTTTGCTATTCGGTAGAATCTGGGAAGTTGTATTGCGCAATCTGCATGCTATTTTCAACACCAGACGAAACTTCACAGTTAGCAACAAATTGTTATTCAGATTGGAAGCATGCAGCCAGAGATTTACTTCGCCATGAAGACAGTCAGTTGCATAAAATATCTATTGAAACACTTATTTTGCGAAGAATGACTGGTGGACATATAGATGAAAGTCTAATTGAGCAATATGAGTCTAAAAATAAGTATTGGCATCAAGTTCTCCAGAGAATTTTAAGTTTGATTAAGATGCTTTCTTCAAGAGGTCTTTCATTTCGTGGGAGTGATGAGATAGTAGGATCTGTGCATAATGGTAATTATTTGGGTTGTCTTGAGTTATTAGCTGAGTATGGTACATTCCTTGCAGAACACATTCAGAAACATGCAAACAAAGGGCGAGGCCACATATCATACTTATCATCAACAATATGCGATTAATTTATCCAAGTAATTGGACAACAGGTTCTTAGGCAGATTATATTAGAAATCAAAACTGCCAAGTACTATTCTATTAGTGTGGACTCCACACCGGACATTTCGCACACTGACCAACTAACACTAATAATTCGCTATGTATTACCAAGAGGTCCAGTAGAACGATTTATTAGATTCATTCCAATATATGAACATACTGGCGAACATTTAGCAAAAGTACTTCTCAATTTTTTGGAAGAAAATAATGTTTCCATTAAAGATTGTCGAGGTCAAACATATGACAACGCATCAAACATGAGCGGAAAGTATAACGGCATGCAGGCTTTGATTCGTGAAAAGAATAAGTTGGCTGAATTCATTCCATGTTGTGCACATTCTCTCAATCTTATCGGACAAAGTGCTGTAGAATGTTGTCCAGCTGCAGTTTCATTTTCTATTTTGTACAAAAGTTGTATGTGTTTTTCTCTGCCTCTACTCATAGATGGAATCTCCTTCTTGATGTCTTCAAGAAGTTTGGAATACCAACTTTGAAAAGACTTTCAGACACATGATGGTCTGCACACCATAATGCGGTAGATGCCTTACTAAAAGGTTATACAAATATTGAAGAAGTACTTGTACTAATGTGCGAAGATAAATCTGAGAAACCTGTGACACGTTTGGAGGCAAAGGGACTTGCTGCAATAATGAATCGTTTGGAAACAGGAATAATGTTACAAATTTGGTCTACAATATTGATTAGGTTTAATAAAACTAGCAAATGTCTTCAAGATGCAAGTCTAGATTTGAATACAGCCACAAAGTTGTTAGAATCATTGAAAGAATTTGTACATTCACTACGTTCTCAGTTTATGGAATTTGAGCATCGAAGTAAGGTTCTTTATCACTGTGCCACGTACTCCAAAGAACATCGAAGAAAGCGTAAGCGAAATAAGAAATTTGACTATGGTGATACTGAAGATGCTGAACTTTCTCCATCAAATTAATTCATGGTAACAAATTTGATTCCAATTATTGATAAACTAGTGGCAGCTTTGAATCAAAGACAGGCAGCATATCGTGTTATCAGAGACAGGTTTGGATTTTATCAGAATTGAATTCTTTAGTCTCTGATCAGATGCGTGACAAAGCTAATGATTTAATTAATATATACTCAGATGACAATGAACCTGGCTTTGTAGATGAAATAGTACAGTTTTCTGCTTTCTGGAACAGTTATATTTCTTCAGATTCTTCTAAGTTTGAAGACAAAGCAGATTAGAGAATTCCAAATGTTCAAGTTGATTAAGAGAAATGCACTAGACACAACCTTTCCGAATATGTTAACCACACTACGAATATATTTATCTTTAATGGTCACTAACTGCTGCGGGGAATGATCTTTTTCAACATTGAAAAGGACAAAGAACGAACTGCGGTTCACTATGGGTCAGAATCGTTTGAATGCACTTTCTCTTCTGTGTATAGAAAATGAACTTTTGCAAGAAATCGATGTGCAGTCTACGATTAGAGATTTCGCAAGTCGAAAAGCACGTCAAGTAACACTATAAAATATTTAAAATATTTTAGCTACCAAATACATTAAAGTTGTTTTGTTATTTATAGAATTGTAAGGTAGGGGTAGGCGGCCTAATAATTTTGATGAGCCTACTTAGGCCCATCAAAATTATTCAGCTCCAGGCCAAATAGGCTGCTAATCCGGCCCTGAATGTGTGAATATCTAAGTTGAGTAATTTATTGAAAATGGACATGAATTAGGAAAATTTCTAGCACAACTTTGAGATAAAAGCAAAAATTATGTGAAAATATGATTTATCACCAAAAGTGTGAAATTTCGCACTAGAAAATCCATATCTGAGGTATAAATCTATAATACTAATTTTCAAGCTGATCGGAGGGCTAAATTTCGCATGGGAGACGGGAAGCAAATACGGATAGAACAGTACCTATGCAATTAGGATTTGGGCAACAAGCTCTATAGGACCCAATGGTATCAAAACTATTGAACAAAAGTAAATAAGAAATAAGCACACAAATTATGAAATCAACATAAAACCCGAGCAAACTTAAGAAAACAAATGGATTAGAAGCCAATTTGAACAACCAAAAGTAAATATTCAAACAAAAAGGGTGATGAAACCATGTGAACGAACTAAGAACACATTTTAGTGGCACACAAGCAAGAGGCTCCAACCTTTATATCAGCTAATACGCTTGCTTTCTGATACTTCTCATAGACAGATTGAGCTTCATCCAACTTGTTCTGTGCTTTCAATGATTGATGGAGACCCAATAATGACCACATGTTATCCTTGTACTGAATCAAATCATCTCGATACACGGCTTCAGCTTCTTGAACGTCTCCATGTTCTAGCAATAGTGCACCCAGCACGTGCCTTGTAGGCATCAGCCAGGACCAAGGTTCACCATAAACTAAGCTTGTATCACGTTTGACAGCAAGACGGAGATGGTCAAATGCTTGTTGATAATTCCCTTTCCGATATTCAATTTCACCATTTAATACGGAATCTGCAACATCCAAAATACATTTACCAGGAGTTTCAGGATTATACATATATGAATTCATGATTCGCCTCTTTGCCAGTGTTTTATTCTTCAGGGATTCATAGAATAAATCACGTTCCACTTCAGCTTCTGCTACTTTACCTAACGCAGCGTATGCAACACCTCGAGCATATCGTGCCATAGCAATATTGCTAGGATACAATTCTTTGTTTTGTTCAATTGGCCGTTTCAGAATGTCTTCCCATTTACCAAACCGAATCAAAACTTCCCAAATAATAACTCTCGTTGGTTCTGAATAAGTCATACCAAATGGAATATTTCCTAGCATAGCAGTGACTCCTTCTAAATTCGAATATTCTTGTAATTCTTCTGCGAACTCTAAAGATTTCCCCAATTGTCCATTAAACATTGCAGCCCATACAATAAAATGAAAGTTGTGCATTCTATACATTTTGTAAAAGTTGTTCTCCACTTTGCTAGTTAGCATGTATCTCTTATCAGCTAGAATTGCTAGTTCATTCACTTCAGTAGCTTCTTTGTAGTGTCCTACCCACATGTCGATATGGCTAGCCATGTGAAGCAAGTGTCCATGATCCTTTATAGTCTCGCGCAAAGCGTCCGCACATGGTAACGCTTTCTCAGGTGTAGCAGAGAGTTCCATTGTGTGAATGTAGAAATGACACAAACCTGGATGCTGTGGAGATTGCTTAAGGGCATTTTCAAGTACCTTCACTAACTCTCCTGTCTCTGGGATTCCTTCCTTGTATTCAGGATACGGAGTCCATAACTTCCAAGGAGCTAAATTCATTAATGACTCTGCAAACAAGGCTGCAACTACCACATTATTCTCTCCGAATTTACTATACACACTACGCATTGCATTAGCATAATTCTTATTCAATGTGCCTAATGGTACAGAACCTACTGGGGAACAGAATCTATGGACTTGTGCCTCGATTAGTCCTTTTTCCCAATCAGTCAAGGTAATTCTCTTTGCAAGAGAGGATGCTATCTCTGCTTCTTCATATCCTTCCCTATAATCCATGCCATCTAGATTATTGTAGTGGCCTGCATTACTATATGCAATTAGATAATGTGCCATAATACAGTCCTTATCAATAGTGAGGGCTTTCTTACAATCGAGTATAGTTTGATCATGATTGAAATTGAATAACTGGAGTAATGCATCGTTGATCAACTGCAAACATTCACTAGAAGAGCAAGTTACTTCATCGTACTTTCCAGTTAATTCTTTCTGAATATTTCCTATAAATTTTGTTTCAGCCATCTACACTCTACAGTTTTATAAATAACATTATTTCCCTGAATAAGTGGCGAGTATTCTCCTGCATAAAATAGATTCAGGAAAATACAATATTTAGAATATAGGGCTGGAACTGGGGAGCTAAGATAAGAGTGTCTGTAATGTTTTAGTCACATGAAGTTTGTACTCTCTTAGCTGAGATTAATTCTTATTTTTATCTACTCCATAACTGTATCTCATTATGATATCAGTTGACTTCTCTTAATTGGGACACTTTGGTTCCAAGCAAATGTGTAACTTTCCTAATTAACCGATATTCCATCACTTCCTATTATACTGGTATGATAATATTTTGCTTCATCTTTAACCATCTTAGCCCCGGCCTTGCCCGGGTATGCTAAATCCTGGGACCGCCCCTGGATTTGGTTCAGCTTTTTCGGATCAGGATCGGGGTCGGAGTTCAATTGCAAACTGGTTTGTAATTTTGGATGGGATTCCCTATTTAATATTTCACGGAACGGACAACGTTCTACTTGAACAAACTTCAAAATTATTGTTTGCTACTCTTTTGGCCTTGTAAATCACAGAATATCGTAGAACGACGGTCGTTAAGCATTTGTGTTTACTTTTCAGAGTAGTGGTAATAAATTTGTTAAATTTGTTGCTTTTTATATAATATATATAGTACGTAGAACCCCTGAATAAATCTGAATATTCTCAGGACCACCTTTCGGCTGGAAAACTAACACCCTCCAGCCAAGAATAAGAGATCGAAAATTAGAGAGGGAAGGTTTCTTGGCGGAATAATTTATTTTCGCACAAAGGATACAAATTTGACATTGATTATCATTGATGTGAAATGTCATAACAAATGCTTAGTAATCGACAAATGTGTTTTCCTAAAATAATGACTTAGTTCCGTTCCGTGAGAGAGGGAAGGCCTTTAAATTGGAAAAACTCGGTTTCGGGTCGGTCGGGTTCTAAAAGTGAACCTAAATCCAACTTTAGTTCCAATTTGTAATATTATTAAAATGCCAATGGAATAGATATGTAACTATGTTTAATATTTTCATGAAATGGATTCTATGAACAAATTGGCCTATGGAACCGCGCCGATATTTTGAGTGATTTAATCGTTAATCAATACTGGGCCACTATACTAAAGTATAGTCGGCACAGTAAAAATAACGGGAGGTAGATAGCGGATTACATCCGTCATTGATTTTTAATCCAGGACGGATTGTTGGTAGTATTTCTGAGAAGATGACTATGGGCGGATATGGACAAGTATCGCAAATCATCCAGAACTCTGCCATACGTTCTGAGTAAAATAAGGCGTGCGGATATTATTTTCCCATCGGTTTACTTGCTACTTTATTATTTCATCCAATGTTTTACTATATATTTACTCATTACTTTTGCCATGGTATTCTGGTCGAGGTTAGATGATTCCTACAAGGAGGTGTGACTTATTGTTACAGGAGGCGATTCGTAAGCTGTATGTTGTGGAATCGTACTTTAGTGTGGTAAATAGATTTTGGACCATGAGTAAAGCGGTCCAAGAATGTATCTACTACTTTTTCTGCCTGACACTCGGGAAATCACTCGAGCGTCAGGCAAATGTTTTTTGGATCATTAGTTTCCTATACAAACTACAAAGGTCACAAATAGTAAATACATCCTTGGAATCAATAAGGCCGACACAATAGAATTTCTTGCAAATATTTGTTCATGTCTTAGTGGAGGCGGCAGAATTCTTAAAATTCTCCCGCTCCACTAATCCTGGAAAAGGATAGATCAGAACAAGTAAGTTCATAGATACATGCCCCTCGTAATTGAATTCAAAGATATTAAATATCTCTATGAATTCTTAAAGTACTATATGTATCCAAAATAACAAGATATTGAATATTCGAAGTGATAGAATTATATTATAGTCATCTTTTCCTTTAGAAATGTTCAGTAATTTTCCATACCTCTTATTTGGCAGTGATTATTTAAGTTTTACGGATAGTTGGATACAAGTTTCCGAATCACTAGATTGAAAGCAAAATGAATATTCCAAACCCAATAGGTAAAATATTTTCCGAGCGTTAATTTTTCTGACCTAAATTCCAGCACACCCTTACCATAAGCGCCATGGATTGATAATATTTTCCCAAAACTCATGAGATGTACAATGGATATGTAAACACAAGCTACCTATTTTCTTGGTAGAGACTTGCTCTCAATGCCTGGGGTAACAAAGTACGCTGAATCCGAATATTGCTTTTCAGGTTTGTCATATGTAAATTTGTTGTTGCATAGTATTCTACATGTTCCAGACCAAACGTGTTTTTAGCTTAGGCCAAATGCGTTTGTCCTGAAATACTGCGTTTGGCCTAGGCTGAACGCATTTTCATTATTTTCTAATACTCACGGGTCGGGTGACTATTTATAATCATACAGTAGAACTCGGATAAGACCTATATTCGGTTATGACGAACTAATTTTTGTTTCCCCAGGGGGTACGTCTTATCCGAGTTCTACTGTCTAATGAAAGTCGAGTGCGGAAGTACACTCAAGTCCCTACGTGTGTATTTACTACACGATTAGGAGTGAGGGTTGGAACTCTACCTTGGATTAGTGCCTAACTTTGTCGGTGGGATGGGAGGAATTCAGAGACCACCCGGTTCCAATGAAAGTTTGATCCATATGCTCTATTTATATAGTTTCTAGTTAATTTTACAGATGATAACTTGAAAATGCGACATTCAGATTCAGCATTCTTGATCACCCATGTTGACCTTCTACTATAAACTATACTTTGGAAACCGCCTATTGCAACTTTTTTCAAGACAGAGAGTGCATACTTGTATCGTGATTAGCGTGCATAATAGGAAACTAGCAAGGAAATTCTTGTAAAATACGATTTGCTAATAGACCGTTGAGAGCATATATTTGAGACTTCATTTATTTGTTAACTTTTATTAATTAAAACAACAATAATTTACATTCAAAAGTGTGAAATTCGGATTCGCAACATTCGATTTATAATCAGGCAAGTTATATTTGATTATAATTACGTACAGTGGGACCGGCAAAACCGACTCTCGTTGGGGCATGAAAATTTTTGTCGGTTTAACAAATAGTCGGATTATGCAGGTGAATTTGTATTGGCAGAAGCTATTTAGATCAGAAACACTGTCGGATTATACAGGCGTCGGTTTATGCAGTTTCCACTAATACTTCCTTCACAACGAACAAGGTGATATATGTTTCTATTGGGACTGTCACGAAGAAATTGGTCTGGGACCATTTTTAGCGTAAGAGACAACCATATTTTATTATAATGTAATCATACACTATACCTAATTGGCAATCAAAGAGATTCAATTTCATTGTATGTACATTCCACTAGTCACTAATAATATAATCAATATATTATAAATACTAAAATGACTCTAAATACATGTATTACTCTTTTCTATCTTCCAATTTGTTATTTCAAATTAATAACAGCTGTAACTTCATAATCATACGCGCTACAACTATATCCATATAAGAGAATATACTAATACAGTAGAACCTCTGTAAGTGGAAGACGTCGGGACGGCGAATCTCCTGATAACCCCCCATTCGCCATTTATAATTTCAAATGGAAATGCCCTTTAAACAGAGATTTTGAGTCAATATGTAAGGCCACATCCTCCAATGACTATTTTTTCAATGATATTTTATTATTATTATAAATGCCCTAAGGTTGTTGGTTGAATATACAAATTTGTGCGAAATTTTCTTCAAAGAAACCCAAAGATTTCAATCATCAAAGCTATAAATACATATTTATTGCTAAATTTAGCACAAAAATTGATTATTCACGAAATTTTTCCGTATAGTTCACCACTTATGGAGGTAAATATCAATGGCGTGAGGCATAATTATCTCTAAAGTATCCTCCATCCCCACTCCTCACTTATAGAGGTTGCACTGTAGTTTTATTAATTTTGTTTACATATTAGTTTCAATCACATTTAGTATTTAGTTAAGATTTGTTCTGTAATCGCTAAATGTCTACAAATTGGAGACGTCTTTGAAAGGTGAAAAATTGGTTAAGTACAATTGTCCTTTCGGAAAAATGTGGATACAAATTTGAAATTCATAATATTCACAGTAATATTTTTGGGATTTGTGATGTGCAGCCGGCGGGGAACTCGTATACAAAAATTTAGCGTGGTAAACATATAGTTAACAGCCCTTAATTACAGTAGAACAATACTACAATAATAATACGTGATTAGAATAGAAGCTGATTCATAACATATCGTATACATAGAGTAGATATTTTAGTCTCAGCAGCTAAATTGTGAACAAAATGGCAGAACAATGTTCAAAAGGAATTATGGAGAAAGTACAAGTAACATGCTCTTCTAGTGAATGTTTGCAGTTGATCAACGATGCATTACTCCAGTTATTCAATTTCAATCATGATCAAACTATACTCGATTGTAAGAAAGCCCTCACTATTGATAAGGACTGTATTATGGCACATTATCTAATTGCATATAGTAATGCAGGCCACTACAATAATCCAGATGGCATGGATTATAGGGAAGGATATGAAGAAGCAGAGATAGCATCCTCTCTTGCAAAGAGAATTACCTTGACTGATTGGGAAAAAGGACTAATCGAGGCACAAGTCCTTAGATTCTGTTCCCCAGTAGGTTCTGTACCATTAGGCACATTGAATAAGAATTATGCTAATGCAATGCGTAGTGTGTATAGTAAATTCGGAGAGAATAATGTGGTAGTTGCAGCCTTGTTTGCAGAATCATTAATGAATTTAGCTCCTTGGAAGTTATGGACTCCGTATCCTGAATACAAGGAAGGAATCCCAGAGACAGGAGAGTTAGTGAAAGTGCTTGAAAATGCCCTTAAGCAATCTCCACAGCATCCAGGTTTGTGTCATTTCTACATTCACACAATGGAACTCTCTGCTACACCTGAGAAAGCGTTACCATGTGCGGACGCTTTGCGCGAGACTATAAAGGATCATGGACACTTGCTTCACATGGCTAGTCATATCGACATGTGGGTAGGACACTACAAAGAAGCTACTGAAGTGAATGAACTAGCAATTCTAGCTGATAAGAGATACATGCTAACTAGCAAAGTGGAGAACAACTTTTACAAAATGTATAGAATGCACAACTTTCATTTTGTTATTTGGGCTGCAATGTTTAATGGACAATTGGGGAAATCTTTAGAGTTCGCAGAAGAATTACAAGAATACTCGAATTTAGAAGGAGTCACTGCTATGCTAGGAGATATGCCTTTAGGATTAATCTTTTTGGAACCAACGAGAGTTATTATTTGGGAAGTTTTGATTCGGTTTGGTAAATGGGAAGACATTCTGAAACGGCCAATTGAACAAAACAAAGAATTGTATCCTAGCAATATTGCTATGGCACGATATGCTCGAGGTGTTGCATACGCTGCGTTAGGTAAAGTAGCAGAAGCTGAAGTGGAACGTGATTTATTCTATGAATCCCTGAAGGATAAAACACTGGCAAAGAGGCGAATCCTGAATTCATATATGTATAATCCTGAAACTCCTGGTAAATGTATTTTGGATGTTGCAGATTCCGTATTAAATGGTGAAATTGAATATCGGAAAGGGAATTATCAACAAGCATTTGACCATCTCCGTCTTGCTGTCAAACGTGATACAAGCTTAGTTTATGGTGAACCTTGGTCTTGGATGATACCTTCAAGACACGTGCTGGGTGCACTATTGCTAGAACATGGAGACGTTCAAGAAGCTGAAGCCGTGTATCGAGAAGATTTGATTCAGTACAAGGATAACATGTGGTCATTATTGGGTCTCCATCAATCATTGAAAGCACAGAACAAGTTGGATGAAGCTCAATCTGTCTATGAGAAGTATCAGAAAGCAAGCGTATTAGCTGATATAAAGGTTGGAGCCTCTTGCTTGTGTGCCACTAAAATGTGTTCTTAGTTAGTACGCATGACTTGCATCTTCGTTTTGGTTTTATGAAGAATTACTTTAGTTCGAATCGGGTACCCTTAGAATCAGTCGTCGTATTTCGTTCTTTTCTGATATTTTTCCTGTTTTTTATCTTGAAACCTATGTCTGTTATTCTCAATAGCTATATATATATTATTAAAATCCAATTATTGTTGGATGTTTGTTTGTTTGTCCACTCTGTATTATCATGATAGAGGAAGATTATCTGCGTATATAATAAAGAGAATAACATATCCTTCTGTTGACGGTATAGGAAAAGTACACAATTACATTGGGGTAATCGAGTATGCTGATTCCGATTTTTACACTTTCGAATTAATCACATGTAAATTTATTGTTGTTTTTATGAATTTAAAGTAAACAATAGTTGAAATGTCGATATATACTTAGATACTTGCTCTCTACAGACAAATAGGGGTAATCTTAAGATATACGTGGAGGCTTGCTCTTAACGGCTATAAATCAAAGGATGCTGAATCCGAATTTTGCATATACAAGTTTCTCTTATGTAAATTCTTGTTGTTTTTATGAATATAAAGTAAACAAATTGTTGAAATATTAATTTATTAATCCAATTTTGCAATTTTATACTTCGGCAAACTCGAGGCACTAAGTTCCGAGACCATGCGAACGCAAAGTGTTCGTAAGCCCCGCAGCGCGAACTAGCGAAGCTGCTCGTTTTATAATATTTAGCGATGAATATAATTCGTGAAATTGTACATGGCGTTGGATTGTCATTTAATGATCTACCACCTCTAACTTGGTACTCACGATCATTCTATAGCCTGGTCCCATTTCTTGAAAAGAAGAGATGTTATCACTGTTTTTCCAGCCTACTTTTCAGGAAATGGAACCAGACTAGTTTCAAAAGTGAAACCAGTTGCGTGGGCAGCTTTGGCAGATGAAATAGGGGAATGTGGTGCGAGTGCGACCAGAGGGTCAGGATTGATGGAAATTCATATCAAATCTAGTCTATAATCCATCTCACCCAGAATTTCCGTTCAATGCCCAATCCATAACCCATAGATGATTCCAAAATCCATAGAGATTTCAAAGAATCCTTATGTTTACAATTCTGTATGAATTTGCATATGAATGCACATTTTAGACCCAAATGAGTGAAAAATCATAAATTACCGAGTTTGGGATGGGAGAATTTTCCAAATCCGTACATTACGGATTTGATGGATTCGCAATCCGTTAGACAGCAAATCCGTAATCCATCCGGACCCTTACCAGTCACTTTACAATATGTTTAATGTTGCCAAAATGGAGAAATCTTAGAAGAAACACAAAAGGAGGTCTATCCTAATAAACCTAGGGATAAGTGTCAAAATCTAGTATTTTATGTCTTTTACCAAGTTAGCTTGCTAGGTAAAACACCTCTTTTAGAGGTTAAAACCTAGCTTTAGGCTAGATTTTAACTCCTTCTAACATAATGCATTATTCCTACACATTAGACTATCACATAGCCACCTATTTTGATATCTATGCTTCTAATGATATTTGTAGCTTCGAATACCATCGTTACTTCTTATTATTAATCATTCGTATCATACTTAATTACGAATTACAACTGGTTCATTCATAGCAGATACGCAGCAGTCCATCCCTGGACCGGACCGACCGGTTTCAGTTCAGTCCGCGTTTTTCAGTGAGGTATGTCCGAAAATTGGATCTAACGACCCGGACCGCCCATCGGTCTCGGCCTTGACCGGTCACCGAAATTTCCGAACTGCTACATGCCTATTACAAGCACATACACATGTTACCTAAATTTAGAAATGGATATACACAAGTGGATTCAATTAACCACTCTACAATGTAAAATTTCTTAATCATTTATCATCTAGATCAGTATCATAATAGGTGGACCGGTCTTTCGGTCTGGACTGGTTATCGCCCGGACCGGCCCAAGATGTTCAAAATGCGGTTTGGACCGGTCCGGACGGTTTAGAATAACTCAATGGTGGTTTGGTTCGTAAAATCACCGGACAGCTGCAGGTCTGATTCATAGGTTTTCAATAATCTGGCTAACCATGTGTGGGTCAAGCTTAATGTAAATATAGGCAGCGCATGCAGAATGGACGTCAAGCAAACGTTTTGAATCACTCTCAATCTTCTGCAATTTAATTATATCATAAGAAACTATTAACTAATTTCTAGTACTATATATATCCACCCAAATTAGGGGCTTTTATCTAGTGTAGAATTGTAACTAGGTAATTGCAAAACACGATACTAGATAAATGTACTTATTTTATTTGCTGCAGTTATCTAGCATAATAGCTGTAATCACCTAGCAAAATAGAGGCTAATCTAGTACTAGTTTTAGACCCCTAAAATGCTAGGTTTTGATACCACTCCCATAAACCTATTGTCTCTGCTGGAAGTTCACAAGTATAGATATGGCTTATCGCAAACTGAAAGGAATTTCATCACAACAGCATCTACAACCAATTCCAGTTATACAGAAGTGGCAGTTGGCCTCTACCATAAATATTTTTCTAGTAAATTCATTATCTCTCTCGTATTTTTACAAGAAGTCCTTGATAAAATTCAAAGTCTGAATTTATGTATTAGAATAACATAAAATGGAATATTATTCTTTCCGAGATTCATGCAATAAGAGAACAATTAGAAAGCATGAATACTGGAGAAATCATCGAAAGAGCAAGTATCATATACTTGGAGGTTGGGATTACTATAATTATGAAGAACCTTTGTATGCACTAAGATGTAATATCAGTTATTTTGCCAGGAGTTAAAAGAAAATCAGGAAATATCATAAAAGAATTTGATCGCCGTTTCTAAAAATATCGTACAACTTTTATCTTCATTAGATTCCTTAGATGCATCCAAGCAAGCGTATTTAGATATCCCCCAATTATTGTACCGCGTCTCACTTCGAAGATTGATTCAGTTTTGATTTTATACTCTTGAAAATGAGTGCGAAAGAGCTCTTCTTGTCCTAAAAGATAGCTATCCACTTGGCCAAATGTTTATCCTCAACTAAAGAAGTTAATTCTGATATGAAAAACCATTCCTATTAGCACTGCTACAGTTTAAAGAAACTTCAGTGCTATGAATGGAATACTGAGTTGGGCTAGATCTAGTCTTAATAGCACTAGAGCTAGTGACATGATGAGACTTTCTCTGAACAGGGATATCGTAAATAAACTCGATTTAGATAAAGTGCTGGAAAGATGGACAAGCCAGAAGAAGCGGGTAATTCCATTAGCTCTATCAATAAACTCTCTTCTTTATTTATTATATTTTCAATTACAATTACAAATGGCAAAATTTCCGAAATTTAATTAATAAATATTATAATTACTCTCCAATTAATTATTAATTGCAATTACAGAGTTATAAATCTGAGCTAATACAATCATTATTCATCTACAATATAATATTAAACACAATTAAGCTATATATTTATTGACAGTCAACTCCGCTTAATCGGGACACATCGGTTCCAGCCCTCTTTGTCCCGATTAAGTGGAGTTCCCAATTATCCGGAGTTTTCTAATAATGTTACGAAGAAACAGCAGTTTTCTATTTTTTCGGTAGCAGAGTCCCCCAAAGCAAGTTAACTACTCTATTGTTTAGTAATATCCATCCAAAGTGCGAACTTTGAAATTTTCGGATCGTTTAGTGTCTTCCGTGAATCAATGTTGATAACAATCACAAGTAAATAGAATTGATTTGACCATATTAATCCCAAATTTAGCCTATATTTATCCAAATTTTGTTCATCTACCAAGCATATTTAAATTGGTGATCGACTAATGTCCTATATATGATGAACTGATTGAGACTACTTAACAAGCTCTCACTGCCTTCCTTTAACTCTTTTAAAATTATAAATATCATATTTTATCAATTAAATAATTCATTACCAATGAATACATATTACTATTTTCTTTCATCGAGCTATTTTGAATGACATACACTGCAGTGTGTTAAGTTGGCAATTACTGAATATGGGAAATTACTCAACCTATTACGGTCGGAGTTTTCCCGACAATATTCAGTTAATGGTACAACCCGGTGGAATTGTATACGTGGGCACCAAAACAAGCGCAAATAAATAACTTCTGATGTTTAACATTTACCCCCAACCCAACAACCTCAATTGGTAATCTCCCTAATTGCTGTCATTGAATTGATAAGTATACTAAAATACAGTAGATATAAGTTTGTCCATGCCTTCTAGATACAAATCATATATTTTAAACTCAATGATTAATAATGTGACTTATACAAGTCTAACAATGTCAAAATCTCATATTTCGTTGTTAACCTAGACGTATAATACGTTCAAATAGATCACGTATAACGTATTATACGTTATACGCGTTAGAGATGCACCGGATATGAAAATTTCCCATCCGCCGGATAAGCTATCCGGCTTCTAATTTTCCGGTTAGCCAGCTGGATACCGGATACTTTTGTTAATATTTGGGTACTCCACCTAGCTCAGTATATAATGAAAGATTATTTAGTAGTGCTGGAATTGTATTTGAAGAAAGACGGAACAGATTGTTACCTGAAAATGGAGAGCATCTCCTCTTTATTCAGAAAAATGTAAGATTATTAGATTTCCATTATTAGTGTCTCAATAGGTTTGTTATAGCACAGTATATCTAGGACTAGACATTTGAGTTATTGTAAGTAGATTACATCAAATCATGCATTTTGTCTATATATAGTATTATCCGGCCGGACGGGATATCCGACGAATCAATAAAATTGGCCGGATACTGGATAGAAACCGGATATCCGGTGCATCTCTAATACGCGTATTATACAACTAGGAACAAAATATCAATGACTGACGGGCACATTTGATAATAGTGACTCGTCATTAATGGTTATTATAAATCGCTTCTAATGAACGGCACTTATAACTTTGCCAGTGTTCAAATCAATTTCGAGTATTCAAGGGCCACTTTCTAATGCAGAAAACACATTAAGGTAGTTAGTAAACTTGCACACCAGCTACCGCAAACTAAGCAATAGTGTTGACTGTTGACCATCCGCTGGTCTATAAAATGGCTTGGAGGGGAAAAGGATTGACATCAATATTTCGGGTTGGAAAAAACATCGAAAATATTGGAAAATTCCCCGATATTTTTCTCTTGTCTTAGAACTTTTAATTTAGCTCGAGTATTACTCGACTCTCGAAATTGTCAAGAATGCGATTGACATCGAAATTATATACAAATTTCGCGATATTTATCGATATCGAACATTTTCAGGATATATCGTATCGATACCTGAGGTTTTTCTCGATATCGATATTGGTTCAACCTGTAGGGAACAATGCTAATAGGTCACTCCTATAGGGCTGCACTAAACACGAATGTTCGGAAATTAAGGCCTCTAACTATATTATTAACTACTTGATAACGCGCCTCGTTTGCTAATTCACTTGATAACCTGCGGTACCAGCTCAAATAGGGCCGGGGCATGGAAGTGGGCATAGGAAAATACACGAGATGGTTTGAATCTTGTCAAATTATCCAATTTAAGGTCTCCCCCGGATAACATCCAGCGTCGCGCCCTATGGGTCAGACATGTGCATATTGTCCTACATGACTAATAGACTACTACATCCGCTTGACTCAGAAACTATGTGATGGAAGAATAGCAAACCAAATAAATCTGTTGTAAAACTGTACAATACACACAATTATGAAATAGTGAATTAGAAAAGTATACATCTAATGTAATAGTATTGAGTGAGACACGAATTCATTTCTATGGAAATATATCAGCGAATAAGTCATTTATGACGTCATAACAGCAATCCTCTAAATCTGGCAAATCTTGTGGGTAAGCAAGGTCGCTGTTAAGCCAATGAGTCAAAAGGGAGTTTGAGGTGTCTTTAGGGATGTGGACAGGGACAGGTTGTAGTCCCATCTGGAATTGAGGCGGAGTAGGAGGAGGCATAGAGAGTATGTCTGGTTGTCCAGTGGTGGGATCACAGTCAGAACTGTGTTCAGAAGATACGTTAGTAAGAGGAGGCACAGGGAAGTCAGGAAGCTTCGGCTCAAAAAAATAGGAAGAGTTATTATTACTAGGGATATAAGAGTTGATAGAAGGAGATATCTCATACCCAATAGCGTAACCTTGGTTACAAGAACTAGGCTGGTATGGAATGTCAATCCACTCATGGTTAGGAACCTCTTCATAGTAGTCTACAGGAGGGAAGAATTCAGGATATGTTTGATCGAGGAAAGGAGAGTTCAAGTGGGATACTTCTTGCGTATAAGGAGGGTAATTAGGTGCAGGTGACATGGAATATGAATTAGATGGAGCAGATTCATATATTGGATCGTAGCGTCGCTCCAGCTGGGGAGATGTCTGAGTGCCAATCGTTCTTGTGTTCTTTTGAGGCATTTGGATGACGTCATCAGGATAGTAGGGGGAGTTGGATTGATTAGTCAGGTAGAGAGATGTCTGAGAGGAGGCATTATTCACATTTCGAAGATGTGGTTCAATTTTGTGTCTCTTTGTTTCGGGTGAGGGTATGTGGGTAGAAGGGTTGGGAGAGAGTACTCGATTACATGAGTTGTCTCGCTTTGGTTTAAATCGCCTGTCAGGAGGAGGCTGCGAAGTAGAAAAATCTCTCTGATTAAGTACTTCTGTGAGAATCTTGAGAGTATCATTTATATTTCCTTTCTTGTTCTTACGCATGTAGAAACCTCTAATCTCTTCTAGGGCAGCTTGTTTGATCAACTCAGGAGAGGTAAAGTCTTTCTCAAAGGAGAAATTGAAATGTTTTAAACATACAGCTTCCACAAGCGGATTGTGATGTACACGTAAGTATCTGTGCTTTAGAGCTGTTTCGGCTGTACACCTCTCTTCTGGGTCTAGAAGGAGCATTTTGTCTACCAAACTTACACACTCACCAGGAGCTGAAGGAAAGAGAGAAGAAAGTCGCGTGCGTTTCTGCTCCGGCAGAGACTGAATATACTCTCTGACTTTATCTTGTCGCATTCTCTCCAGAAGAGGTTTCTTTGGAGTGCCTGTCACACTGAGAATAAGCTGAAGTTCATTCAGATATGAGGTCCCTGGGAAGAGGGTCTTGCCGTTGATCAGCTCAGCCATGATACACCCCAGCGACCAGATATCTAGAGCACATGTGTGAGGACCTACATTCATCATGAGTTCAGGAGCTCGATACCATCGAGTAGCTACGTATTCTGTGAGGGTATTATCTGCTCGAGAACAAACAAAGTCTGGTCGCTGGGATTTTACGTCACGAGCTAGCGAGAAGTCTCCAATCTTGATATTACAGTTCTCGTCAACTAAAATGTTCGATGGTTTCAGGTCTCTATGTACTATGTTACCAGAGTGGATATACTTAAGTGCTTTCAGCATCTGATAGGAGAAATACTTGATATGTTCATCAGTGAGTTGGTTTGTATTGATTACCTGCTGGAGGTCTGTCTGCATTAGATCAAGTTTTATATAAATGTCACGTCCAGTTAGTCGTAAAAAATCGCGAGCACAAATAATATTCTCATGCTCGAAATGTGTCAGGATATTAATCTCTCGAAGAGCACGCTTAGCGGAGGCCAATCGACTGAAAGGGTCAGGCAATTTCTTTATAGCAACCTGTTTATTGGTAACAGTATCAAGGGCAGAACAAACAACTCCGTAAGCCCCCATCCCAATACTTGAGTCAGGCTTGTAGCGAGAATCAACAGTAAATGTAACCTCCTTACCACCGTGCTTTATCTTGTAGCATCTTAGTTGGGGACGATCTGAATGATTTGTAATAGGCTGAGCTCTGGAATCAGCAGCGGTGTCAGAAATTAGTTTATTGAAGGCGGATGACATGTCTTTGGATTACCTAAAACTTAATCAAATAACTAAATGTATTGTTAAAATTAGAAAACCTATTGTATAATTCAATAATTACACACATATTTGACTCTACATTTTTTGGACATTATGTGTAATTATATTATCATTCTATGGATAGAACGAGGAATTATTTTTGGAACGATTTCCTACATTGAATGCGGTCTACTTGCTAGGCACTTTCTAACCGCTTTCATATCTTGTTGACAGAACTCAGTTACCACAAATTTACTATTGTGGTTGATTCCTAAGCGACAATGGATGTTTTCCAATGACACAAAGTTTGATATAATTACATATGGTTGTTGTTCAGGAATAGTAAACTAACAATTCCCAAGATTACACAAGTAAACGTTAAAGAACACAGCTTTCTGTTGTGCGATAGTTTAACGAGCTCGCCGGTGAACAAGTTGAAGTAGTGCTCTCAGGGAATTTAAAACTTTTCTTGAAAAACATTGGTGCAAAATTTCCGGGAAAAGAAATAGGTATCCGCCCCGTAGCTCTAGGTCCCTGACCCAAAAAGACACCACTGATTGTCGGGAAGAAATTTTGTCCGAGTTTGGAATTTGGAAAATCTGGCAATCCTAGTAGCGACCAATAATACTACAAAATTTAGCTGTTAAAGTAATTAATAATTATTACTTAAAATAACCCGGAGCACTAAGCTGTCGCGCAGCGACCTAGGAAGTGAAGCGCGGTAATGTTCTATGAACCATAGCAGAAAAATAATATATAATTACAACTTGTGCTAACAGCTTAGTCAATTAAATTCAATTTGTTTAAAAAGTGGCACTATTAAAGCTCAGGTTTAATTCCAATATACATAGTGCCTCCAATTAATAGTGCCACTTTTAAACAAATTGAATTTAATTGACTAAGCTGTCAGCACAGGTTGTAATTTTATATTATTTTCCTCGCTCTGCTCGGATTTAAAATCAGCCAAACAATTTATTTACAAATTAATATGATTATCCAGTCCGTATAATGTCCAATTTGTTTGCAATAATTATCAGTTGACTAAATAATATTAATAGAAGGGAATACTGGAGGAGATTTCGTCGGTACAAATTCAGGAGTGTCAAATTCGGAATCAGCGTATTGAATTACCCCCTTTTGCTGTTTGGAACAATCTTCTACGATTATTCAAAGGTTATATAATCGGGGAAAAACATATCTTTTAAATTATCCATGGTTAAGTTGAATTATATTATTCATAAATATAAATATAAATTATTAATCATATGATAAATCTGTGAATTTGTAACCTTCAGACTCTGAAAATCTAATAATCGGACTCTGCATTCTGCAAACCCAATTACCCCTCATTACGTGTTTGAAACATAATCTCTAGCATGCTTTTGATTGTACATAGAAAACTTAGTAGGACATCTGGAAATCTGGGAGGAAATCTGTAGGGGACAAATCTATGGGGTAAATTTGGACACATTCTGAAGGTGTTAAAATGTATTTAACCTTTACAGATTTCAACTAATAAAATTTATCTAGCGATATTCGTAATCAGCCCAAATTCTACATCGTTTGAGTGGTCACTTGACAATACTTGGTAAGATTTTATCCTAGCAACGTAGGAATGACCGAGGAATGTAACAACACTCCATTCTCAAATTTCGTCCTAACCCCATCCAGTGATTCCTTCTTCGACGCCGCTAGGCTAGCTGAGTCTAGATATTCTGTAAATATCATGATCGAATAATATGAGTGCAAACGTACAATCGGGTAGAGAGTGTCAATACAAATAACGTTGGCCAATTTATGAGGAGGAATAACAGACTATTGACCACATCCACATGCAAATGACAATAGGTCTCGTATAATAGGCTAGATGAACAAATGACAAATTGCAAACTGGTACATGGGTGCATTTCTTACAAATTACATGGCTAAGAATATTTTTTATGGGAAAATGAATTAAGTAGTTACTCATGTACAAGTTTGTCTTTGTCTACAAGTTGTCATTGTTCATTTAGCCTATTATGTGAAATCAATCGTCATGAGCATGTGGTCAATAGTCCGTTATTCCTTCTCATAAATTTGCAACGTTATGTGTATTAACTGATTAAGGATATTATTCGATCATGATATTTACAGAATATCTCAAGAAATATGAGTGGATTTTGACAGAGATCAAATTTATGAATATTTTAGGGCTCACAAGTGCGCTGAGCTTTTTCAGTGACGCAATTCAATTTAAGATTGGAACTATTTTTATTGGAAGGTCATCAGGAGAAGAAATTGGGAAGAAGCTAGGTTCATTGTTTATTGGACAATCTGTGGTAGCTTGCACAGCTTATGTTGTGGTTACTGGACTCGTAGCTGCAATGGGCACATTGTGTTCGCAAGCTTATGGAGCTAAGGATTATAAGCTTGTAGGAACATATTTCAGCAGAGCTTTACTTATCGCTTCCTTGACATGCTTTCCGCTATGGACAATTTGGATATGCGTTGATTCCTTTGTATTTCATTTCTCAGGAGATTTTCAGCTTGCACAAGGAGCCTCTGATTATACCATCATTATGTGTTTTAGCTACCCTGCTTATATCTACGCTAAACTTGCTAATTCATTTCTACAATCCCAAAATAAGGTAGCCGCTACACTGGCCATCTTGATTAGTGGGAACATTCTAAATATAATCTTGCAATATATTTTCATATTTGGATATGAGCTTGAAATCAAAGGAGTCGCTATATCCTATGTCATCAGTATGTATGTCGTAGCAGTTCTTGTGTTTACTTACATTCGGCTAAGTAATATCAACAAGATATATTTGAACCAATGCTGGACATTCGAACTCCTCACTGAGTGGTTACATTTCCTGAAATATGGAGTTCCAGGTGTGTTGCAAAAATTGAATGATTTGATCCTTTCGCGAGTAATTCCAATCATATTTGTTGGCTTTGTCCTCAAAGACACGAATCAACTCGCATTATTTGGAATATTGAACACAATCTGGTTTGTCTTTCTTTCTACCTCTCTCGGTTATGGAAGCGGTGTTACCGTTCGTATTGGTAACTTATTAGGGAACAATGAACTCGAAAGGGCGAAGAAGGCTTCCATTGTTTGTTTACTCTATGGATTGGCTATAGTGGTAATATTCGGTATTCTTATATTTTCATTTGCTCACTATCTATCTCTCCTGTTTACTACCGTTGAAGAATTTAGACTACAAATTGAGTTTGGAATACGATTATTAGGAGTTATTATATTATCTGATATCGTGTATATACTCAGAGGTATATACAATGCTTGCTGTCTCCAAAATGTAGAAACTCTGACACGTTTCTTAATATCTATCTTTATCAGTACTCCACTAGGATGTGTGTTGACATATTTCATTATATGGAGGGCAGCAGGATACTACCTAATAATGTTTGTCGGTTTGATGTGCATTACAATAGTAGAACTGGTAATCCTGTATTGTTATGATTGGAAGAAAATCTCTAAATATGTTTTGAGAAATACCGACTATAGAAGGAGAAGCAAGCTTGAAGCAGAGAGTCAACTTGATACAGTGCCACATAATGTCCAGCATTATATGCTTGGGTATTCGATTGACAAGAAATTTTGCTTACTAATAAAATTTATTACACCCTTAACATTAGAAGCAACTATATTCGGTTCATTATTATATTACTGTAATAAATAATTCACTTGGAATGAGATTAATTATATCTTCATCTACAGTAGTTTTGGAGGTTGACCCTAATATACCTATACGTGCTAACAGTGGCGCAACTAGGCTCCCTAGTCAGGGTGAGCGAAGATGACGAAGATGTCTAGTTGCGCATATGCGTACTAATACACCAAAGGAAGGTTGTAATATAATTAAGAGAATGTTCAAGAACATTGTCAATACATATACTAATATATGTAGATATACTTAAATCGATTTCGTACATTTTCATGAATTGTACATGTCAGCATGTAGTTTACCTTGTGGAATTAATTAGCTGTTGAACAACCACCTAGATATTATCAACTAGATATCATATTATAATGTATTATATGGTATACATTGTGGTGAAAGCTTCTGAGATGTTGATCATTTGGCTAAATTCAATAGGTTCATGTACTTGAAATAAATATAGCATTCTTCCTTATTTCAACTAGGTTAATATTCATACCTGAATCATGAATTGTTATAGGATTATTGTATTTGTTGCATTGCTAATACTACATTCGCAGCATATAATTGCATCTGACAACAACCTGCCACAAGATATATTCCTCTTCACCAATCTTATCCCTGAGAATGGTAGAGGAGAATACAATAATATATTCAATATACTCAATATCACATGGCGGGAAATTACGATTGATGATAAAAATCAATCCATTTATACTAAAGAAGTGTTCAAGGTAGTGAGGTTAATCCGCCCAGATTGCCATAAATCCTGCGACCATCAGAGCGAATTCAATATTCAAAAACGTGAAATATTCGGTGTAGACGATAGAGAAGCTATAAGGCCTAAGCATGCGAAGAAATTTCCTAGATCAGGAGTCGTTCGACTGAGTGTTGGCTGCACTGGAATGCTAATTGATCCATTACACGTACTAACAGCTGCACATTGTTTCTATCTACACAACAGGTATACATCTAACCCAAGTGGAGTACAGGTGGGTGTTTTGAAGGCGAACGAAGTGGATTGGTCCCGAATAAAGAGGATCTATTTACCTATGAATTGGATAAGCGATAATGGAAATTCGCTTGATTATGACTATAGCATCGTGGAGTTAAAGACGCCGTCGAAAAGAATTCCTACTCCTCTGGGCTTGAGCGTGTATTCAGATTGCTTATCAAAGCACACCCACAAAGAAGGTTCCTCTGTTGAATTCTCAGGATTCCCTGATGACAAACCGAAAAACAAACTATGGAAATCTAACTGCAGCATTTTAGATACGGATTATCATTTACTTTGGCAAGAATGTGACGCTACTCATGGCAACTCTGGCTCAGGAATGATTGCTAAGATGGAACGATCCACTGAAGGAGATAAGGATGATTGGGTGACCATTGGCGTCTTCTCCGGGATAAGATATAATTATAAATATGAGAGGAGACTTAATGTTGGTATCAGGATGAATATATATAATTTTCTAACAATTTGTATCTGGAGTGACAGTTTAAAAGAGTGTATTGAGAGATACAAATGGCTGTTTCCATTACCTCCTCTAAAATTTGAAACACATTAATTACACATAGTACACAATAATATTTCTCTAAAAGTAACAGTATGTAAATAAAGTCTGATATGTTTATCAAAGTGTCAATACGGGGATACCGACAATTCGATACAAATTTGATTGGTTATTAATTATACACTTCAGGTTTTCAAATTACAGTAGTTTTGTTTTGTAAATATCATCTTAGTGTTTGTAGTCTGACAGTTGGAATTTGTTGAATGCGTCATGTGACGTGCCGAATGAGTTCTTGAAATCTTTTAAATAAATGAAAGTGTATCACTTTATATAAGCGTACTACATATATTTCGTTAACTTATATATTTTTGGCAATATTTACTTGGGTATCTCGTGCTAATGGTCGAACTTAATCAATCATATCGGCTAATTACATCAACAGAGGGTGGGCGAAAACTGAATGAAACTGGTAATTTCTATGATAAGCAGAGAGTGAAAGATTGTTTAAGTCAAAACAAAACTTATTAGGTTTAGGAGTAATATTGTTTACTACTAAATATTTGAGTAGAAATTTTGTAATTTTCAATCTTCGTATTTAGCAATCTATTTAGTGTTGTATTATTTGGAAGGTTTTCGATAGACTATTCACATTTCCTTGTTGTGTAAATGAATACATTCTAAGTGAATTGATTTTATAGGGTAATAATCAAAGAAATTAGCAAAGTAACGCTATATAATAAATACACAAAAATATAAACAACAGCATACGCTAAGAATACATTTTAGTGGCACACAAGCAAGAGGCTCCAACCTTTATATCAGCTAATACGCTTGCTTTCTGATACTTCTCATAGACAGATTGAGCTTCATCCAACTTGTTCTGTGCTTTCAATGATTGATGGAGACCCAATAATGACCACATGTTATCCTTGTACTGAATCAAATCTTCTCGATACACGGCTTCAGCTTCTTGAACGTCTCCATGTTCTAGCAATAGTGCACCCAGCACGTGTCTTGTAGGCATCATCCAAGACCAAGGTTCGTCATAGATTAAGCTTGCATCACGTTTGACAGCAAGACGGAGATGATCAAATGCTTGTTGATAATTCCCTTTCCGATATTCAATTTCACCATTTAATACGGAATCTGCAACATCCAAAATTCCTTTCCCTGGCTGCTCAGGATCATACATTATATTATTGATAAGACATCGCTTAGCCAGTGTTTTATCCTTCAGGGATTCATAGAATAAATCACGTTCTACTTCAGCTTCTGCTACTTTACCTAACGCAGCGTATGCAACACCTCGAGCATATCGTGCCATAGCAATATTGCTAGGATACAATTCTTTGTTTTGTTCAATTGGCCGTTTCAGAATGTCTTCCCATTTACCAAACCGAACCAAAACTTCCCAAATAATAATTCTCGTTGGTTCCAAATAGATTAATCCTATAGGCATCTCTCCTATCATACAAGTAATAGCTTCCTTAGTCAGATATTCCAGAACGACTTCAGACAATTGTAGAGATTTCCCAAATTGCCCATTAAACATGGCAGCCCAAATAGTGAAATGAATGGTATGCATGCGATATATTTTGTAAAAGTTGTTCTCCACTTTGCTAGTTAGCATGTATCTCTTATCAGCTAGAATTGCTAGTTCATTCACTTCAGTAGCTTCTTTATAGTGTCCTACCCACATGTCGATATGGCTAGCCATGTGAAGCATGTGTCCATGATCCTTTATAGTCTCGCGCAAAGCGTCCGCACATGGTAACGCTTTCTCAGGTGTAGCAGAGAGTTCCATTGTGTGAATGTAGAAATGACACAAACCTGGATGCTGTGGAGATTGCTTAAGGGCATTTTCAAGCACTTTCACTAACTCTCCTGTCTCTGGGATTCCTTCCTTGTATTCAGGATACGGAGTCCATAACTTCCAAGGAGCTAAATTCATTAACGATTCTGCAAACAAGGCTGCAACTACCACATTATTCTCTCCGAATTTACTATACACACTACGCATTGCATTAGCATAATTCTTATTCAATGTGCCTAATGGTACAGAACCTACTGGGGAACAGAATCTATGGACTTGTGCCTCGATTAGTACTTTTTCCCAATCAGTCAAAGTCACCTTCTTAGAAACTGACAAAGCCTTCTGTGCTTCCTCAAAACCATATGCATAATCCAAACCATCAATGTTATTGTAATGACCTGCATTACTGTAAGCAATAAGATAATGTGCCATTGCACAATCATTGTCATTAGTGAGAACTTGTTTACAATCGAGTATAGCTTGCTCATGATTGTAGTTGAATACATTGAGTAGTGCACTATCAATCAATTGTAAACATGCACTAAAAGAGCTGATCACTTGTTTATGCATATCTTTGCTGAGTTTTTCTGCCATTATGTACGATTTTCTAATAAACAAAATAGTGGATTGTCATTAACTAACAGAATGTCAAAAACTTGAAGGTTCCAAAAGTAGTCTCCCATGCTTTCGTTGGTTTACAATTGGTGAGTGCCATACAAAATGACCATTCATTGTATGAATAATCGGGAACCTCGTGATATAATTGAAAAGCGATGAACGAATTCCAAACTTTAAAATGTTGCTTCAGAAATCAGAATGACCTGAATATCGCAATATACGAAATCTCTGTATGATTCCGAAAACAAAATAAATCCGGGAATTTTAGAGGACTTCCTAATTCATGAACGGAACGACAAGTTTTTTTGGAGAAATTCCAAATTTGTTGTTAGGGTAGAATTGGCACATAATATTGTATCATTACGATTATCAAGCATTGTAGACTTCTCACGTTGGTGGTAATCAATTTTCTTAATTAGTAATACCTCATGAACAACTTTTCATCATTCTAATTCCGAAAATAAATGAACCACCTTTCGCGGAGATGTTAAACTTGAGTCTCACGCTATTTCAACCACTCTCATGCCTCTCAAGGCTAAGCTCCAAAATCTCACGCTTTATAACATATCTACCATTAAGTATAACATAAGTTTTAACGTGAAAGACTCTAAAATATTAGTCATACAAACAACACAATTGGATGATATCTTAATTAAGAAATTTAATTTGCAAAAAAAATGGATTAGAATTGTATGAAACGTATTTACTTCACTTGATCAGCCACAGGTATTATACAATATAAGATTAAAGGTCACATGATCGAGAAACCGTAAAGCATAATTGTCAATTCTCCTAAGTATTCAGTATTCTAGGGGGCCATTTGTACCAAAATCTATGAAAATTGGTACAAATGGTCTCCTTAGTGAATATATACGATTGTAAGAGAAAGGTCAAAAGAAGTTAAATAAGTATTGAATGAACAATAATGAATTGTTACTATATTGAGCTCCGTGATGAAGGCGGTGATGTAAGAACATAAATATTATAGCAAATAAATTACGAATTAGTTATAAAAACTTGGTTTCAAAGGTTATACTAGGGTAATCAACTCATGTGTAAACAATAGTTGTTTTTATGAAAACATTCGAGACACGAAGTGCTGAGCTTCATGGAAAACAAATTGTTCAAAAGCTGCGCAGCGCGAGCAAGAAAAGCGGCTCATGTAGAATAAATTCTTCAGTCAGAACATTGAATATCGAATAATAGCATGCAATTACGAAAAATACACCACTAAGTCTACCTACATTCTCTCCGGATGATCATTTTCCGGGCAATCTTAGCTAGGGCTTGCCCCACTCATCAAGTTCAGAGATTATTAAGAACCATTTAATCTTAGTAAAACATTTATGTATACAAGGAATGTACAAAAGTTTCCAAATCTTCACCAAAATCTGATAAAATAATATTAACAGCAATTCCTCCTGTGATTTGTATAGGAGACAATTTACTTGCTAAACTATATCCTTTTCTTGCAGCTACGAAATCTTGCATAAACAACCCTTTAGCAGCACAAAAATCACCAGATCCATCCCCCAAATACACAACCCTTAAATTTGATCTCTCGACAAGACTATTAGAAATATGCTCTCTTAAAATTAAGTCTTTACACATATTAGGAGGAGATAGAGGACAGCTGGTATTAACATGATAAGCTTCTATCTCTAACAACCCTTCTGTATTGAATTTAGCAGGATTTGTATACACACGAGTAAAATACTTATCTACACCATGACATTTAAGAATTGAATCAATGAATACTGTATTAGAATCTGAGATGATGATTAACTCAGTATCTGGTTGCTTGGATAAGAAATGTAGAATTCTAAGTCTTTCCTCTGGTATCTTAATCTTCTCCATATGAGCTACAATAAGTTCAGGAGAGAATGACAGACTATGCATTAGTTTGAATAATAGTCTCATACATTCTGTCCAACCAAGATTAGAGTTACGCCATGACTGAAAAGCTGTCTTTAAATTACAAATGATATTAACATCATCTGTAATTTCTAGGATAAATGTATCTGTGTTATCATCTATTAGAGTATGATCAAAGTCAAAAGCGAATAGAGTTCTTTTTGGTAAAGATTGTGCCATGCTAGGTGCTAGAACTACACAACTAACTGTACATATTTGTAAAGATATAATGTGAGTATATAATATGTCAAATAGCCGAATAAATTATACAAGAGCTAATGAGGCCTATGCACCTGAATTGTGTACTATGACAAAAATAAGCTATTAACACCGATGGTTGATATCCACAAGATATGAATATGGAAGCTCATTGATATATTGAAGCGGAAAAGGAATCGTAAATTTGAAGTGTTTTAGGCTATGGTACTACAAAGTCAAAAAAGACTATAATTCATCACGAATCGGTTTCCAACAACCACCAAAATAAGTGGAGCAAACGAACCTCGATATCTAGGAATTGACAGTAGTACAAGTCAGTTTCAGAATCTTCATAGAGATGAACACGTAGTATGGCACAATCTGTCTTGTATAGGAAATATACACAGTCACACATTCTGAAAATATAACTGAATTAAACCAAAAATTTAGCCTAATAATTGAGCCTCTGAAAGCCTCGAACTTTCAAAGACCATTTCAAAAGGAAATCTCTATCTCCGATCTCTGGGAATCGTGTCTTACGAGATATTAAGTCCTCATCTAATTTAGCTAATCGTTTGTCTGCTATCTCAAACAGCCGATCCTTAGACAGCTCCCCTTCCAAAGGTCCTCTCCTAATACGCATGATCAACTCTCTTGCCTCTCCTTCAGGCCGGAGAGGAGGTATCTCTCCAGCCATCAGTGTCTCCAATAGACCAAGCTTGTGAAAAGCTTGATAGAACAGCTTTTGCTGTTTCTTAGCGTCTTCTGCATATTTTCCTTTACGAATAGGCAGCAAATGATCCTTTATGAACCCAAAGAATTGTACCAGTAATTTCTCAGTGACAAGTTTGTGTCTGTTAGCACGTAGCTCCTCCCACAGAGGTGTAAAGTAGTCTAGCTGATCATTCAGCAGCAGTTCGAATATAGGAATAGAGCCCTTAAGGAGCTGATGGATAAACAGACGTAACTCATAAGCACAGAACTCTATCTCCACTTCTTTACCTCTTTTCTCAATTGTCTCTTCAGGAGCTGAGAAAGAAGACAAATATTCCTCAGCAGGAGTTGTGAATACGATGAGGTAGTCTGTGTCACTAGAAGGTAGATTCAGTCCGTAGCTGTAACTGCCGCAGCGAGTCAGTATCAAGATATGTTTGGGATCGATTTTAGCTAGTTTGGGTCCCACCTGCTCAGCTACACTCGAGAGGAACTTGAGGGCAGAGGGGCAAGGGGATTGGGGAGGAGTAATTAAGCTGTCTTGTCTCCTCAGATCAGCGAGCCAGCTTTTGAGGAGAGGATCAGTGGCAGAGAGAGGGAGAGTAGATACTCTTGATTCTATTTGATCCTTCAATGTTAGTTGGTGAGTAAGGACTGTTTCTCGAGATATCTCTGCTCGAAAACAACATCTGATCTTATCTAGTATTTCTCCCAAAAGGGGGGGATCGTTTGGAGATACAGGTTCTTTCTCAAAGTCTCTCCAAGTGAGGAGAGGCATACCCTCAGTAACACAGTACACTTGGTATATTAGTCGATAGGAGTGGAACAGTTTCTCCATAGTTGCATCTTCCTTTAGAGTAAATATCTTAAGATCTTTACGGTATTTAGCTACAGAGCCGTAAGCTTGTCCCAAACATCTCTTAGCGAATACAACAGTAGTAAATTCTGATTGTTTCAGCTTTCCTCTCAAACAGTCAAATTCAGGGCTGGACAGGATGACTGATTCTAGAGGGCAGAATAAAGCTTCTAAGAATCTAACATTCCCACTTTTAATCTGATTGCAGAAATGTCTAACTTCCACAGCTACCACAAAATCTCTATCAATCACTTCGTGTTGCTCACGCTCACTCTGTGTGAGAAGTGTGAAGAAGTGTTCATCCAATCCGACATATACTACAAACAGAATGTTTCTAGCTGCTTGAGAGGAGGTCTCAGAGTGAACACTCGCGAACAAGGGGCAAGTAAGCAGACAGGAGAAGATGGGTTTCTTCCAGAAGGCACCAAAGCACTGACTCAGTCCGTCTACTATTCGACCTTTGAATTCTTTCGGAACAGAGGAGGGTGTGTGTGCTCTTACATCCCAGCGGAACTTATCCAATAGCTCGCTGTCCAGAGGGAACGGATTGTAAACAGAGAAAGTACCCTCTAGCTTGCTCTTCTGATCCTTCAGTGAATCTAGAATAGAATATCCTTCTAGGATAATCTGAGATTTAACCTGACCAGTTCCTTCCTGTTCATACTGCTTCATGATTCTCAGCAATCTGTCCTGTTGGTGAATGGCATTGGTAGCCTGAGTGAGTAGACTAGCCATCCAGCTAGAACTTAACCGATAGAGGGAGAGGGTCCAAATTGTAGTTATTTAAAATTACTAAAGAATTATAACAAATGAATAAACAACGATCTAATTGTATGTTTATTTGACCCACTACGAAGAAATAAACAGAATTTAATCAATATTTTATTCATATATATATATGTATACAAAAGTATATACCAGAATAAATCTGTAGTAATTTCAGATTTGAATAATTCATGCATTAATTACTCTTTCCATACCAACACCAATTGGGACATATTTTATCTTGACAATCCTTTAATTCCTGATCTCTCTCTTTCTTACTTCTAAACCAAACAATCAAGTTAGAGCGTTTCCCTGAAGTTAAGTCTTTAGCTCCGTGTCTATGCTTTCCCATATGGATTAGACCTGTTCCAGGTATGTGTGAATATGTGAAGTACTCCTTAGAAGTGTTAGGAGTATTGAGGTGAGGAGGACAGCGGACACCAGAGAACCATAGGTCCCCTCCTGTGAAAATAGACCCCAAGCAGAGGTTGAGTGTTACCTAAAGTGTGACCAATATTTGTAAGGAAGAAAATGAGATTGTTGTATTTGCTCGCATGGAAGATCATCGCTCGATAAGTAGTAGCAATTAACGCGATTAAAAGTAATGGAAATTCATTTTAATTTGTATCAATATATTTGACAGCTCATATAATTAGCACAATTGTATTACCAGAAATGCCCAGGTTTATTTAGAGTTTTATTATTGCTTGATATACGATTATAAAAATTTACTCTTGGAATTCAGGAGGTTTTCATACAAAATATCAAAATATTGATAAAGTTTGAGCTTTTTAGAGTTAGGGTAGAACTATGGATGACATATTTTTTCCAATATTCATAAATAACTTGACAACCTTCTGTCCTTCAACGTAATGGCCGAATCATCTGACATACACATTCGTAGTATATACCTATCTTACCATAGCCTGATAATCTATATTATTAAATCTCAATGATTGTTTGTTTGTTCGTTGCAAAGGAAAGGATTTATGGTATGTAATTTTGAAATTGTAGCATAACTATGTATTTATTGTGTTTATCAAGGAAGTAAAAAGAATTCAATAAAACTTCACTAAATATATCGAAAATGCGGAATCCGATTTTCACACTTTTGGATTAATCATATGCTATGATCATATGTAAATTTAATGTTGTTTTGATGAATATAAAGTAAACAAATTTCAAAATTGTTGTAGAATCATACTTTCAACGACTATACTGGTATACTCGAGTATGCTGAGTCTGAATATTGTAAACAACATCAATATTGTTAAATCTCAATTGTTGTTTGTTTGTTTGTCCGTTGAATACCTCGAGGCGCAATGCGACGAGTTCATCGCGAAGCGACGAGCCAAAGGCTCGTACATTATGATATGATACCTATGATGACTATGACGCAATCTTGAAAATAACCATACAGCAGAATCTCGATATTTGTAGTTCTTATCCGAAGAAAATATTAGCCGGAGCAATATCAATTGAAAAAATCCCTATGGAGATGTTGTATTACGAAATTTGTATTATCATTGTGGTATGAGAAGGTGTGATGGGGATTAATTATTGAATATAGGGAAAGCCCCACACTACATTAAGGTACTCAACAAATATCAGGTGAAATGGCCGCAAATTGACAGATTTATTAAATTATGGTCGTATTTCAATGCTGATACTAGCTGCTAACTTCACACTCGCATACAACTTTGGGAAAATGTTCATAATGTTCAAAAATTACATAATTGTGTCCAATTTTACTGTGGAAAAATATAATATTTCACATGTTGGGAGCCTTTTCATCGTTGGTACAACAAAATATCCCCCTAGATCCTATAGCATTGGTTTAATGCATTTCATTAATCAGAACGAAATATTTGCAATTGGAACAGTGCTACTGAATTACAGAAAAACATACATATTAATTACGCACAGTGGCGTAAGTGGCCCATTTACGGCACCAGTTTCCTGAAGTTGCTCCAGGTAATGCACCGCCTGTATTACGTTGTGCTAGTCAATGCAACAATATATGCCCCAATTTCGCGCCACCTGTCGAAATCATTCGCAAACTACGACACTGACTTTGTATGTAGTGGAAACCGCCTTTTAGCAATTCTTCTAATAGCAAAATCAGCCTATTATCAACTATTTCAGGTCATAGAGGCCAGTTTTGCATGGTAATTTAGAGGCATAATAGCAAAATTCGAGTATTTGGAAGGAAAATTCTTGCACTTCGATTTGCTAATAGCCCGTTTCCACTTTATTATTAGTGCTCGTACTTACATTATAGATTAAAATTTTATACCCGATGCAAATAATGACTTTGGTTTGCCATAATAAAGTAAAAGATAATCGATTTGAAAGAAAAATCGAATTCATTTGCTAGACTAATTGAATTTCTTGTTATCCACAAATAATGAAATTCATTTGTCAAATCAATTAATTGAATTTCTAGCTTAGTGGCCAAAATTCTCCAATTATTTGCCAAAATAATTGAATTTAGTTGCCATAAAAATATTACATCACATTTAAAGATATAAAACAATCGTGTTTATTTAAGTTGTAATTATACAGAGAGAATATATACTATTACGTTTAGTTAGTTAGGTTTCCTCATTGGAAGATTGGACTCTGGAGTGGTCACCCCTAGATGCGCATTAGGAACATGACCTATTGGCATGGACGCATAGGCGTAAACCTCTCGGGTGTCGGCGCCTCCATGATGACCAATGTAACGGGCGATACACCTCAATGCTTCACAGCGACTAATGACCTGTGCAACTGTGGAATTTGAGTTGGATTGGCCATCGACTCCAAGTTAACGTAAATCCCTACATGAACGGTGTGCGAGACCCATTAGACTTACGTACTTCCTCACACCAGATCTTGAAATTTCTAAAGGAGTTTTCATGCCTTTTAAAGCAAATAATTCAATGTTAGCTAAAAGGTGTGACAATTTCAGGAATAATAGGATACAAGTTTGTCGTTGATGGCAAACGTATCCGCGAATGGTGTAAGAACTAGGACGAACTCAAAGATGCTACTACTATATATGTTTAGCATATTCATATTTTCAACTGTAAAAATAAAATATGATAATGAACCGCCCACCCGCATGCATGTTCTCATTAACAGTGGCCCAAAACATAAATACGGAATAAACTATACTCACCTGTGAATCATCAACATGAAATCCTAGATTCAAATCTTTTCCCAATTCATACTCTACAACGAATCCATGATGTGAGCCTACATTCCCAGTGTCTTCTCCATACAACAATTTGAAGATGGGGCCAATAAAGTCTGTGAGTTCCTGTAGAACAGGTTCAAATCCGAATTCATCTAGAATAGCCCCATAGCTATTCATTGTATTTGGCCTGTGTATGGAAAGTTGGTTTCCATGACACCAAGATTCATAGTTGGCTACTTCTTCTAACAGCTGATTGCAAAATTCTATAGGCAGGATTTCTATCATGAATAAACCTCGTGACACCTATAACAAAGAGAAATGCTGCAGTATAGTACAATAGTATAGTCAGCATTGGAAAGATCAGAGAAATATACTATAAGCACGTGCACGTGCGTATAGTGCTTATGCCTGCGGGCACCTCTGGTATTAGCCACGGCTCAGTCAATGCTATCTAATATATTAAATTTTATTTGTTTGCCCGAATTGAAGAGATACAGACTTGAAAATTGGTACAAGGGGTGGGGAATGAAGTTTCTAGAAACATTTTAAATGTCTAATGAAAATATTCACACCTTCTCACATAGTTCATATTTGTTTGGTTTTTATGTACATACATAGGGGAAATAATAAAAACTTCAAAAGGCTTAGGATCATACTTCTAAGGCTATAAAGAAGTATTCGAGTATGCTGAGTCCGAATATGATATGTTAGAATGGTATGATAAATATTTGTTTTGTTTGTGTACATAAAGTAAATAAATTTCAATTAGGTCATAGAATTATAATACGAAAGACTAGAAATTCGAGAGGTATTAAAAAGTACAGTGGACGTGTCCATTAGGTACAGTAGACATGTCCATTAGGTAAACTGTATGTACGTGTTTAAGACTAGGGTCATTTGACATAGGAGATCCCTCCCTCCCGAGGTATTGAAAAGTTGAGTGTGCATGCTCACAGTCCATGGCTCGATCGTAACGAATCGAAGAAATAATGCCAAATTATCTCCAAATTTCCAATTCAACATCATGAACACTCCTTCTATCGCTACTTTAGATACTAAGCATGCACCCTAGACTTAGGGTTATGAGCATGCGCACTCGACTTTTTAATACCTCGGGAGGGAGGGGATCTCCTGCCCAATAACACTAGTCTTGAACACGTACACACAGTTTACCTAATGGACATATCCACTGTACTTTTTAATATATGGATTAAGGATTGTTATGCAGCTGTTGAGGCGGATGTTAGTTTCACATTCAATGAACTATCTTTCCTATACAGAGACGCTAGGTCACTAGAATATCTCGTCAGGAAGAATAAGGAGTATAAGTATTTGAAGGAAATATATGATATAATCCAAAGAACGATCCGTCACTATTACGACAACAGAATAGACTCATTGACATACTTCAAACAGTCCTTATTCGCGTGCTATACAAGTTTATTTGTACAATTCAGCTTATCATGGAAAGATAGTATGGAGATATATAGCATCAAAGGTGAACGCATCATTTCAATGCCACAGGCTTGTTGTACCTCCTCTAACCGTAAGCATTTGTATGTGGGGACTCTTAAGCCCAGTACCGTCTCATCCGTATGCAGGTAGATCCTCTCCGTATAGAACAAGAATACTCACTCAATCTTATCCTACATACCAAGATACCCAACAGGTATCCAGGCTACAGGACATGAAAGCTGTTGATAATTGTGTTGTATGTCTCTTCACAGGATCTCCCTCTCCTCTACAAATGTTCTCTCTAGAAGGAGAACTCATAGGGTCCATAATCACGGGGGATCAGATAGTAGGAGCACAACTTCAACCTGTTCTATAATCCTATCACAGAGGAATTGAGAATATACATATGCGATTTCTGGGATAATTCCATCAAAGTGTTTGACCTGTCTGGGAACTTCATAGAAACCGTTTGTGAGACAGGACATGGACTGTATCAAATATTCCGTCCTTCTTGCATACTTATAGAACGATCTGGCTATGTTACAGTTGATGACATGAAGGACGACAACTGTCTACAGTGGCTCTAACATCTCTATCCCATTGTTTGTTTATTTATTATTATTATTTGTTGCTTATTTCCCAATTATAGTGATTAGTGTGTTTATATGTTTACTGAGCTATTCAGTGTACTTACTAAACAAACTAGGAAATGTCATTAAATTTTTAGAAAGAAACTTGTTTTAGTTCCACTTGATTTCATATCTCACCATTTTATGACGTCATCATAATAGAAAGTGTCCAATTCATGAAAGAACATGCGTCAACTTGTGTCTCAATGATTTCAATGTTAAGACCACTTTTTTGACGCTTCAACTAAAAAGGTTTATAACGTAACAACTTTCCCAATTCGTGCCACTAATCTTAATGTAGGTGGCGCATGCTCAAGCCAGGAAGGTGTCCATAATGTGTCGCAAATATCTTTTTCATGGAGTGATACCAATCGTGATTATTCTCTCATTTTGAATTTCAGTTCCAATTTGGAACTTATTAGAAATACAAAGATCAATTCAGGAAAAATGTTTGGTATTTGTCTTTAGTTGATTTTACAAATTCCATTAATAAATACCATCTTGGCACCTCGAATAATGCCACTATTCATGCCACAATTGGTAGAGGCTATACCTGTAATAAACTCGTAAGTTTAAAAATGGGTACAGCCACCAACGACACAATTAAAGACACTTTTGCCACTTTACTCCTCAATGACTACACACTTCAAGCTTCACTTCATCAGAAACAAATATGATTTTGGCGTAAAACAGATTGTCACAGAGGACAATTTGCCCGCCTATATTCCAAAATCGTCGTATGTGCCCTCGAGGGATAGGTTTACTTGTCCTGGTGGCATATGTGGTTGGAAGGTGTTACAAACGGAAGTAAGACGATTACGAACCACTTTCTTATAAGGTGTTATATACAGAATTCTATTTTTAGATTTTGTGCGAATATTTTAGTTTTTAGAGAATTTTGAGATTTGTCGGATTTTGAGATATTTGCATGATTCCTGTTTGTTTGTTTGTTGTTTATTCGATTTATTTACTACCTTTTTGCTATTAATATTTAATTATTGCAGTTCCAATATGGCAGCGGTTCCCACCCTTGGGTTCATGTACCCATTGGAGGTCCACCGACGACAGCTGGGGTCCACGAGTAAGAAGGTTGGGAACTAATGCTATAGGGATTATCCGTAATTGCATTTATTCATATTTATCACATGATTAATCCATATATTAAAAGTACAGTGGACATGTCCACTCTACTTTTAAATATATGAAATTCGAGGGTAGTCTGCATACAGATTATTAGTGTAGCAAGCAATTAGTATGGACAATGAAATTCATTTGCTATTATCCAATCAACTTGGGTTGGATTGTTGAGAATAGCATATCGTGAATATTCGACTTAGAGAATGACTTTCAAAACAGACATAGGAAACTTAATAATACATAGCATAAATTATCGGTTGATTAAGACTAACCTAGGCGCCCAAAGGGCGCCGATTGCGGACACTTTGTGTCCGCACAGCGTAGATTATTACTTATATGGTTAAAAACTGAATCACAGGTATCCCTCAATATGCCTCACGTTCTAACGTCTTGATTTGACCAAATGCAAACTCATAATGGAATCGTTACATCATTACAATTTGGGAAATTTTGAGTGCTGAGCATATCCCGTCGCGTAGCAACGAAAAAGCACTTAAACAAGGCACAAAGTTTAAGGATACGTGCGCACGCGTGGCGCAGCGACCTAGCAAGCGAAGCGGCAATAGTTAAAGTTATACAATTAAAAACCTACCTCATTTAGTGAGCTCGATATTTTTCCAAGTTTAGCTTTCTCTACAGCTGATACAAGTTCGCTACTCCATGGCCAGTTCTTGAGAGAGAAGAGAGGTTTGTGTAAAGGAGGGTATACACAAATTAATAGTCTCTGCTGAACCTTACGTATTATCGTAGAAGCATAACAGTTCATGCAAGTTGCACTCGTTATAGCAGATAACTGCTTCAATCTCTCTAGGAGGGGGAATGATCGATCTAATAAGGTTATCCCTGATTCCTTAAAAAATGATTGAATAATCACAATTTCTGTTGGATCTTCTAAAAGTTCCATCAGAATTAAGAAATATAACTAAGATATAATCACAGCATTCAATCCACTAAGGCAGGGATAGTCCATTGAAATTTGGACCAGGAACAGATATATAAGCAATGAATATACGTAGGGGCATCCTATTATTCCTATGCTATATTATCAAAATGATACACTTTTACCCAACTAAAAGTATCAGTGATATTTAACTACACACATAATCAATATCTGCAAATTATTTCAGGACCAAATCATGTCTCCAGATTGCTTACTATACAATATTATTTCAAAAAAGGCTGCATTTCTAAGCTCTGTAAAGTGTGTATTGATGAATCTACGATTCCAATTTTTTACCATGAGATTTCAGGATGTTTTCAAACAAAATAACCAAAAATGATAAATTTTGCGCGTTTCATAGTTATAGTACTGACTATGGGTGACATATTTTGTCAATATTTACCAATAACTCTGTTTTGACAAAAATGGTCCCCCGGACCAGTTTTGTAGGGGGGGACCATTTTGTCAAAACAACTCGACAACCTTCAAAAAAGGTTTTCAGAAAGTATCTGAATGCGGTTATTATTAGAATCACAAATGCAAAGATCTCCATTTGATCCATCGGTTGCAAGACCCCAAGGATAATTAAGTACCAAATCCTGTCTTTCCATATTTACCAACTTTGGAAAGATACTTTCCATCGAGTGCAAAATATTGTTTGTATTTTCTCTATCGAAGAATTAGCAGTAGCCATATCCTATATCTTGTTCCAGCTGTAAGAAATTAATACTGTCAAACCTAGTAGCTACATCAAATCAGAAATTAAAAGAATATACCAAATTTTCTTTAGTAAATAATATTCTGAATGGGCCAACAGTATTTCTAGTATGATTTTGGGTGACTGTGACACCCTCGTGCACGGGCGGACAGACATCGTACATAGTCCATGCCATTAATTAAACCAAGATACACATGACATGAAAACATAAGTTCCTCATATTTACAACACCATTTTGTGTACTAATTATAATTAACTAACACCAATTAAAATTGTACAAATTTAAAAAAGTCAAGGTATTAGAGTGTAGTTTGAATGTAATGGAATAACCTATTTCCTATCCTGCTGAGATGAATTGCATTTTAAGGTGGACTGCTACTACCACTGATGTTGTTTCTAGTAATACTTTTTTTTGAGACCAGCGCTCCAGAGGTAAGAGGGTCGAGAACATTTATCCATCCTTCAAAATCTTGTGTTTTGCACAGGAATCCGCGGTACTTAGTGCATAGAGAGAAAACTGAGGCACCAGTCTGTGCGTCCAGCTGGTCTTGATTGAACTGAAGCTTTGCAGTAGCAAGGTTAATGAAGTCTCGTTCTATGGGATCTTTATCGTTATAGTATAGATATATGTAGGGACGTTTGAGTACAGCATAGAACTTCCTCCAGAGCCCTTCATACTCTGAGAGTTGTATGTATCCTCGTTTGGTAGATTGACTAGTTTTCTTATGTGATATATCGTGTACTAGAGGGACACACTTTCTCTGAGGCGTTTCACATCTTGTGTTGTACACGCCCTCGATTGAAGCTGAGTGTTTGAGAATATCTTCTACTGTTAAATGCTCTTCCAGAAAGGGACTAATCTGAAACTTCCAAAGGTAGAGACACTTGTTGAGTAGCGTATCAACAGATTGACTGACTACTATATTATCTCCGAACATCTGGTTACGTTTCTCACGAATAGACAGCATGTGCTTCACTCTTTCCACCTGTTCAATCTCTCGCAGTCTCCTCACCTGATTCTGATGCTCGTATATAAGAGAGATGCCTCTAGGCTGCCAGCCCTTGAGGTTCTCCTCTCCTCGTACGTATACTGATTGGTTATCGAAGAGAGTATTCCTCTTCCGTGAATTACTCTCTGTTATTCTCTGAAGTGCTACTTCATACAGTCCAACCACGCAGTTGTTCTCAGGACGATGTTGAGAAGGGAACAGGACATCCCAGAAGCGGAACCCTCCCTTCTGCTGCTGTCTGTTAGTTATCTGCAGACTGAAGTTAATCGTGAAGCAGGCAGGCTGCGAGCACTTCTCCATCTCTATGTACACAGACATAGTAGCATGAACAAGAATGTTAGCGGGTGTGCTCATGTTGAGTAGCTTAGTGTGGTGGAGAGAAGTGTCCCAGGCAGCTTGAATGCGGGACACAGTACGACTGTCATTATTAAGATCAATAAAATCAGCTGACGAAACGTTTATGGTTAACGAGGAGTCCTCATCCTCAGAAGTAGGTTTCAGTTGATTACGTATCCTCCCTACAACTACTTCTTTAACCTAGAATACAACACATAAAAACTTGTATTGTATTTGTCTATTGTTAATAATTATAATAGAAGTTACTCACCTTTTTCATTTTAAGCTCAATATTACTGTCATACACAAATGATAATACAAGTCTTCTCTGCAAGCCTTGTTGTAGCAGGAAGAAACTTGCATTTGTCTCCTTCACATGTGTAACAGGGACTGGAATATAGTCTCCCTGAGGATTGAGTTCACAGATTTGTAGATTCATAATGACGTCATATCTAGCTACAGGCTGAGCTGTGCTAAGATTCTGGTAAGGAATAGTGAGAGCAGATCTGGAGGGGGCAGGAGACTTAACGGGTGGGATCGTATCACTCGCCCTCCGTTCATTAATATGTTCATACTGATCAGAGAATTGACTCTCAAAGTGTAGTGGGTGTTGTTCGAAATGTCCGAACACTTCAATCATAAACCCTCTCTTGTAGATGTAATCCAAGAATGGTAGCGTTACCTGAGATACGTACAATACATTAATACTTATACAGAGTAATTACACGGGTAATTATTACATACCTTAATTCTGTAGACGTGTAGATGGTTTATCTCACAACAATGACCATCATTTGAGTAAATATTAGAAGAGTAAGGCTCCTGATTCTCGTACAAGAATCTGTACTGAAGGAGAACATTAGCACAGTTCTTGTCCAGATTCTTAACTCTGAGAATCTTTACTTTAATTCGTATATAACGTCCTATCTTAAGATGAGGAGCAGATATCCTGTTAGGCTCGAAGAGAGAAGAGGTTTCCGAGTAGTAATCAGAGGAGGACATTGTCTCGCTAGCAGAGAACCTATCCTCTTCTTGCAGCTGTCGAATTTCGCGAGCAGATGAAACTCTCAAACCCTCTCCAGCGAGTGCTGTGTTAATATCACTCATTTCTCTGGGACTGATAACAAGGTCAGATGGGCTGACACCATGACTGAAATTTTTGTGGTGACTACTGCGCTTCCTACGAGTAGTGGGGATATCTTTCTGGGTGTGAGAGACGGATCTCCCTAAGAACTTGGGAGGAGAGCTAACCTCCCTAGGACGCTCAATAACCTCAGTAAGCTTATCAGTTCCTAAGTAGCACTGTTCAATGAGTTCGTTCTGTCTGTATGGATATACTGGGATATCTTTCGGATACCAATCAGAATCAGTCTTATCAAACGCTACAGTTGTAGCTTTAACATCTTTAGTCTATAGAATATAGAATAAAGGTAACAGATGAAGCAGCAAGAGTAACAACAGCTGAAGATACATACTATAATTAATTGTTCTTATGAGATAATCAATATTATTAAATCTCAATTGTTGTTTGTTTGTTTGTTTGTCCGTTGTCAAGGAAAGGATTTATGGTATGCGATTTTGAAATTGTCGCATAAATATGTATTTATCATGTTTATCAAGGAAGCCAAAAGAATTCAATAAAACTTCACTAAGTATATCGAACATGCTGTATCCGATTTTCACACTTTTGGATCAATGATATGTAAATGTATTGTTGTTTTTATGAATATAAAGTAAACAAATTTCAAAATCGAGGTAGAATCATGCTTTCAACGACTATACTGGCATACTCGAGTATGCTGAGTCTGAATATTGTAAACAACATCAAAAAATATTATTTATTCTCAATTGTTGTTTCTTTGTCCGTTGAATATCTCGAGGCGCAATGCGCCGAGTTCATCGCGAAGCGACGAGCCAAGGCTCGTATACTGTAAATAATAATAGTATATTATATTAGGTCTATAGAAGCTGTAATAAAAGGACAGAAATAATTAGATTCGAAAATATTTGTAATAAAAATTCGAACTCGAAGCCCCAGTGAATATTAATACAAAGGAATCCATGCTTATTCAGGGATTTATGGTACTTTATTGTGTAGAATGCTCTACTTATAGAAGTTAATTAAATAATGTGCATCTTACCTCTTCATCATCATCACATAACTGTAATAACACATCAATATGTCCCATTACATCTCCTCTGTCTGTAACTATAGCAATAGTTTGTTCCAGAGCCATGGGGAGGAGTATGTGTGTCAGATACACATAGCTACGTCCTATCAGACTGTACCATGGATTCCGATCAAAGAATGGATTGTTGCCATTTCCTACGCTTATAGGATCTCTGCTATGGTCATCTGGATTACAAGCCTAGAAGTATACTTAATTAGACAACATATCTTACATATCAGTATATGAAGCTACCTTAATTAGAGGACTTATAGTCTCTAACTTAGCACAAGCTTCGTACATCTCGTGCATAGCATATATTCTTTGTTGGAGTTTCTCAAGAGACCACAAATGAGTCACTCCATGTCTAGCATCAGAAACCTCTACAGCTACAATAGTCTTCTTCAGGGAAGAGTTGTCAAACTGAGAGTAGCTTTCAGGTTCGTCTGACTCACAGTCCTGTCCCAGAGCTAGTGTCTCAGGGAGATGTGCATATGGACAATCAGTCAGTAGTACGAACTGAAATGCTACCTGCTGTCTCAGCTCCAGGGAAATAGAGTTTGCTTCCTTCAGCAATACTGTATTGTCATATAGAGCATCTCGTATTTCGTTATAGCGATAATCTCTCCATTTCTCTACACATTTGGATAGAAGTTCTTTCTGACCATCTGATAATTTTGGTTCTTCCTCTTCGTCAATATCTTCAGGAGAGTAACGGTCAGAGAGGCCACCCACAGACTATAAGATAATATAATATAGAGATACACTAGATTCAACAGGATAATATTCAATCAAGGTTGCAACCGAATAATGTTTGGCGAATAGTTGCTATTCGATTACCTAACGAATATCAGTATTCAGTATTCGGTTGGTCAAAACCGAATAACAGCAGTATGTATTCGTATCAATATTCGCATATTCGGTAAAGTTGCTATTCATGAATACTAATATAATATTCATACGAACGGTTTCAACCTCGTATTTAATGTATCTGAAGGCCAAAGTTCGTGTAAATCTGAACAAAGGCTCTCAATAGACAATAATATGACGTTGTCATTCACAAAAATTGAAATAATCTTCTAAAGTATCCAGAAATAGAGGTACAAGCAGAGTCGCTCCAGCATGACAGATATGGTAATCAATCTTTGCCCAATGAAATCCGGTCCAGGATTAAACAAGTATTTGTGTACTTAGTCAAAGACAAAATTAATTATTCAGAATATTTCTGTAAATATGAGCTGAATTATAAATGAGATATAATATCATTTGCCTTACCACTAATCTACAAATACAGAATGTATAATGATTATACGATCATATGATGTTTTGCATAGCGATAAACGTAACCTCTACAGAAGGTATTTTAATATGTTGAATAGCATAACTAAGCATTTGTATTTGCCACAAAAGTTCACAATAATTTAAATTCTGTAGTTAGTTGTTCGAGTTGGAAATATTTGTACGCACGTGAGCGGAAATTAACCCAAACAATGTGACAAACTAACAGAGTTGTTCTCTAAGTAAAATATATGTTTTAACAAACTATGCTATTAAATATTAAATTAGCTTGTAACACTATAATAGTAATATGATGCTTTGTTAAAGTCTCAATAAGCTACCATTATAATGGATCAGTGGTGCTGCCGTCCGGCAATTTCATGGACCGGACCGTCATTAAATTTTCTGGACGATATGCCGGTCCAGAGCGTTAGATCGCTAATTCGCTCCTGTCCAGACCGCACTTGAGAAAAGCGGACTGGTCTGGACCGCGGTCCATTCCAGATCGCTGCATCTCTGTAATGGATTTCAATGTAAAGTTGATAATAAAAGTTAGCAAACTCGGTTACGGTTACGGTTACATAACAATTAATTTATCAAAATTATTAGGCAATAATTGTACTTTGATGAATTCTAAAAAAAAGGAAATTTAGTTAAATAATCTGATATTTATGAGAATAAGATTGAGCAATAAATTCATGGCTAACTTGATTACATAAAAACATTATTATTGCATATTAAGATATTATATCCGTTTCGGTGATATGACAAACTATAAACCATAAAATAATATGACAGAATTCAGATCACACAACGGATCACCACAACACACGTCTGCTATGCTGATAGACAATAAATTCAAAGTAGACCTTATACAAGATGTAGAGATGATAACACTGGATAGGTATATCAATATGATGCCATAATCACTCAATAAAGTTTCCTATAACAAGAGTTTACAGAGTGCAAACTTTGTTCATAGGTAAGGTTAACTTTATGTCTTACATTACATAATATTGTAAGATAAATGAATTTGCTAAAAAGCAGTAGAATCAGTACTTTTATACATAATAAACATTATTATTTTACGAACCTGTGTCTCCATTAATTCATCATACATCCTCTTATAATCCATTGCTTGTCTGTTCATCTCTTGTATTTCTATTTTTGCTTCCTCCAGTTCAGTCTTAATTTGAGTTGTCCGCTGGTCCACGAGTTTATCAACTATGTCACCACCTTCCATGTTCTGAATTCTAATTAATTCATCTTGGACGTAATCAAAATCATACGTAATGAAGGAGCGTTCTCTATCATACTCACTCATGTAATAGTCACTGGTGGGAGAAGGTATTCGATCGTCTTCAAAATCATAGGGATAAAGAGTGTTTACATTTTCATCAGGCTTATTGGGATTCCAGCTACCAGATAGTCGAGAATTGTTTCTGTTCTTTTTAGGAAGATTTCTCTGTTTCAGAGAATAATCGGCCTTAGCACTAGAATCCAGAAAGCTAAGTACAGAAGAACGAGCTTTCTTTGCTTCCTAAAGATTATAAAAGAAAAATAAATAAATAAATAAATAAATTCTTTAAATATATATTATTAAAGTAACTAACTTGTGGATTGTTGAATCTAAACACATGGTTAACTCCCAATATAACACGTGCTCCTTGTTTGACGTCTACAGTCTCTGTTATTTTAGTACCGTTAACAAAGGCATACGAGCCTGGCTGAGGAACCAAACGGACAATATTCTTATCATTCTCAAAATGACAGTGTTGAGGTAAAATATAGTTGCCATGAAGGTTGATATCACAGTTGTCATTACGTCCTACATGGGTTAATCCTTCTTTAATGTAATAAATAAGACATTCGTTCATCCATGGGTCTTCATTTAAATTAACCAGATAGGGCGTGTTCTTAGGAGAGAAGACACCCTTCACTGTTGTTTCTACACCATCCTCCCCCACTGTGATCGCAATACCCATTTTCTTCATATATTCCTCCGTTTCGATTTTGTGCTTCTCAGCCTATATAATGAATTAATAAATAATCAAATCGTATTCATTTGAATAATATATAAGTGGTACAATTTTACAGTTACAAACCTCATCAAGTTTCTCCTGCCAGGGCAGTGTGAGTTCTTGCATTATTTTCTCGGATTCCTTGATTTGCTGGTAAGCTACTTCAGCTGTGATGCTAGGACCCTTCACCAATCGAGCTTGCTCATTATCATCAGAATCAGAATCAGGATCAGAATCAGAATCAGAATCAGAATCAGAATCAAAATCAGCATCAGAATCAGCATCAGTGTCCTCCTCCCCCTCTCTTTCATTAGACTGAATTCCATCAATCGGTCCATAAATCATTACGTTATGTACAAATAAGGATATTATCTATATACTTAAGTTGTATATTTCACACTCTCTATACTAATCCATAGAGTCCTGAGTAATTAACCTACTAACTACAAATATCAACATATTGCTCCTGGAATAACTTTTCTAATTCGAATTTAGATAACATATGAATATAGTTTGTAACCTACTCACTTTGTCAACAAGATTCTCTTGTATGATAACTTGTCTCAACTTATACAATTCTTCCTTCAGCAGTCTAATCATACGAGCATTAGGATCTTCATTAACCATAGCTTTACAAACTATCTGCTTAGCTCTATCAGCAAACCTTAGTGTACTCAGAGTTTCGTCGTAATTAATATCAGCTGGACTCAGTGCAGCTACCATAGAAGTCTTACTGTTTCCTCCCAGACTCTCCTTCAATATGAATGTGAGGACAGAATCTCTGAATGGAGGTAATTTAGTCCCAGGCTTTCCAATGTCGGCGAGAGCATGGATAACTCTGCCCAGAGTAGTGAGAGATTTATTAATTTGTGCACCTTCCTTCAATCTGTCTCCAGTCGCTCCTGTACTCTCTGCACGCTCACTACCTGCTAGATCTACAAGACTGATCTTTGATACCTAGAAATTATAAATAATCAAATTCCATTGATAATAATACTAAAGTTAGCAAGATAATACGAACCTTCTCTCCCCACATATCAGAATCTTCAGCTTTCTCTTTCTGAGTGAATATTAGAGTAAATACAGCGTGACTACGACTGCTGGTTGCATTCATGTTAGTACTAGCTACAGTTCTTGCTTGATTACCCAACTCCATGAGATTATCAATCTGTTTGTAGTCCAAAACAGGTATCTTCTTCAGACCGTCTACATAAGGACCCAGAGCAGTGTGTTCTCGGACTTTTAGGTTTCCTTTGTTTTGTGGATTCAATAAATCTTTTACTTTTTCACAGTAAATTTCGAAATAGCTCACCTAAATACAGTAGATATTGGATAATGGGATAAAGATACACCTAAATACAGTTAGCCCGAATTATCAGAATATCCAATTGTATTATAAATGATGCAAATACCAATATACATAAGAAAATTAAATTGGTAGAATAGACAAAAGTTCCCATAAATTATATGGCATATTAAGATAATTCGTTCGTTAGTTAACCCTTTTGTATAGAAGAATTAAAATAGTAAAGTAGAAACCGGTTTTTTCTTGCTATTTCTTTGGACGGAAATAAAGTAAGAAAAATCGGTTTCGACTGTACTATCAATAGCGGTAATTACCTCAACTCTACAATTATGCGTTTCATCTGTACTTTCAGCGATCCTCTCAAACAACTCTTCACAAGTTCTTGGTATAATTCCTCGCTGATCCCGCCCCGGTGCTCCTAGCATAGTATATGACTTCCCAGAACCAGTCTGACCATATGTAAAGATGCAAGTGTTGTACCCATCACAAGCTGATTCAGCATGTCCTTCCCAAAATCATTTTGTACGTCGTCTTGACTGGCAAATTGTGGTTGTGTAGAATCCATACTCCAGTAAGAGTAATCAAAAGTAAAATCTTTAGTAGTTCCCTTCTTGGCAGGATTGGTTATGGATGTAGACTTGCCCTGCATTTGAATAACATTGAAGGCATCCCGCTCCTTCTCCCGGTCATTGAATGGCCGTACTCTCACGGCGATCTTCACACTCATTAAATATAAAACTCAGGATAATATGAGTACGTGTGTAGAATTATGCAATTATGTTACATAACTTACAACTAGTCAAAGATAAAATTAATTATTCAGAATATTTCTGTAAATATGACCTGAATTATACATGAGATATACCGGGTGGTCCAAAATAGACTGTACCCAAAATCTTTCCCCAACAGTTCAGGCAATATTTATTTTAAGCAATGAAATTATTTCTATATGATAGTAACATAATTCGATATATATCCCGTGAATACCAGGTCTCTAGCTGGAAAACTTTCGGTTTAGAGGAGGTGTTCGATGTGGCCACCATTACATTCTTGGACATTTTTGAGTCGCAACGCGAAATTCTGGAAAACTGACTTCACAACATCTTTGCTTATCCCCGTGATTTCTAGCACAATATTCGTTTTCAGCTGCTCAAGTGTTCGAGGCTTGTTCTTATATATTCTGTCCTTCAAATAACCCCATAAGAAGTCTGGAGGGCTAAGGTCGGGCGAGTAAGGGGCCACCCAATGGACGTCTTCCTGCAGACGACACGCTTTTTGAAATGAACCTTGAGCCAATTTAGGGAGGCGTCTGCTGTGTGTGGGATCGCCCCATCCTGCTGAAACCACATCCTCTTGTGTAGTTGTGGATACTGAGTGTGGAGCTGCTGCCAGAACATCTCTAACACAGCGATGTACCGCTCACTGTTGATGGTTGTTGTCTTCCCATTTTCCTCGAACAAGAATGGACCGATTATTCCTTTCTCTGAAAGCGAGCACCACAGTGACTTTCTTGGAATGAAGGGGCCTGGTTGCTACAATGTCTGGCTTCTGATATCCCCAGATGATGTTGTTTTTACTGTTTACTTGTCCGTCCATGTAACAGTGTGCCTCATCAGAGGCCCAAAGCAGGGATTGGAAGGACTTGTTTCCATGGCATGCGGTGGCTTCAATCTTGTCTGACAAAATCCTTGACATTTCTAACCTGACTTCTTTAGCAATGTCAGAGAGTCTGGTGAGTAGTGATGCGTAGGGGAACAAGTGGAGGTCTTCCTTCATAACCCTCATCAGCGATGTTCGTGGAATAACGAGTGTTTGACTCCTCTTTCTGGTCGATCGGCTGGGAGATGCGATAACAAAATTTCGGATCTGCTCTTTAACGGCTGTGTCATACAGTTTCTTCCTTCCTGAGTGGGCCCCCACGACTTGGGGTCTTTGGTCTGAGGTCGCTGAGCTTCCCTTCAGTCTTCAACTTCCGCACCCACAAGAATATCAAGGATTTATACAGGGCTTTATCGGTCTCAAATTTTGTCTGGAATTCATTTATTACTGTCTTGAAGCTGTGACACTCCAGATACCATCCAATACAGAAGGTTCTCATCTCGAGGGTCCATTTGTTGTTTCTCTTTACAACAAGGGATGTATCTAGCATATCTAAAAATGACTTTTGGTTAATACAAGATATTGAGACTGGGCAGTCTAAAATATGTTTGGGTACATTCTATTTTGGACCATCCTGTAATATCATTTGCCTTACCACTAATCTACAAATACATATTGTATATGATTATACGAACATATGATGTTTTGCATAGCGATAAACATAACCTCTACAGCAAGACTAAGCATTTGTATTTTGCCACAAAAGTTCACAATCATTTAAATTCTGCAGTTAGTTGTTCGAGTTGGAAATATTTGTAACGGTCACGTGAGCGGAAATTAACCCAAACAATGTGACAAAACTAACAGAGTTGTCCTCCAGAGATGGAACCGGTCAGCTTTTTCATGACCCGACCCGACCGGCCGGTCGACTGGTAACTTTGACTATACACTGCCTGGCCAAAAGTATTGGAACCTCTGCCACTTGTAACACAAGTGGCACACGGCGAAATTATGTTGAATATTCTGTGGATATAGCAGAAAGTAGAAAATCTCTTTTGCTCAAGGTTGATGAATGAATATTTATTCAAAAATGGATGAAATAATTTCAATAATTTGTCTATAACTAATGTGGCATTTATATTGGTGCCATGTGCTAATTGTGGCCCTGGCGTTCGAATGCAATGGCCAGGCAGTATATAATGGATGATTATATACATAAATCCTATGTAATACAGAAATGTAGAAAAGATAAAAATATTGAAATGTAGACAAATAATGAAATTATGACCGGCTGGTCGAGACCTTCGACCGGTACCCGACCCGACCCGACCGATTCCATCTCTGTTGTTCTCTAAGTAAAATATATGTTTTAACAAAATATGCTATTTTTAATATTAAATTAGCTGGTAATACTGTAATAGTAATATGATGCTTTGTTAAAGTCTCAATATGCTTAGCATTATAATGGATCAGTGGTGCAGCCGTCCGGCAATTTCATGGACCGGACCGTCATTAAAGTTCTTGACGGTCTGGGCCGGTCTAGAGCGTTAGATCGCTAATTCGCTCCTGTCCAGACCGCACTTGAGAAAAAGCGGACCGGAACGACCTGAAACCGATCGGTCCGGTCTGGACCGCGGTCCATTCCAGACCGCTGCATATTGTTTAGAAATTCGAATTCACATACGTATAAATATTTCTAAATACCACAATAAATTAGGCAATTATACGAAATTGCATTTCAAACGATTCATAGATTTCTAGACGTTAATATAATTTCAATGGGAAATTAAAAGTGGCACAATGGTGGCTAATCGTGTCAGATCAAAAATCGTACACCGAGGTGCAAATCTACAAGTCACAATGAACCCTTTGACAAATTTTTAGCTCATAATCGTAAACGGTGTGGGCTGTAGCGCCGAATACGGAAAAACAAAAAACACTGATATCAATACTGGGAGACTATACTATGTAGTGGGCACTGTAACATTTATGTACGCACAATACCATTAAATTGGCTCACAAAGGTAGGCCACAGGATGGAGAATACATCAATCCATGTCATTATTTATCTCAGTGTCAGTGAAGATTTGGCTACAATACATTTGACAAAATTTCTAAAGAAGATGACAGATAATATTTGCGAAGAACAAAACTACAAAGCACAAACTTAAACTACATTAATTACTCAATCAAAAGCAATACTAATTCTCCCGTCACAAGAGGAATCAATTCTCTCAAATAGGTCGTTCGAGCGTATTTGAACATCCTTCTGGACGCACATAATTCTTTGCAGCCAAACAATTTCCTCTTTTTCAAATGATTTTATGGTACCTTTCTATTAATATATTTTAGCTAGAGGCTAGACAAAAGTCGCTTACTGTGAAATAGTGGTACTTGATGTCTATTCGAATAGCAAAGGAGAGAAGCACACGCAATAATTATACAAAACATTTAATTTATTACGGCCGCTTCGCTTGCACGCGCTATGCAGCTTGCGAACTATTTGTGTTCGGATGAGACTCGGCACTTTGTGCCGCGAATTTAGCAAATTCTAAAATTGCAAAATTTAATTGATAAAATAATACTCAAACTATTCGTTTACAATATATTTCCATATGAGAAACTTGAAAATAGGAAATTCGGATTCAGTGTGCTTTGTTACCCCATTGTAGCCGTTAAGAGCAAGTCTGTACTATAGTACTCAAATACATATGTATTTAGTGGCGAAAATGATAATAATTCGCTCAAAACACTATTTCATTTCAACTACCATTCATTATAGGTAGTCCTTATCCCCAAATATTTCCAGGTTCCACTAGAAAATTAGGGTCACCCTGGTGCCTCCAGTTGTGACAACCTTTGAATGTGTCTCCAAAATGTCACTGGCATAAAAGAAATTTGTGTAATATGCTTTCACGGTGCTAGTTTCGCCTTTTGCATATAAAAGTGCTAAGAGTACAGAGGTACTCCTCCTGAATCAATGAAATAGGTGTGCCACAGTTCGAAAAAGGTCGAGAAACAAAATCTCATCAAGTATTCCCTTCTATTAATAGTATTTAGTCAACAGATAATTACTGTAACAAATTGACTATTATATGGGCTGGAAGATCAAAAAATATAAATTTTCAACCTGTGCCGACAGCTTAGTCTATTATTTAAATGTTTAAAAAGTGGTACTATTAATTGGAGGCACTATGTGTAATGAGATTAAAACTAACCTCTCATGGTACCTCCGATTAATAGTGCCACTTTAAAAACATTTAATTAATAGACTAAGCTGTCGACACAGGTTGAATTTTATTATATTTTTTCACCGTGAACGCCCTGCAGCCAAACTGGATAGAATTATGGTGTTGCAACTTGTAAGATAGTGAGAATATTTGAGATATTCGTCGGGTGTGCTTCTCCCTTTGCTAATCGATCGGACGCCAAGTGCCACAGTTTTCAAAAATTGGTTAACCTGGAAATTGATTCGTATGTCCAAATGTTAGGGGAACCAAATTTCCAGTGACAGGCCAATACGAAATCTGCCCACCATAATTGCATAATGGCGCAATATCATCATTATTAATATTTATTATTATTATTATCATTATTTATTAGTATTATTATTATTATTATTATTATTATTATTATTATTATTATTATTATTATTATTATTATTATTATTATTATTATTATTATTAACTAAAGAGTTTATGTAGATTTAATAGTAGTAGACAATAACATAATTTGTTTCGCTGGCTATTTATCCAGCTCATCAGTACAAACACAACTATAGTACTAAATATAACTGATTGCTGCTAGTCTAAGGTTTGAAGGAACATTCTAGATTTCTGAGTAACAAAAGATGATAAATCGTATTTGGGCTTACTAATATTATTTATGGGAGTTACTATATAAAGTGGATTTGAGCAATGGTGGTTTCTGAAAAAGTTGATTGCTTACAGGCTATGTAATCATGTTTGGTTTAGAGATGATCATTTGAATTTTCTGAACTAGTATATTCTAAATCTGTTGTAATTGTGGTATTGATTGTGACATCTGGAGTATTATCGGGTTCTTCGTTAGGTGGTTGACTAATAGTTTCGTAGAAAGGTTCTTGAATCGTAAAGATTTGTTGTATACTACTATTATTATTATTATTATTATTATTATTATTATTATTATTATTATTATTATTATTTATTATTATTATTAGCTACTAACGAATATGGCTAGGTCTAGCTTCTACTCCGACTCTTCTGATGAAGATAATTACGATCCCCGCCATTCTTGTATGCCTACAACATCTTATAAACTGTATGACTATAGCAGCCCTCAATTGAAACGCAGTGCGAATTACTATAAACTGCTTTCTAGGAGAAAGTCACTACCAATTTGGCAGTATAAAGATCCAATAATTAAATTAATTAAAAACACACAGGTTTTGCTATTTGATGGAGAAACTGGATCAGGTAAAAGTACACAAATACCTCAATGGTGTTTAGAGATAAATAAAACAATCCGTGTAGTATGTGTACAGCCTAGGAGAATTGCTGCCATTAGTTTAGCTCAACGGGTTGCTCAGGAGATGGATGTCTACCTCGGAGAGGAGGTGGGCTATGCTGTAAGGTTCGATCATTATGCTGGCCCTAAAACTGCCCTGACATACGTAACAGATGGTATTCTGTTACGTCACGCTATGACTGATAATAGACTATCAAGTTATGACGTCATTATTCTAGACGAGGTGCATGAGCGTCGTTTGATATCAGACATTCTTTTGGGCGTTGTCAAGGATGTGTTGCTATCTCGACCAGATGTTAGAGTTATCATTATGAGTGCTACACTCAATATTAAACAGTTTTGTGAGTTTTTTGATGATTGTCCTCATATGCATATTCCTGGTAAAACCTACCCAATAGATATCATATATTCACCCAAGGTATTACCGAGAGCTATGTTCAACAATTTTGATAAGAAGAGATTTCCGCCTTATGTATTTGATGCGATTAATGTGATACTTGAAATTTGTTTAGCCCAGAAAACTGAAGGAGATATTCTCGTGTTTGTTACTGGTAGAGACGAGATTGATTTTATTTGCCAGTATATTGAATTTACACGAGTTGATTATATGGATAGTATGCTTGGCATCGAGGTTATTCCGTTGTATGCAGATTTGCCTTATTCAAGACAACAACGAATATTCACTCCTTCCCCCAAATCTGCTTTCGGTCATTTAGCCAGGAAATGTATTGTATCAACTAACATAGCAGAGAGTGCTATTACAATTGAAGGAATTGGATTTATAGTTGATACAGGGAAAGTCAAGTTATCTAGTCTAGTTGAAAACCATGTTAAGTCTCTCCTACCCGTTGATATATCACAGTCCAGCGCTGACCAGAGAGCCGGCAGGGCCGGCAGGACACAGCCCGGAAAATGTTATCGTCTCTACTCAGAATCTAGTTTCTTAAAACTAGCAAGACACACTGTACCTGAGATATTACGTATTGAACTAACCAGTACAATATTGAACCTAAAAACAATGGGAATTGAACTGACTCGATTTGAATTAATCGATCAACCAAGCCTTGAATCAATAAACCTAGCTCTGAGTAATCTCAAACAGTTGGGTGCAATTAATTCACAAGGTGACGTAACTGTAGTTGGCAAACAAATGTCTAAATTCCCTCTTGAGGCTGATATAGCTAGAATGCTTATAGCTAGCCAGAAGTATAATTGCCAACAGGATATTATAACGCTAGCTGCAGTTCTGAGTGGAGACAGACCGGGAGGTGTGTTCCTGATCGAAAAGGATGACAGAGTGAGAGCTGACCAAGCGAAAGCTTCTCTTTCTCACCCTTCCGGAGATCATCTAACTTATATCAACGTTTACAACAAGTTTAGAGCTAGTTACGATCAGTTAGAATGGTGTAGAGATAACTACGTTAATTACCAATTAATGCTTGATGCTAGTCATATCAGGCAACAGATTACACAGACTATGCTTGATTTGTATCTTATGCGTATCAATTCGAAATATTCCAGTAGTGTAATGGACAACACTGACAATATATTGAAAGCTGTTTTAAGTGGCGTTCCGGGTAATATTGCAATGTGTGACAAAGCTTTTCATTATAAGGGCCTTAGAAAACAAGGTTATACCATATTCAATGATGGAATCAAGGTAACCCTTCATCCCTCTAGCACGCTAGATGCTAAGAGCAGCTCGTATTCTGTAGTATGTTATAACACATGTATCCAAACTAATCCCAAATCTTATTTCATTTGTGTAGTTTCTAACATACAAGGTGAATGGCTACAAACCTCATCAAGTGGTCGAATAGAATTAATTACAGACGTACCAACTTCACCAAAGATTGAGAAATTATACATATCACGGTATGCGAACTTCTCAAAGAAGAGTTAATTTAAGAAGCTGAATTGAAGTATCAAATACAATCATAGATCACTTCGTTATAATTTCTTCTAGTTTCGGTTGATTTGGATTATTAGAATTATTGGCATTACATTCAGAGAAGTTTCACTTTAAGTTGAATTTATTTGTATATTATTCGAAGTTTATAAATCAATAGTTTCACGAGTGTGAAATCAGCAGCGAATTCCAGCAGTGAAATATGAGCACAACTTAACAATAATCCTGTCAATCCTCAATCAATTCACCTGAAATTTTGTCAGTACCTTTGTCTAGAGTGGTGCTTTTTCCAACATTCAATAAATAATTACTATTACACCTCTCTTGCCACAATGACGTTTCAAAATTATGATACAAAATTTCCATAGAGAATTTTAAGTTACAGTAGGGGAGGTATTCTTCAAAGATCAGTGGTTTGATGCACAATCAGTTTTATGTGTAATATTGGACACATTTTGAACGTGTTTACAAGCGTATAACTCATCCAGTTTGAATCGAAACCTATTTTTAGTGTCGGTATTCGTATTCAGCTAAAGATTTTATGTCGTATGAGTGGTTACTCGAATATGTTTGGTAATATTATTCCCTAGCACACAGGAATGTGGCACCATTCCATTCTCAAATTTGTCCTAAACCTACCGAGTGACCTTAAAATCTTTCGCTGATTACAAATATCGACACTAGAATTGGTTTCGATTCAAACTGGATGAGTTATACGCTTGTAAACAGGTTCAAAATGTGTCCAAAGTGGAAAATAAAACATTTGATTGAGAATTGACAGAATTACTAAGTATTAAATTGTGCTCATATTTCACTTCTGGAATTCGCTATTGACTTCACACTCAAAATAGTTTCATATGTTTACGTTTTTTTACTTCCATAAAGGAGGATATATTATGGGCTCGAGTTATTGGTCGCTACGCGACCAATAACTCTATAAACTTTAGCTGTTTAATCAATACATAAGCTAACGCGGAGTAGTAAGCTGTCGTGCAGCGTCCTAGCAAGCGTAGCGCTAGTATTCAAATAATTCCGCTTAGAAACTTCCCTCTCTTATTTTCGATCTTAACTTCGCTAGAGGAAGATACCATGGCCTACTTACTATACGGCTAGATATGTTCTCGAGAAGGCCAGTTTGTATCTGGCATTTTTAGACAAACTATACTTATTATACTACAGGACCGTAGCCACGGGTCCGGTTGGTCAGGTTTCAACCTGATACATTTATTAGGTATGTGAATCCATTGGGAACATCTTTTGAGGTTCATAAATTTGTGGTTAAGTTGTTTAGGCGGCATTTAATGATGACGTTAGCAAAATTGGTATTTACACTATAATACAATTTACAATTAGAAATTTGTTGTCCTTGCGGGATATTTATCTTAATATACATGTAACATATACAACTAGATCGCTGTTTCGTCATTAATTTCCACTCTTTAGTCCTTAAATTCATAGAGATTTTTCAACTATACAACTGTGACAATTACAACTAGTATTGTGGATATAATAAGAAATACCAATAAGTTTAGCTAAACATACTGTTTTGACAAAATGATTCCCCTACAAATTGGTCCAGTGAGACTATTTTTGACAAATATCCACGGTATTGAATAAAAATGGTCCCCCTCACTTTTGAGGATTTCTCAAATATTTCTCAACGTTTATAAGACTTCAAACTTGAGGATCTAATCTATAAAGTGAGCTGCTCAGATTATCATTTGTCTTACAAAAAGGCAACTATTTATACGAATTGATTATATTAGTTGAAGAGTATGTAGAGATACTTTTCACGATCTCTACTCTGTCAGAATATTGCCCTCCCTTAATTTGTTCATTCGTAGAGTCGCCATGGTCGTAGCAGCAACAAGATTTTGGAGGGCACAGTCTCTAAATCTATCCAGTTTCCCACTATCCCTTGGTATAATCAATGTATTTAATAATTTTTGGAGGAGCTACTGAGAATTTTTGGGTCAGGTCCCCCAAGCAGTTCATTCAGAAATTCTTTAAAATTCAACTTGAGAGTATGAAAATCTTGAAACTTTGAATTGAGTGTTTAGTATCTGCTATAACAAGTATATTTCTATTCTCTGTGTTTCCTTTATTACATTTATGATATTATATGTAACCTCCCAGCCTGTGTTCACGTGTAGATTCTATACAAACTGGTACAGGTCCCTCGGATGCTAGTCGCACTAGTTGCGGTGTTTATGCGCGTATCTAGCATGATAACTCCTAATATGAGAATAGTATCCATTCCGTTACTAAAGGCAGTTACCATTGCACATTAGGTTCTAGTAAGCCAACATACTGAATTTATAGTCTACTATAACGTTAGTTTGTATTGTTAACTTAATTGTACATACTACTATAGTTGGCTATCGTGTGAACATTACGTAGGCATCGTATACCATTTTTAGTGCAGCTCCTATAGGGAGATGCCCTAATAACATGGACAATGAACCACGTTCGCCCGTCTGCGCGGCACTGCGAAATCTGTCAGTCCTATTGACATGAAAATTGGTACACTAATATATTTAAAGGGAAAGAATACCCAGGAAGTCACGTTTTCCCGTTTACACTTCCGAAGTTACTTTATTGCATCTTTGACAGTTCTCCATCATATGAATACGTAGTAAAAAATTTAGAGCTCCATCTTGAAAATTTTAATTAAATATTTCGGATTTTGTCCGGCAAACCCAGAGAGTTGATACATTGAAGCAATATAGGTATCAACCATACTATGAGGGGTATCAATAACTACGTAGACTATTTGGATATGTAATTTCAAAGAATTCTTCTCATTAAGCAGTAGAACTCAGATTACACCTACCTCTTCACAAAATTACATACGTACTATCTAAGTATAGGTGTTATTAGAGCGATTCTGTATTCTAGACACAAACTAGTAAGAAAATTGACAAAATGAATTTAATATAGAATTGCTAGTCTTAATGAAACCAGCCTCACGACAAGAACGACTAAGGTTTGTTGCTAATGCACACCATGATCTAACAGTGATGGGAGAGAGACATATGAAAGATCTGGAGCAGGATTTCATGTCTCTCATTCAAGAGTTTGAAGACAAAATAACTCGTTTGAAATTGACTCTACCCAAAGAATTCCTACAAATACGAATGGATGAGCTCCATTCTCTGGGGAACTCATTCCCTGAAGTAGTTGATGTTTGGAAAGGAATAGGAAGGAAAAATCTTATGAAAGAATTTAAGTCTTCGCTGAGAGGGAAACGGAAGATACGGAACATCAAGGAAGTGACCTTTTCATCTCCTACTACAAAGACTCCCAAGACGTTAAAATTAAAATTGGGAAAAAGAAATTCTCTTGGAAGAGTGAATAAGTATATGGTGATGGTGGAGGGGAATGATAATTTAGATGCTTTAATTAGGCAAGGATCTATCCGCTCCAAGAATATTGTACGAATCCCTGATTCTTGTAGAAATCTGAATTCCTACATCACAGAAACACCTAAGCAATCTACAGGACCGATAACCCGATCACGTAGAATTAAATCAACATGTGAACTATTTGATAGTAACATTCGTAATACTACATTACGATATCCTTACTATAAAAACTCAATTGTTTGTATATGTGTGTGTGTGTGTGTGTGTTTTCAGAATTCTGGTAAGAGACCATAAACAATAGAGAGCTGAAAATTGGAACACTGGGTTTTTCTACGGGGAGAATTTTTGAAAAACAAATTATGGGATTATGACATATTAAAACCACAAATAACTGAATTTGTTCAAGCTATTCTCTTTCGATAATATTACACACATTTAAAGCTAAGTGTGTAACACCTTCATACGAATTTTCAATTAATTTCCGTTTGGGGCCACGGATTTGGCATTTTATGAGGTGATTATGCTGAGTGGTCTGAGATAGGAATGTTCCGAGTAAATATCTACATAATTAATTCCTTAGATAGTAATATTGATTTAGCCTATTTGGTAACAATTGACTTCTATCAAAGTATAAACTTGATGGTATATTGTTATTGTAGTGTATAAGATACGTCAAAACATGGTAAGACAGTACGACTAATAATAAATTAATTATCATATCGAAAATCGTTTAAAGAGTATATGTATAAATATTGCTAATGCACACCACGATCTAGAAGCGATGGAAGAGAGATGTGAAAGATCTGGAGGAGGATTTCTTGTCTCTCATTCAAGAGTTTGAAGACAAAATGCTCGCTTGAAATTGACTCTACCCAAACATTTCCTACAAATACGAATCGTCGAGCTCCATTCTTTCCTATCACTATCAGTGATGGCATAGATTATTTCATCAAATTCATTCCTATTCCTTTCTCAAACTACCTCAGGGAATGATTCCTGTGGTTGTTGATATTTGGGAGAGTATAGGAAGGAATTTGATGAAAGATTCTAGGTCATCACTGAGAGGGGAAGTGAAGATACAAAACATCAAGGAAGTTACCTTTTCATCTACCACTACTCCTAAGACTCCTAAGACACTTTATTTGGGAGAAAACGACTTCTCTTGGGAGGTTGGATAAGTATATTATGATGGTGGAGGGAACTGAGAGCGGTTGGGGTTAATTCGGTTCAGTTTAGAGCAGGGGTTCTCAACCTTTTGTAGCCCATGTCCTACTATGCAAAAAGGATATTCACCGCGTACCCCCCATTGTAAATTCCAACTTTCATTAGCATTATATATTGACTGAGAATATACTAATAAGGCTTCTTTGGTAAAAGTTATATGAATTCATTTGTTATTTCAAAGGTCTATTACTTGACAAAAATTAATTTCAAATTACACGGTATCATAATTATAAATTTGAAAATAATATTCGTAAATACTCAACCTTCTCGCGTACCCCCAGGGGTACGCGTACCATAGGTTGGGAACCCTTGGTTTCGAGGCTTTAATTCAACAAGGATCTGTCTACTCCAAGAATATTGTTTAATATAGGATTTCTTCTTATTCTTAAGTACGGTGGTCAATGTTGTGAATACGCTGGGATCAGAGATTTTTACAAAACACCTACACGATCAACAGGCAGAGATGCTAACTCTATCACCTTTGCCTTGAGTCTCCCACTTTTTCGGCCCTCACTACCATCCAGGATAGGCTCTAATCGGTAAGGACCCAATGGTGTTCATGGTAAATCATGGACTAAATTCGGGCACCTGAAATAACTTCGTTTTTTGGCGTCCATATAGATAGAGCTAATACAAATGATAAATAATTCCAAATGAACAATTTATAACTATATTGATAGTACATTACGATGTGTGATAAATATCAATATTCGTGATCGTTACAAAAACTGGCTATAATTCATAAACTAATTAGTTACTAGATTATAGAAATTATCAGATAGAAGATATTCTGCTAAAGTTGCAGAGAATTCTTGTTTACAAACGAGGGGTTGTATATTTGAATAGGGTCCGTAGTAGTTCACTAAGCCTAGTGAAACCAGCAGAAGTGTAGAACTCAGGGCCAATGATTTGTATCCGATGACAAATAATTGTGGTGCTCGAATACGCGACCTGGGTCAATAGGAAGTTTCGATATTTAATTTAAAGTAAACAACTTTTATAGATCTTGAATATTGATTAAATATTATTTCAAAGCATTGTGCTTAGTAGACAAATACACTTTGCTATTTTAATGAGTACAGTAGACTCCCGTTATTACGTACACCAGGGGACTGACAAAATTCGTACTCCTTATCTGAACTAATTTACATCGAAAAGCATCGAAGGGGGCTGATAATGTGTACAAATTTGTATTCCTTATCCACAGTTACTCCTTAACCGTGTTCGTATTAACGAGACTCAACTGATCTTCAATTATTCTAGCGTTCTCATAATGTCACGTTCTCAAGTTCGTGGGAAACCTTACAAACTGCGACGTCGCAATCCTAAGAACGACACTTATCTATCGGACCCCTTCCTCCTCAGTCCACTACACTTCCAGTGCCAAGCTATAAATGAGTTAGCATTTGCATTGCGGATATTCGTAATATTCGCAAATCAAGATAAGAAGTACGAGGTTCCGTTTCTAGTTTGGGATGAAGAGAAGGGTCGTCACGTGCCGAAGGATCCTCTCATCTGCACAGAAGCTAAGGACCTCAACTGCTTGTTGTATCACATGCTGGATACCAAGAGTCATCACAAATTCCTACAGGTGTATAGTGTGTTGCTTAAAACTCCAGATCACCGTCTCTTCCAGAGACTGTGCTATTTCAGACAGGTCATGCAGTTCCTATCACACCCACAGAGACTAGCCCCCTACACCAAGAAGAGCCGTGAGATGAGTACTCAAGAGGAGACAGGGGAGGTTATTGACGTCATACTTGAATTCGTAGAAGATATGAGACAGGTTGTGTTGGATCCAGGCCTGGAGTGTGCTCTTGATAATCTCAAGAACCTTCATAAGACTTTCCTGAGTTATGTACAGTACAGACAGAGTCCTATGGTACCTGAATGTTTGGAAACTGCTAAACTACGAGTAGTGGCTTTGAATATAGCTCAGAATCTAACCACTCACATACAGAACGACCGTACTGGAGATCTATGTAAAGCTGTGATAGGATTGATCCAGCCCAGGCTAGTGCTGTCTCGTATAATGGAGTCAGATGGAGAATCTAATGATTCTAATTCTGACTCGGATAATACTGATATAGGACCTCCTAGAGCACACTCTACATTGAGGGAAACAGAGTTGGAATCAGTAACAGAGTATGAAGACGAATTCAAGCCAGCTAAATCTGAGAAGAAGCGAAAGTGATTTGTATTGTAATAAATCTGTATTGTTAACCCGATCTCTTAAATTTATGACATAAGACCCTCTATTTGTTCTTTAACATTACCCACATTCTATAGGTTAAATACACAGATATTACCATACTTATATGAGAGTAGTCCATAGAAATACTTGTACAATATGTGTAAATTAGGGAATGTGATTCATGTAGCTCAAGATACATCTTGGTATAAATTCTAATTGCTGAGTTTATCTATTCCCCATCACATTTAACCGATAACTGCCGGGAAAATGTGCGATTTTATGACGTGAAAAAGGTGCTAAAATTTCGTTTTTGGTGTGGGAATTGTTTAAAACGAGGTGGTGAATTTTTAATGTTCCTTTTCGTTACGAATGTAACACTTCGGCCGTAATCGGTTAAATTTGACTGATCAGGGTTTCATTTAGGGGATGGCTCTCGCTATCTCTTATCCCGCAAAACAAAACATTTGCTATTCCTTCCCTGACTGTAAAATACTACTATACACGTAGTTAATTAATACTTTCTCCAGGAGCTTAGACATGGGATTGGGACCTCTTGGACAATTTGTATTATAATTAATAGCGTTGTAGGCTCATGATCCTTGATAGAATAATTTGTTTTAGCTCTCCAATTTGTGTCTGATTATGTAATTGATTATTATCAATTCTATTTTTAGTCTTATTCACCACTTCTTAATGTACTATATATAGAGCAGGTATTTCCATTTAAATAACTTTTCCATATATAATCATTAAAGGTTAATTATCTTATTAGCTCCCTATAATGTCTATTATGTACCTGATCTGGCACGAGGGAATGAAATTTTGGTCGTTCGTTGTTTCGATTTACAGTTTTGTTTCTTCGAATTCTTGGCTCTTACATTATGTAGCTAACAGCCAATTTCGAAATTCAAAGGCATAATGTTGTACTTGAGGGGAAAAACTGATGCGTTTTCGGAGATTTTAGTAGTCGAAGCACGTCTTGTAAGTTTCGGCCTCATTGCTATACAGTATACACATACAGAGCCTCTGATATATACTATTTATTATTTACGTGTATCTATATTCGATAATACTGTAAAGATCAATCAGGTTGTATATGTTTGCAGTTGACAGGAACTATGAGCTATTTTGAATATTTTGAGGGGTTGCTGTAACTGTATTTGTTTATATGTACGGAATTGGTTGAAGAATCGAATCTATGACTAATTTTCGCTTTCGTTTGTATTTCTGGTCAGGTTCAGACAATTTCATTTCTTGGACGTAAATTCAATCATTTGACAAAATTATGATGTAGAGTTCAGCGGATCCAAACTTACCTGTAATTTATTATTGGATAACTTTCTAAACATTCTCATTAATTCACTAAAATGCTATTAGTTTCAATTAGACCAAAATGCGTTACGTAGCTGCCTATTTACTACTGGTGCTAGGAGGGAAATCCTCTCCCACTGTATCAGACATTGAGAAGCTGCTGGCCTCTGTAGGAGTGAATGTAGATCAGAGCAAGGCTAATTACGTTGTGAATCAGTTGAAAGGTAAATCACTGGAAGCTGTCATGGCAGAGGGTTCTAGCAAGCTAGGAAGTATGTCAGCTGCTGCTGGAGTATCAGGCCCTGCTGAGGCTGTGACTACATCTGATTCTAAACTTGAAGCTAAGGAGGAAGCTAAGGAAGATACTGACGATTCAGATGGTGATATGGGATTTGGATTATTTGGAGAAGATGACTAGTTGAATTATTTAGTAGAATTGTTTTATAGCAGCTCTGTTCTATCTGATAGTATTTAGATGCTATTTGTGTATGAGCACTAGGTTAATATTTGTTTCCTAATAGTTGGGATTATATCACGCCAAGTTCTGTAGTATGGACCATTAATACGTTAACAATCTGATTTGTAACATCTTTATGACAGAAACTGTTTATTTTGCGGAAATATATAAATACTGTCAGTATTCGTCATCTCGGACGATTTTCATTTCCCCTCCAGTTGATTTCTGTAAATATAATTAATTCCCGATATCACGAACATTCATTTTCTCAAACAGTTTTTAACATTTGAGTTAATGGATATCAACTGTATTTGGTTATTGTTCTTATTCTTTATCTTAAACATGAAATTATCAGAAATCGTTTTCTGTGATACAGTTATTCATGAATACTGATATTAAGTTCGAGCGCTTCCAAACCTCAGTTTAATCAAGGTTATATTATAACATAAGGACATCAGCTACAGTCGAAGTAGGTTTTTCTTACATCGGGTTCTTCTTACTTTATTTTCATGCTCAGATTGTGAAGAATGTGGGACGTTCATTTTCAATCGGTTTTTTCTTACCTTTTTTCCGGAAAATTTGGGGAAAATTTGCCTAATTGTTCGCATTATTGTTATTTCTTCAAAATTTCCATCTCTATAATGACTTATAGAGCGTTAGTTCTATTAAAAAGATATTGGTTAAAGATTAATATGAACAAAATGTGCTTTCCATGGGAACTAATGTCACTCAGGAAGATGCCAACTCTACCACCATTTTGGAATTAAATAGGATATTATTTCCAGCCAACCTTATGCATCCAGTGGGTCACATTTGAGTATTCGAATAACTCTGCGGGCCTCGTGTATTAAAAAACAGGTCGCATAATTGCACCACATTATCTACCCCACTGAAAGTTCATACAAACGTGATCACATTAAGCTTTCCTAAGTTTAATGCATTTTGAGGCTCTGTGGGCCGATTGAGGGTTGCCGTGAGCTTCATATGACCAGCGGGACGCAGGTTGGCTACCCCTGTTCTAATCGTATTGTCTTGAATATAGTCAGTAATCCCATTAACTACATTTATAATTAAAGAATGGATCTAGACTCTTTTGACAAATTACTGGTGGATGAACTAGACATAAAGCCTGTGAAGTTCCCTCACACCTCTGGATATTGCAGTAGCTGTAAGAAAGCTAAGCATCCTCAGCTGGAAGCCGCTGGAAGTGGACATGAGTCTTGTCTCCACTACTCACTCCAGACGGAGGGGTTAGTTTCTAAGGACAGTTTTGGAGCTACTGCTCTCCACATAGGTATTTGTTATTGAATATTTTGTGTTATTAGTTTAGGTGTTTTCTTGTTACATACAAAGGCGTGAAATTTCTGCGTAATTTGTACAGTTTAGGATTATAGTTTTAGAAAACTGCTGTGGAAAGACAAGCCGCCAGCCCAGTAATTCTACCGCTATGTTTTGTTATTGTGTTTGCCGCGTGTCGAATATTATCATTTCAGCCATTCTGAGTTGCCTAAGATGCCCTATTTGAATTCAGAATCTACGAGCCGCTTCGTTGCTCGCGTTCGGGCTTGCGAACACTTTGTGTTCGTATGGGACTCGGCACTTCGTGCCTTGAAATTAGAAAAATATAAGATCATTTGTTAGAAAGAGCTTAGATTAAATCTAAGCTCTTTTAATGCGCTTTACATTTCAATATAATTCAATATTAGCTACATCCAAAATGCAGTAGAACAAATACAACACAGGAAAGCCGAACCAATGACACTTCCAAATTTCTAACAAATGATCCAACAAAATAAAAGCACTCCATGATTTCATAGGAATTACTAATCGAAATAATCAGAGCGCTACCTATTGGCCATATACGCATATCGCCGTCTAATGATGCGTGTGTTCGACGAAATCATCCGATATTTTGAATTACTGAGACTGGGTATTACGACAGTTCTAGAACTTTACCATAGTATCCAAATTTCTTACTGATCCGAATAATCGAATTACTGTGGAGTCTCCGAAAAGCGGACAACTCCATGCAACGGACAAACCTCGTTACACGGATTGAATTTGCCAAGCATGTAATAATTACTTAAGCAGTCTCCGATGAGCGGACAATACTCTACAACGGACAGAAGCCATGTCTTCAACATGTCCGTTATTCAGAGACTCCACTGTATATTTATCGAACAGAATTTATATGTACCTTTCAAGGGGAAATCTTTGTTCGGATTAGTGAGGTTAAAATTAACGAGTCATTCGGATTAAGTCGATTAAGGTTGTCTATTGTATTCCAATTTCCAATGGTATACGTATAACCTGCGAGTAGTAGGTATATAGGAGCCAGTGCTTGACAAAGCCGGTGGCTTGCACCAGATTTTTCTTTTAGCCACCAAAAATCCTGTTTTGGGTGGCGGCTATGTTTAGCCACCCACGGAATTTTAATTTTGTCGAACGCTGATAGGAGCTCAGTTGTACTAGTGTATATTTATGAATCATATGTGGAGTCATAGGACTGACAGATACTAATCATCATTGCTCCATAATGATAATCTTTAAACGATTTATTTGATACTAGATACACATTCTCAAATGAATTCTTTTGGTTTGTTTATAATTACACAATAGCAGGTCTATAATTATACGTAATATATTATAGTATATTGTAGCTGCGCGTAAAGGTATGACTCAGTCCCTGCAGTGTATCGTGGATGTGTGTAGTCCTGTAGAGGCGTTCCGGGCCCACAACAAGGCTAGCCCTGCTCATGACGCCGCCGGGACAGGAAATCTTGAAAGTCTAATCTTCCTGATAGAGAACACTGCTTGCACAGCACATGATAGAGACAAGAACCAGGCTACACCCTTACACTGGGCAGCTCAGTTGGGACACACAGAAGTTGTGGACTGGTTAATCAGTGATGCAGGCGCGCAACCTGACGTCAAGAATACAGCTGGTATTCACCGTGTTAATCTCTGTTGTCTGATATACAGTAGCACCTGCCTAATCCGACACATTTGAATTTCAGATAAACCTACAAAATTTGTCTACCGACATGGCCTAATTAATATATGGCTATGTTTGTCACCGAGAAGGCCATAAAATGAAGAGACCAGTTTGTAATTCCCGTTAATTTCCTTTACATACCATTAATTATACTTTATATAGAGTATTGTGGTATGGGGAATCCAATCGAACCAGTTTTAGGCGCCATTTAATGACGACGTGACAAGGACACTAAAATAGAATTTGAGGTATAAATTCACATCATCAAAATGGAAAAATCTTTAGAGCACTGTGGAATATGATGTATAATATGAATGAATTGAATGAGCAAGATGCTTAAGTTTTTGTGTAGAAGCAAAAAATGCGAATTACAAACTTGGAAATTCGATGTAATTAAACTTAGTTTTCAATTTCGGAAAGTCAGTAATTTTTGAGCAAAAATCTTTGAAATTATTAAAAAGTATTGTTTTTCTATCCTTTTAATCTATCAATATTCAAATGTATCAATTGAAAGTTATTTATTCTGTTTTAAGAAAATTCTATTTTTGATAAATATTTCTGACGTCATCATTAAATGGCGACTAAACTGGTTAACCACAAAAATGGTTCGGTTGGATTCGCCATAGCACAATACCCTATATAAAGTATAATTAGTGGTTATGTAAAGTATAATTTACCCAAGAACGGGAATTACAAACTGGCCTCTTCGTTTTATGGCCTTCTCGGTGACAAATATAACCATATATTAAGTAGGCCATGGTTCCGCGGATGATAATTTTTAAAGCTTAACCTCTATTAGTGGTATCATCGGGAGTAACCCCTCGTGGTGTATTTCGGTCCCTACAATGTATTATCAGCATAGGAAATTCTATTGGTTCTGCTTTTCGGAGGTTTATTTGTATACTAAATTCCCTGAATATTCTGTAACCTCGTTATCCTTGTTGTAATTAGTAAAGTTATTCGGGTAAAGTTTAACTTATCTGACATTATTCTCTTCTTTTCCCCTATTTTAATGAAAGATGAATGTCGGATTAGGCAGGTACTACTGAACTTATGTTTTGTTGTCTGTTACAAATTGTCGTGTAGGGTTGACACCAATCCATCTGGCAGCATCGAAGAATAAGCTCGACACTTTAAAATGGCTTAGCAACCACCTTAAGAACCACTATGTTAATTCTCAGACTTATATCGATGCGAGAGCTCTCAATGGAGAGACTCCTCTCTATTTCGCAGCTCAAGAGGGACATCTGCAGATTGTTACCTGGCTAGTTGAGAAGGTGTGTCCAGTTATTGATGTATAAATTTATTGTCTGAGAAATAGCGTAGCGTAGTATATTAGTTGTTTGAACTATCAAAAAATACACTGTGCCATAAATGTACATGTAACATTTTATGGTTTCCCTTAAGTAGAGTCCAAATTTTATATCTTAGTGAATGTTAAAGCTGTTAATGTAATATCCAAATTGTTGAGTTCTTTGAGTAGATATGTATTTCTCAATGATCATTGATTTTGGATAAATTGTAGTAATGGAACTTTAGCCTAAGTATCATTACAACATTTTCTGACTCTATATATGTAATTAATACCTTTAATATTCAGTGGCTTACGGCCATATAATCAATGCGGGATTCCAACGCGGGCCCCCTTTGAGGCTGCAGGCCTTTATTGCTACAATTGGGCCCTAGAGAGCCGAATACCCCTCCAGGGATGTTATAGTTCACTTTGATGGGGTTATTTATTGAGTATTTGTTCGGAAAAATCGCCTTTTTCTGGTCTTTCTGCCAATATTTTCTAGAATTTTATGAATTATTTTTCATGTTCCATCCAAATTCCTTTTAATGGTTTCTATGTGATACTGTAGCTACTACGTAGCTTTTGATTATTGATCTCGCCACTTTGTGCCTCGATTATTAACAAATTCTTAGAATTTTGGAAATTTTCAATATTATGTACAGTCATGATGGCGTAATAATTCCATGATGAGTATGCATTGGGTGAAAATTATGACGTCAGGAAATGGATCATATTGTGGTGTATCGATACGTGTGATTTACATGAGAACTATCTTCCATGTAAATTGGCTGAGCCAAGCCAAAAACCATTGTATTCCAAATCAGCTCCATGGGGCCTTCCAGTTAATTCAATCAATTCCGAACATATGCATAACAAACCGTTTCTTTAGTTGATGAAGCAATTAAAGTCAAATTATAATATTACACAGCAATCAAGTAACGAGAATTTGAGGGATTCGTCCACTAATTCTGGGGTGGGGGCATCCCTACTAGGTAAACATTCTGGGGGACGTATGGCCCCTTGTCCCCCAAAGATTACACCTCTGTCGGCTGCCTAAGTCATCACCACATCATTTCAAAAATTAGTGATAAAGTCTGACGAAATTTGGACAAGTTTCACGAACTAAATTTGTTTCTATATAAATAGCTTATATATATATATTCTTGTGGGGACTACAGAACACCAGCTATACTCAACGTTTGAATGAAAATCATGCACAAAAACTTTAGGTTGCTGAGCTTTTTTCTAAACACTTTCTAGCTTGGAGAAGTTATCTCATATACCATGGAGACATGGTGTTGAGTGCCTGGTTTGATTCCAATCTTCCACTGTATGTAATTCTTGGGAGTTATCTCTGCTATGCCTGACTCTACTCGAACAGGTTTACCCGTCTGTTTACAGTTGGGCTGCTTGAGATTGACTATAATATTCTTCTCCTCACTGATTGGTAGAGATATTCTCAGAATGAATGTAATCGGATCTCTCTTGACATTCTTGATTGTTGTGAGTGTATTGTAAGTGAGTTGTTTAGATGAACTGATCCATCCTTCCTGCATGTTAGTCACAGCTTCTGATGGCTTGTATTTAATGCGAACCTGTAGAGTATAAGAGTCATAACCCATTCAAGCACCCGAAAATATCCTGGCGTCTTAGGAGCCTAACCGGACATTTATTTTTGGGAATTCTATATGTACGATATACGCTATATTATCGGTCAGTTTGTATTATTGAATAGTCTAGTACAAAAACTGACCTGAGGATCTGCTCCTAACGATACCACAAGCTCCTCAGAGGGAGCTACGTTCTCCACTTTGGATTTAGCTATAAAGTTGTTATTCAGAAAGATTGAACTAGCTCCAGCCAGTAGAGGGTAGTTGGTGTCGTTTTTGACACGAGCAGTGAGATAACAGTGCTCACTCATCTCAGGGACACACACGTGTTCTAGAACCGGTTCTAAGTCGATGACTGTAACTGCCACCTAATGGAATGTGTTAAATTGTTTGTGTTTGTTTGTTAAGTTGTGTTGTTACCTTGTGCTCTGTACCATCAGAAGGAATAGTGGCTGGTCTCGATGTATCAAATCTCTGAATGAACTGATTAGAATGTAGACTCACTTTCTGTTCCTCGACTTCCTGCATCGCTCCACTACCACCTCTTATATCATAACCTAATTTGTCCATCAATTCATCAGAAAAACCTATAGTTGGAATTGTCTGTACCACTTCACTCTGTGCTCCTATGCTCATGATCATTTGTTTTGCCTTCATTCCGTAGTACTGTCGTTTACGCTTTAAGTTATTAGCTTCCAATGTAGGTGGATTTCCTCCTTTGCTTGGAGTTGCTGTTGAAAGTGAGATTTTAGTTCCTACCCAATCTTCTCCACTTGATTGTGTTATCAAACCAAAATAATGTATCTGTATTGAGATTTGAGAGATAACGACAAATTAATGGTGTACTGTTGTGTTTATTGGCCAGGTTGAGTCCAAATATGTGTATTTGTATTCGTATTTGATTTCTGAATATCGCGTATAGGGAACCGCCTCATAGCAAATCCTATTTTGCAAGAATATTCATTGCTATTCCGCGAATTTTGCTATTATCTACACTACTCACCATAAAACTGCACTCTATGTCCATGAAAAGGTGCTAATTAGGGTTTGGGCCGATTACTTTAAGGTGATTACGATTATGATCAATTATTTCAAGCGATTACAATTACAATTACGATTATAGTTCAGCATCTAAATCAATAAAATTACTATAGAAATTTTTTTTACAATTATGATCGGCGTGTTATTAATGTATTATTGTTGAATAGAAGTCATATGTTGGGAGTCGATTTTCCATATTGTCTTACCTAAATATTTGTGAAATGCGAGTTGTGTGGTTTTCACACATTTCTACATTTTGTTGATAAACCGTATTTCCCTGAATAAGTCCGTGGCTAGAAAATAGCTCCAAAATTGTAGATAAAATTTTATCACCACCATCTAGATTCTAGAAGAATATTTGACCATGTTACAAATTAGGATAATTAGCTTACCAAATTCTTTTGTATATTCGAAAATTTAAAAAGATTTGGACGAAAAATAGCCCACTAAAGAACAAGCGCCTGGGCGGTTTTCAGAAAGACGGTATGTCAAAATATAAGAAATGTCTTGTTATGCAATGGAAATTCATATGAAACAACTCCTTCAGTAAGATTTCCTTACCTCATAGCCTAGTATACATAAGACCTCATAGTAACTTGTGAATTTTGGACTAGGGATGTTGTGGTCGGCCGAGGTATTTATATGGGGGTTTCTGTATTGCAGAATCGGCGCATTTTTACCTGGATAAATATATTGCACATTTGTAGAAGAACAATTTATCAACCATTATATACTAATAAATTTCAGGAATGTGCCAAAATATTTGTCTAGTAAGCATTTATTTGTTAACTAATGTTTGATAGCTTGTAATAATGGCCCGTATAACGTTAAATATTGCATCTTTCATTTCCGAGTTAATGTATGAAATGATCTAAATAGAATATTCTAACAAATATAATAAAATTGTCTTGTTAAAGTTGGCTCTTTCTTGAGTTACAGTAGAGCCATGGACAACACATTTTATGAATTTTCAATTATAACTCAATAATCGTGAAAGTAATTTTCAAATCAGTGTTGCCTATTCATAGTATATACCCGACTTCCCATACCCTTGTAATACAGTTTGATATGATATATCTTAAGCATATTGCGTAATCTAAAAATGACCATTTATGGGTATATTCACGATTACGTCACACTGGTAAGAGTTATGATATCAAAATGTATTATGATGAGAAGTCGGGTATATACCGTATTCGTTCTAATTGAGGCGTCATTTTTTCTAAGTTGTTTAATACGTCTTTCAATGAAGATGTATTACGTATAATACGTCTTATACGTTCAATCATAGACTACTATATTATACGGATAGGAAAGTAACCGAGTAACGAATAAATAAGAGAGGCCATTTATATAAATCTAATAAAACTTAAATCAACCCTTCAAAACATGTGAATTGAATTTTTTAGGGTTAGAAAATGTGAAGAAACAGTTAAGGCTATCTAAAAAGTTCAAACGGCCATCCCTTATCTTGTTTAGGCGCATTCAAATCACAACACCAAAATTCACACAAATCCTCATCGAAAATAGAATTTATTATTACTTTTTTGAAATTCTTGTATTTCCATGAATTAATGTCCTCTATTTATTCATATGGTATAAATAATCAGCACGTTTTCTTTAGAATAGAATTCGGATCACATCTTCGTATACTATTTTGAAAATTCATAAATCTATTTTTGATAAATATATTATTTTCATGTCCATGGTATAATTCAGAAATTTTTCTTCAAATAAGCTATTTTAAAACAGATGAAGGATGGCCGTTTGAACTTTTTAGATAGCCTTAACTGTTTCTTCACATTTTCTAACCCTAAAAAATTCAATTCACATGTTTTGAAGGGTTGATTTAAGTTTTATTAGATTTATATAAATGGCCTCTCTTATTTATTCGTTGCTCGGCTACTTTCCTATCTGTATAATATAGTAGTCTATGGTTCAATCTACAATTTTTTAGTGACGTAACTTCTATTAGGCTAATTTCTGCAATAAATAATTTGCATAAAAACAGTAATTCTCGAATTGTTAATGAGAAATCTCAGCTGACCAAATAATACAATACTTGATTATAATTTGACTTATATAACTCTAACAATGTCAAAATCGTATATTTCGAGGTTTACTTATAACGTATTATATGTTCTACGCGGATTATACAACTTAGTTCTAAATAATCTAAATAATTTAAACCCTCGATTTTATGGTATCGGCCCCCGCGGCCTGTTAATTCCCTTGCTATTTCTCACAAATTTCTTGCCAACACACATGATATTATCATTTATTTTGAGAGAAAGATTCGCTATAAATGTATAATATTATTTGATGTAGATCCAGCTATTTGAGGCGGGTATTTATGTTTTGTTAATCAGAAAAATTTCAGTTTGAATAGTCTAGTAACTATACATTCTGAGTAATTATTGCAAAAATATAATTTGTGTGAATGGGTATAATTGGAATTCTATCAACTGGAAACTTTGTTTATTGTGTCAGATAGGCAGAAGTGATAGTCTAACACAACAAAGACTACTAGAATACAAGCCTATGTATGGCGACTAAGCCATGCATAGGCTGAACATTGATTTACCATAATTTCTTTACTTGAAAAATTTCCGGACTTTTTATGTGTAAACTGTAAATACAAGTAAATCTTTTGATAACTGTATTTATGTGTGGAATCTCGTCATAACTAACTCATAACGGGCTAATTTTGCCTTTTAACCATGGATGACATGGATTTCGCATAGATGACAGTATTAAATTATTGAGGTGACTAGCACAGTAACTGTGCAAGTTATTCACTATAAATGTATTACCAACATTTGTTATTATGATATCCAAGCATGAGTATGACTTCTCAAATTTATGGTTCGTCATCATTTGATTGCTTAATAGCCTTTTATGACGATTTAACCCCATTTCGAGCTCGTTTCGACCTTGTTTATAAAGGATGGATATTCCAACCTTGCATGTGATTATAATGACATGTAAGCGTTTCCAAAAATAAGGTGAAATATTGATTAAATTTTGACACATTCCTTCGTTGCTATGCAAATTTATTTAAACAGATCTAGCCATAACTGAAAAATATTGATGATAGTGCTCTAGATTGGATGCTAATGTAACCGCAATGGGTGACTTCTAGCTTCTTCCTATTCATGAATAATACAGTTTTTGATTCCTAACTCTAACGTTTAATAAGTTATTACGTCATGTTTCGGGATTGACCATATATGGTAGGTTTCTTCATAACTTATTAGCCGTTAGAGTTTAGAACTTTGTAGTCAAAGCTGTGTTATTCATGAATAGGTAGTCGCCTATTGCGGTTACATTAGTATCAAATGTACCGCAGTATCATCTATATTTTTCAGTTATGGCTAGATCTGTCTAAATAATTTGCATAGCAACGGAGGAATGTGTCAATATTTCACCTTATTTTGGAGACACTTACATGTCATTATAATAACATGAAGGTTGGAAGAGCCATCCTTTACCAAACATGGTCAAAACGGCTCAAATGGGGTCAAATCGTCATAAAGAATATTGAGCAATCAAATGATGACGAATCATAAATTTGGGAAGTCATACTCATGCTTGGATATCATATCAATAAATGTTGGTAATACCTTTAAAGTGAATAACCTGCACAGTGCAAGGCACCTCAACAATTTTATTAATTTAATACTGTTATCTATACGAAATCCATGTCATCCATGTTAGAAAGCAAATTGAGCCGTTATGAATTACTTATGACGAAATTCCCGCATATATATATATATAGTTAGTTATCAAAAAAGATTTACTTGCATTTAGACATAAAAAGTACGAAATTGTTAAGTAAAGCATAAGTTATGGTTAGTCGCGTCCTTGTAGTTTATCTGACACAGTGAGTTTCCAGTTTATAGAATTCCGATTATACCCATTAACAAGTTATATTTGTGTAATAATGTCAATCAGAGAAGTTATTTCATTTTTACAACCTCTCTAGTGCTATCTGCTCGCTCTGATGACTATACAAAATTCATTGAAAATTTTCCCCAAAGCGGATTTTGAGTATTTTGTATATGTTATAGAGCATAAAATTCTACAGCCAAGAATATTTTTATATAACAATCTAATCAGGGTAAAACCCTCCAACGACTACTCTAGTAGTGACAGCTTTGGAGTGTAGCTCTGTATAATTTCAAACCAATTACACTAAATTATCTGATACAAATGATCAATTGATCATCTCATTAGAATGGTAAGGCCATTCTGGTTAATTACTATCATATTAATAGAAAATACTTACATTCCTCAACAGATAATTGAATATTGGCCCCTACCAACACTACCAGAACTTTTGCCCATCTTATACAGAAAACATATTTTAGTGCGACTCCTATAGGGAGATACACTATTGGCCTTAACAATATACTTTGTCTGTACCTATGTCCGCTCAGTGTTGAGACTTCTCGTGGTCCGATTGACATGAAAATTGGTGCAATGGTACATTTTGGGGTTTAGATGTGCAGCTCGAGTATATACTTCTTCTAAATTTGAATATGTTCCACATTATTGAAATTGTAGGGTATGTAACTACTCAAAATGGCTGATTTGGTCAAGTTTTGATATATAGAGTATCAACCCTGTCCGGTTCACTATTATGTACAAAGTAGCTACAGTACGAGTCAGTGAATTATTAACAAATAATAACCTGAATGAGCGGTTTAGCGTCTTCTCTTTTGAACTCAGGAACCGACACTCTGACATGATAGAGAGGTTCCCAGGAAGCATTAGAGACCAGATAGGAAACATACAATCGTGCTGTTTTGTCAGGAATACTACTGACTCCTTCAAAGGTGATCTTAACTGCCTTCTGGAATGTAGTAGTAGATTTGGCTGATTTGGTAGCAGCTGTTTCCCCTCGCTTCCACAGATTGAGTTCCAGCACTGTGAGTTTCTCTCTGAGTGTAGAGCGCTGTTTCTTCAGTTCTGCTGTATGTGTCCTGTATACGTTTAGTCTGTTTAGATAAGAGTCTGTAAACTTGAGAATAGCATTGAGTCTGTCTTTCTCCATCAGTTCATTCAACTGAGGTACCTGAAATGGAGAATTAATTGAATGATGATAATTGTTGCTACGGTATTTGATTGTTGTAAAGAGTTCTTACTGGTTGCTCTCCTTTCTCCTTCAATTCACTGGTGCGTCCTTTATCCATCATACATCCGAACCTCTCCAATATACTCTGTGTTCTCTTTATCACTTCTAATCTCTTCTGTAACAATCTCTCCTCTCCCTTCAATCCCTTCACAGTAGCTCTCAGATCTTCTGTTTCTCCTGTCATTCCAACTCCTTTCCTATCCTCTTTCCTATCCTCTTCTCCTTCTTCCTGTCCTGTCTCCTTCATTTCCACCTCCAAGTGATCCAGATAGACCACGTCTGAGATGGTTACCTGTGTACCCTCCACCTCCACCCTGATGGAGTCTTTATCTGTGACTTGAGGCAGTCCCACTAGAGTAATCTCGTTCTCTCCTTCCCTCACTGTCACTTCTACTCTTCTGATGACCTCTGCTCTGTCTTGATACACCACCACTCTCTCGTAAGCACATTCTTTCATCCACACAACAGATCCACTGGAGGATGATGCCCTCTCAGACTGTTTCTCTTTTCCAACATTCACCAGGTTTAGTATGCTAGATAGTGTAGTCATTGTCCTTCTAAATATCTATCAATTGGATACCAAGGTTTATTTTTTACATTAACAGTGTGCCTATCATTTATACTATACCATGCAGCGTTCCAAAAAGTGTTCGTTAATGGCTGGTGGTGATCACCTTATTTGTCAATAGAAAGTTTATAAGACATTTTGTTAGTAAAAACCAGGTTGCATTGCTGCCCCCCTTGATTAACGCGAAATAGCTAATAGTGCGAATCATGGAATTAGAAAAATAACCCGATTGTGCATATACAAAGTCAATTAATATACTCACTCGTAATTAGTTAATTAGTCTATTAATATATTTGTTCTTAGCAAACCACAATAACAATCATTGCAGAATGACTAATGCAGATTGAGTAGGCAAAAAAGTGAAATAACTCTACTAGTGAGTGACTGCGAAACACATTTAATATGAGATATTCGGATGTTTGAGGGACCAAATAATACACAAGCCAAAAACAACCCGATAAGATTCAATACAATATCACCCAAAAAATCATACACGACTCATATAAACTTAGGTTACTGGTATAAAATTATTTAGGTTTATGGTTCTGAGAACCGGGATAAATCCCACGACTCTTCCATTTGCCATGTCCTTCCAAATTTGTTATGCACTAGAGCAAATAGTTACAGCCTTGTTATGTGTCAAATCAACTAACAGTCAATCTCCATGTCCCACCTCACATTTGGTAATGATTATTTATGTTTATTTCACACATACGTATATGTAGACTAATTAGCACACACAGTATACTCATACTTTTAACGCTAGCTTGGAGAAGTTATTTCATATAGCATAGAGACACGGTGTTGAGTGCCTGGTTTGATTCCAATCTTCCACTGTATGTAATTCTTGGGAGTTATCTCTGCTATGCCTGACTCTACTCGAACAGGTTTACCCGTCTGTTTACAATTGGGCTGCTTGAGATCGACTGTAATATTCTTCTCCTCACTGATTGGTAGAGATATTCTCAGAATGAATGTGATCGGATCTCTCTTGACATTCTTGATTGTTGTGAGTGTATTGTAAGTGAGTTGTTTAGATGAACTGATCCATCCTTCCTGCATGTTAGTCACAGCTTCTGATGGCTTGTATTTAATGCGAACCTGTAGAGTATAAGAGTCATAACCCATTCAAGCACCCGAAAATATCCTGGCGTCTTAGGAGCCTAACCGGACATTTATTTTTGGGAATTCTATATGTACGATATACGCTATATTATCGGTCAGTTTGTATTATTGAATAGTCTAGTACAAAAACTGACCTGAGGATCTGCTCCTAACGATACCACAAGCTCCTCAGAGGGAGCTACGTTCTCCACTTTGGATTTAGCTATAAAGTTGTTATTCAGAAAGATTGAACTAGCTCCAGCCAGTAGAGGGTAGTTGGTGTCGTTTTTGACACGAGCAGTGAGATAACAGTGCTCACTCATCTCAGGGACACACACGTGTTCTAGAACCGGTTCTAAGTCGATGACTGTAACTGCTACCTAATGGAATGTGTTAAATTGTTTGTGTTTGTTTGTTAAGTTGTGTTGTTACCTTGTGCTCTGTACCATCAGAAGGAATAGTGGCTGGTCTCGATGTATCAAATCTCTGAATGAACTGATTAGAATGTAGACTCACTTTCTGTTCCTCAACTTCCTGCATTGGAGTTGAATATGAGTCTCCATAGTAAATATCTTTCCTTTTCTTCTTACCACCAAGACCAATTGATAAGTTCACACTCTGTTTATACATTACCGCACTTTTTAGCATTGTATCTTCCATATATCCACGTTTACTAGGTGGGGGTGGAGGACGGTACACACGTAAGTTATTGGGCTGGATTAGTGGAGGAGCTCCTCCTTTGCTTGGAGTAGCAGTTGAGAATGAAATCTTTGTTGAAATCCAGTTTTCTCCACTTGACTGTTTGATTAATCCAAAATAATGAATCTAAATTGAAAATACAACTTGAAGGTTTGTGTTCCGACAATTATTTGGCCTGCAGTGAAAATATAATTTGTTGAACCTCAGCCCAGTTGGTGTTTCAAAACATTATTGAATTTCTTTATAGAGTTATAGTTATTCCTACAGAAATGCATTTGTACTATAATTGATTATAAATTCCATTGCAGATAACTTAGTGAGTCATGTTATAATTACTTTAGCACAACTGCATATGTATTTAATTATTATAATGCAGAATCGGAATTGTTACCCATTATCTAACTTTCACGTTAGACATTTGCAAATCTCTAAATTTTATCCCACTTAGAGGTTAACTTTCTGGAGGTTCGACTGCATTTAGCATTTCTGATTTGTAAACGAATTGTTTATGTTTTGAATATAAACAGTTTTGGAATCATGATCAGCCTATAAATTTGCATGCCATAGTCGACTTTGTCGAGGATTGGAGGTGATAAAATATGAGGATAAATACGAATTCGTAAATATTATACGAGCATTTGGCTCTTCGCATTACAAATCGAGATTTTCATTAATTCAACTAATTTATCACAAAACTGTTATTATGACGCTGGGGCTGGTTTAGTACTTTATCATATTCAAGTTGTGAAAGTGTGATGAATCATGTCTTCATGTGATATGTCTGTGTTGTAACTTTCATGCTCTGAAATCTCAGGATCGGACTCTACATATCCATTTACTCCCAACATATCGAACCTATCCTCTAGCATCCTTTTCAATTTTACGTTTAAAGGTATGAAGATTAATCACAAAAAACTCAAATCACCATTTGAGCGACTTAATTTTCCCTTAGGACACCGGATTCAGGGTACTTTGTTACCTCTATATACCCGTTGAGAGCAAGTCTATGATTATTTCAAGATTTCATTTATTTGTATGCTTTATTCATATTATAAAACAACCAATAAAATATATATGAGAAAATTGAAAAACAATGCGAATTTCGGATTCAGCGTACTTGATTACCCCTATACGCATATGTTGAGAGCATGTTCTTCCTATAGGAACTCCACTAGCAATCAAGTAATGTTGACTGCGCCTTATTGGGACGCGTTTGTTCCTGACAGTTTGTCCCAAATTAGCGGATTTATCTATTAAATACATTTTTCGAAACTGAAACACATCTAAGTGAGCCCTTCCATAAATCATAGGTACGATAATGACTTCTTTTTCTCATTCAAACTTCGCTTTACCATTTTTTTGTTGTTTTCATGAACTTAGTTATATTCGCTCTAAAATTTTAACTAATATAGATTAATTACAGGGGGGGGCGTTATCTTAATCAGAGAAGGTTTAGTATTTGTTTGTTCATACTCGTCGCTATGAGTATGAACAAGCAATGCCCCTAAGTTATCGTCTTTGTGAGAGTTTCTAATATGAAGCTAACGATGGAGAACCATGTACTTTCTACAACAAACCTGAATGAGAGGTTTAGCGTCTTCTCTTTTGAACTCAGGAACCGACACTCTGACATGATAGAGAGGTTCCCAGGAAGCATTAGAGACCAGATAGGAAACATACAATCGTGCTGTTTTGTCAGGAATACCACTGACTCCTTCAAAGGTGATCTTAACTGCCTTCTGGAATGTAGTAGTAGATTTGGCTGATTTGGTAGCAGCTGTTTCCCCTCGCTTCCTCAGATTGAGTTCTAGCACTGTGAGTTTCTCTCTGAGTGTAGAGAGCTGTTTCTTCAGTTCTGCTGTATGTGTCCTGTATACGTTTAGTCTGTTTAGATAAGAGTCTGTAAACTTGAGAATAGCATTGAGTCTGTCTTTCTCCATCAGTTCATTCAACTGAGGTACCTGAAATGGAGAATTAATTGAATGATGATAATTGTTGCTACGGTATTTGATTGTTGTAAAGAGTTCTTACTGGTTGCTCTCCTTTCTGCTTCAATTCACTGGTGCGTCCTTTATCCATCATACATCCGAACCTCTCCAATATACTCTGTGTTCTCTTTATCACTTCTAATCTCTTCTGTAACAATCTCTCCTCTCCCCTTCAATCCCTTCACAGTAGCTCTCAGATCTTCTGTTTCTCCTGTCATTCCAACTCCTTTCCTATCCTCCTCTTTCTTCCTGTCCTGTCTCCTTCATTTCCACCTCCAAGTGATCCAGATAGACCACGTCTGAGATGGTCACCTGTGTACCTTCCACCTCCACCCTGATGGAGTCTTTATCTGTGACTTGAGGCAGTCCCACTAGAGTAATCTCGTTCTCTCCTTCCCTCACTGTCACTTCTACTCTTCTGATGACCTCTGCTCTATCTTGATACACCACCACTCTCTCGTAAGCACATTCTTTCATCCACACAACAGATCCACTGGAGGATGATGCCCTCTCAGACTGTTTCTCTTTTCCAACATTCACCAGGTTTAGTATGCTAGATAGTGTAGTCATTGT
>JAKMXF010000319.1:285790-365463 GCA_024704765.1 Oopsacas minuta | reverse complement strand
CTGAAAGCAGATTTGAATTCAGCGTAAAAAACTAGCTTAGAAAATGTCAATCTAATACTTGATGAGAAAATGAAGTTAAATTTTGTTGACCTGTGTTATTGGGTTATAATTGGATACTAGCGTGCTTCGCTTGCTAGGGAAGAAGTATACCCGAACTTTTCCCCATATATTAAAAAATATATGAAACAACCACAGTTGTCAGTGCTTTTGGATATCTACGCGACGGGATATACTCAGCACTACGTGCCTTGAGGTTAATTTTTGTGAATTTGTAAACATCCATGGTCTTTCCAAATTCCATTTAATGGAGCTCCTACGTGGCTTTTGGTTATCTGAATTATGGGGAATATCGTATCGCGGTTTTAGATTAGCAATTTGAAGTTAATAGCAAAATCAGAAATATAATATATAATATGGGAAGAGTATAATTAGTACAAATGTAACAAATGAGTTATTCCAAAAAGAAAACATAAACAAGTGTAAGCATACTGTAAAATAGAAAAATTATCAAAATATATTGAGACGAGTTTGTTTACCATAACAAACTACAATAACTCTTCCTTTGTTATCTAGTGTAATAACGCTGAGAAAAGCTATAGAAATCTTGTGTACCGGGTGGTTCAAAAAAATGGAAACCCCCTTTGAAATTCCTATAGCCCTGCTATTTTCTGTTCAAAGTCAATGAAACTTTCTAATTATACAATTCTAGCAATCTACTAAAAGCATTCAAAGCATAATCATTCTAATTTAAGGATAAGTGGTGATTTATAAGATGTGCTACATATGCCCTCCGTTCACCTCGATACATTTTTTGATCCTGAAAGTGAAGTTCTGCATGACAGCTTTCAAAACAGGTCCCTCTATTGCACTTATCTCGTCTTTGATTTTCTCTTTCAGCTGGTTTAAATCTCTCGACTTCTCTTCATACACTTTGTTCTTAAGATAACCCCACAGATAGAAATCTGGGGACTAAGGTCTGGAAAATAGGGTGGTCACTCAATTTGGCACCGTCTGCTTACAATTCTCTTCTTGAAGTGCTGCTTCAGCCATTCAATGCTGACATTGGCAGTATGGGGCGCTGCACCGTCCTGCTAGAACCACTGTTTGTTCAAAGTTGAGTTGAATCTTCTCTGAAGCTCCATCCAAAACTTGTCAAGAACCCCAATGTATCGTTCTGAGTTCACGGTTACAGTCACTCCATTCCTCTTGAAGATATCGCAACCCATACTGTGACCTTGCATGAATGGAGTGGTCTTACAGCGACTTCTGCAGGAGGCGAAGTACCCCAATATACATTATTCTTTGAATTCACTTGACCGTCCAAGTGAAAGTGGGCCTCGTCAGTAGTCCAGAGATTCTTCAGAAATGTGTCAGACTCTTCAATCTTGTCGAGGAGAACTTTTGTCATCTCCTTTCTCCTATTCTTATCAGCTTCAGAAAGCTTCTGGTGTGTTTGTATCCGGTATGGGAACATGCCCAGATCTTCGGTCACTCTCATCATTGTAGACCTTGATATGGGCAAGGTTTGTGACCTTTTTCTGGTCGATCGTTTTGGTGACTGTTCAACTGACTCCGAACCATAGCAATAACATGGGACGTGCGCAGTCTCTTTCTTCCAGAATGAGTTTCTCTGTCTTTACACTTCTTATTAAGGTTCTTGACAGTGCCTGCATATTGAAACTTCTTCACCATCTTGAATATGGCGGATTTGGTTGGGGCTAGTTCCGTCCCGAATCAATGTAAAAAGTTCTGTTGCGTTTTCACAAACGACTTAGTCTCTAAATATTTCTGAACACACCATACTCGCTCTTGAGTTGTCCACTGCCTTGATTTAGGCAAATCAGAGGTGTTAGCTAACATACTATCTTAAAATGGTATTGGGTATAACTAAAAATGACTAAGAAGGTCTAAAACAAAAATGGGTTTCCATTTTTTTGAACCACCCTGTATTACATCAAATTGAGAGTCGAAAAAATTAATATAGTGAAAAGAACAATCTGCAACAAGAATATTGTTAGAATTGTCAATACAGAAGAAATATATATTCATCAGCTGTAATCCATCTCCTCTAGAGATAATACTCCTATGTAAACAAGATTAGAGTTGTACAAATGAAGTGACCTCGAATGTTGACTAAAGTTCGTTGCATCTAGGATTCTTTCCTCCTGCCTTTGGTTAAATGTAATATAATTATCATGATAATTCCATGTAATACGTGGGTAAATCTCATCTGTATGCTTCGCTCTCTAAACTTTGGCTGATCTTTGACGAAACAAAATCTGTATTTCAAGTATTTTTCCAAGGTCTAATCATTCTTTTGGGATAAAACGAAGAGAGGCATCACCTAAACTTTGTATTAGACTCAGTGGCCACCAACAATTACCTAGCCATCAATACAATTTGTCGAAATTGTGTCATTCAAAAGTTGGCTCGTTGTTGAGTTAAGGTAGAGACCATGGATGACAATTTTTAATGAATATTCAATTAGGGAACGCGGCATTAGTTCTATTACTCTAGTAGTCATAAGTTCTAATTTTCTTTTGTAGACGTTAGTTCTACTTTTTCAATGTGTAGTAATAGTTCTACTTGGAAAATTGGCGTTAGTTCTACTCGGAAATTGGCGTTAGTTCTACTTTTCAATGTGTAGGCAAAAGTTCTACTCAGAAAATTGGCAGTGCTTCTACAAATTAATCCAACAAAAGTCCATCCAAACACAAAATTAGTAATGGACTCTACATCCCCGCCCCTAGGTAGCTTAATAACGAGTACAAATGAAAACTCCCATACCGATAAGGTAGTGAACAAAATCCCTAATCCCTTCCCAATGGTACGGGTTTATAATTAATACAATAAAATGTCCTATCACGTCCTCGTTTCTATAAATCCATTTTCTATAACAATCTATCGACAACATAGCTAAAATAAATTCGATCTATCACAACATTTTAATTCGACCTAATGCAGCGCCTAAATGGACACATTGAAAAAGTAGAACTAACGTCTACAAAAGAAAATTAGAACTAATGACTACTAGAGGAATAGAACTAATGCCGCGTTCCCTAATTGAATATTCATTAAAAATTGTCATCCATGGTCTCTACCTTAACTCAACAACGAGCCAACTTTTGAATGACACAATTTCGACAAATTGTATTGATGGCTAGGTAATTGTTGATGGCCACTTTGAGTCTAATACAAAGTTATGGAAAAAGTTTAGGTGATGTCTCTCTTCGTTTTATCCCAAAAGAATGATTAGACCTTGGAAAAATACTTGAAAATACAGGTTTTGTTTCGTCAAAGATCAGCCAAAGTTTAGAGAGCGAAGCATACAGATGAGATTTACCTTCGTATTACATGGAATTATCATGATAGTTATGTTACATTTAACCAAAGGCAGGAGGAAAGAATCCTAGATACAATGAACTTTAGTCAACATTCGAGGTCACGATATAATAATTATAGTCGAATTATGTGTAGATTCTGATAGATCCTTATATATATATATATATATATTCGACAAGAATCTCCAGATGAAGTTATTGTGATTTTAGAAACAAGATTGTATCCATGGAAATCTAGGGATGATTGCAAGAAGGAAGGAAACGAATACTACAAAACAGAGAGCTATGAAAGGGCAATCAGTTGCTTTTCCCTCTCAATTGATATAGGCAAGGTCAATCATGTCTATTGGAGCAATCGAGCTCAATGCTATATCCAGTTGGAACATTTTGAAAGATCTCTCTCAGATGCAGAGACTGCCGCGAAACTTGACACCACTGCTGGCAAAATTCAATTTAGAATGGCTGCTTCATGATCAGGGTTAGGAGATCACGAAAAGACCTGTGAAATACTACAAAATATCATAACAAATAATTCCAAAATCTCTTCCAGACTTCAGAAAGAATTGAACATATTAGGAAATACTAAGGGTAGATTGGACTTCGAAGAATTAACTAGTAAGGCAGAGCGCAAGTAAAATATTGAAATCGGCGAATATAATTGGTACAAACTCTATAGAGATTATGCTTTTGTTCAATTTTGTTGGCTAAATTAAATGTTTAAGACTTATTATACGAGACGCACTATGTATGACGTAATGAACCCAAAGCCTCGTGGGCCTGGCCCCCGTTAGCTTTATTCCGAATTATGAAAAGTCCGACGTCTATGTACATGACACCTCGCTAACCTGAAATTCACTACCCAGTTATATAATATGTCACAACAAATATCGAGTCCACTTTATGAGGAAGGCCTCATCGCACTTTGTTTTTTGGTAAAACATCACTGAACATGCCCCTACGGGAGAGGAACATATGATATCTGAATTATGGAGAATATCGTATCAAGGTTTTAGAATAGAAATTTGGGGTTGATCGCAAAACTAGAAATAGAAAGAGAGTGCGGGTTTATGGCGTCATTATAAAATAAAGGCAACCTATATAAGATGTGAAATAACAAAAAGGAACAATCATATAGTTTCTTCAAAAGTAACAAAATAGTTATTCTAAATAGGAAACATAAACAAAGATATGAAAATTAGCAAAATATAAAAACATCAAAATATATTGAGACAATGTTTACTTCCTTCACAAACTATAATAACTCTTCCTCTGTTATCTACTGTAATACCGGTAGAATAATCTATAAATATCTTGTGGATTAAATAAAATTGTGAGTTGAAAATAAAAATATAGCGAGAAGTAAAATCTGTAATAAGAATATTGTTAGAATTGTCAATACAGAAGAAATTGGGATTATTCTGCTCTAATCCATCTCCTCTAGAAATAATACTCTTATGTAGAATGAGATTATAGTTGTACAGATGAAGACAAGGATTAGATCGATCAAGAATATAAATGAATTCTTTTGTAAGTTTAACATCAAGAGGAGATTCGAGGTAATCTTGTCCAAACTGTGTCTTGTAGGTAAGTTCTTTGGACAGTATCTGAATACGATTATTTTCAGAATCACATATGTATACCTCTGCTAGATTCATCGAATGTCAGCCCAAGAGGATAATCAAATTCCAATTCTCCTTTCCCAGGTTTCCCTATTCTAGAAATGAACTTCCCATTCAGTTGATAATTCAGAATACAGTCGTTTCTATGTGAAATAAGAATTCTATCCCTACATATAGCTAACCCATTCGGACGATACATCTTTCCTTCTCCTTCCTCATCTCCAAATTTAAACATGATCTTACCATTACAATCGAATACTTTCAGACAATTATTCTCACAATCTGCTACATAGATATCTCCTGTAGAATTATCTACGTATAGTCACTCCATTTGGGTAATTAAGATTTTCTCGCCCCCTTCCCAATTTACAAACACTGACTATAGGTTGTATCTTGCTCTTCTTGCCCACAGAGAATATTCTCTCTAAAGTATTAGCTGTAGTCATTAGTTCAGTTCTGTAAATACAATAATGAAATAATTCAAATAATATAACTTATCTATTTGACTATAAGTAATGAGCTCTAACTATAAATACAAATCAATACAGAGACCTATACAGAGAGATATCAAATTTATATAATTATATGAATTCAAATAGAATACAGTATATTCCTCTATTCTTATATTCATATTTGATATGGTAGTCCTAACTTATCCTCCCATGCGATACCTAGAGCCACTTAAGGTTTGAAATTGGAATTACTTATTGATTCTCATTAGCCAGAATTTTCTATGTGAATTCTTGGGTTTTCTCACGTGAGATCTCTCACATGGGGATCGTTCCTATGTCCCACAAGTTATCCTTAAGATTCCTTCTCATTCCTAAGTCACCAGAAGGACTTCTCCACGGGGGGGCATGGTGGGCTATACCCCCCCTTGGCAAGATCTCGTGCCCCAGGTCATCCCTTGGCTCAATATCCAAACTGTAAAATTTCGCCTCCCTTTGCTCGCATAACAATTAGAAATGTCAACTTACGGGAATATATAAATGTAACTAAAGGTCAATTATCAATATTAGAAATACAAAAATAACTAATTCTGTAATCTTGTTACGAGTAACTGTAGTAGCTTCTGGAGAGTTATAAGTGGGGTTCAGTGATGGGAGGAAATTCTACGTCTACAGTATTCCTCCCATTCCTGTGATTTTTCTTCCTTGATTGATCTGGTGTCACTGTACGTTGATGGTGCGGTTCGACAAAACGATATAGTGCGATGCTGCATTAGGGAGATTAGAACCCTTAACTTCGAGAAGTGGGAGAGGGACTTGGATCGCAACAGGCGTTCCATTGATGTAATGGTACTACTCCGTGAATTCATCAAATATATGAACTCGTTCAAACGAGTACCTTTCAAAACAGCGGTTTCCAGGAGGTTTTTTGTAGAAGGATTGTCCGAATCCACGCAAAGTTTTAGTAGTTGTTCCAAGTCATGTGGAGCCACACATATACAACACTTAGGATTGGGCTGCATCGTTTTGAGTTTGAATGTATGAACTCGTACTCTACGGGCTGTTCCCAGATAAGATCAAAAGAGAATGCTCCGTCGACGAGTCGCTGATATATATATTACGCTCTCTTTGGAGTTTGGACGGCGGGGGAGATCTTCTTGGGATTTGGTAACTTGTGGGGGATTTCCCCAGGTCTCCATTATATAAGTAGGACCCTGGCTCGCTCCTAAGCACCACTGGAGATGCTTTAAGGATTAACAATTTAACATTTATATAATATTGCCTTATGTATCACATTTTTAGTGCTTTTATTACACTCGATATTGGTTATGACATCTTTCACGATTAGGTAGTGAATTTCAGGTTAACGAGGGTCATGTACCATAGGATCAGTTGTTAGTAGTCTAACAACAATTTAGTGATTACAACGATACAACCTGAATCATTACTAAATTGATGTTAACAATTGTTTGTCCTCCAGTACTTAACAAAACATTTCATGCATGACCAATAAATCGGATGTCCTATCCAAGGCAGGACGGTTGACAGGATACCACTATAATGAGTTCATTGCAATGGGAATTAGGAGGGTATCGCTTTCATGTGGTCGCTATGTACACTTTACCATTATTCTGTATATACAGAGGTTGCCATCAATTTATGTCAAGTTTGACTGTACTACTATACTATTTATATTATTACATCACAATTGTTGTTTGTTTGTTTGTTTGTTTGTGTTAAGGATAGGATTTACGATATGTAATTTTGAAATTGTCGCATAGCTATTTATTTTTCGTGTTTACCAAGGAAGTAAATAGTATTCTATATAACTTGACTAAATATATCGAACATGCTAAATCAGATTTTCACACTTTGTGGAGAATCATATGTAAATTTATTGTTGTTTTTATGAATATACAGTAAACAAATTCCAAAATTGAGGTAGAATCATACATTAAACGACTATACTGGGGTATTCGAGTATGCTGAGTCCGAATATGGTATTGTTAACAACAATATTATTAAATCTCAATTATTATTTGTTTGTTTGTTTGTTGATATGTAAATTTATTGTTGTTTTTATGAATAGAAAAGAAAAAATGAGTAAATCTCATAATTTACGTAGATACTTGCCCTCAACGGGTACAAAAGGGGGTTTGATCTTACAACTATTTCTATAAAATATATGCCATATAAGTATATTTGTAATATATCTATAGTATAATACTCAAATGGGCCGTCAATTTGGAGAATAATGGATACCTCGAGGCGTAATGCGCCAAGTTCAAGCTATTTCAGATCAGAAACACTGTCGGATTATAGAAGTCTTCTGGATTATACAGGCGTCTGTTTATGCAGATTCTATAATATTACCATTGTATTTTTGGTGTAGTTTTTAACTAACTAAATATTCTACTATTCGGTTTCAACCCTGGTTTATAGATATTTTTATTCATTGCTGTCAAATCGGCTATCTCAGGATCTCTTTAGTTGTATTTGAAGTTTTGATATACATATTTAGTTGTTTGATGAATTAGCTTAGTTTCTATAAGAAATCTAAGCCAAACCAATTTGTTTATGTCTCCACTGAATTTATTTTTCACATCTTCTTAGCTTTCGATAATGTTACTTGGCTCATGTTTGTTGCCATTTCAAATATATATTTTCAGTCAGTTTAGATTTTAGTTAATGGAAATGTTAAAGCAGTCCCATTTTTGTGGGGAAACTGAAGCTATTCCTTTGATAAATTAGGATTTGAACAAAATTTCTCCTTTGGTAGGTAGATATCTTATTAGCTATCAATTATATTTCGAATTCTAGCGAATCTCAACTAATTTGTAAAGAATTTTTCCAATAGTTGACAACTATGCCAGCAGACTTTATACTATTTATACAGCAGAACCTCGTTAATACGTACTAATGCAATTATATAATTGTAAGATATAACTTATGTGAGTTAATACCTAATCTAAGTTATCACACAAATCTACAAAATACAAATCTCATTATACATATATACATACTGTTACTAATTGATAAGGAATACAACCTGTTCAGAAAAAGAATTTACTATCAGCGCCCAGACGTTATTAATTACCCTCATAATTAAAGTTTAGTTGCGGATGAATGCATTTATTAAAATATATTGAGAAGACGTAGACCTCCAACACATACTGCAATAACTCTTCCTTTGTTATCTACTGTAATACCAGTAGGATCAGGTATAGATATCTTGTGTATCAAATCAAATTGACAGTTGAATATAGAAATATAGCGAGAAGAAGACATAATAGAATAATCTGTGATAAGAATATTGTTAGAATTGTCAATACAGAAGAAATATGGATAAATCAGCTTTGATCCATATCCTCCAGAGATAATTCTCTTATGTAGAATAAGATTGTAGTTGTACAGATGAAGACAAGGATTAGATTGATCAAGAATATAAATGAATTCTTCTGTAAGTTTAACATCAGTAGGAAAATTGAGGTGTTCTGGCCCAAACTGTGTCTTGTAGGTAAGTTCTTTGGACAGTATCTGAATACGAGCATTTTCAGAATCACATATATATACCTCTCCGTTAGATTCATCAAATGTCAGACCATGAGGAGAATCAAATTCCAATTCTCTTTCCCCAGGTATCCCTATTCTAGAAATAAACTCTCCATTCACTTGATAATTAAGAATACGTGGCTACTTTGTGAAATTAGAATTCTATTTCTACATATAGCTAACCCAACTGGACAAAACATCTTTCCTTCTCCATCCTCATCCCCAAATTTTAACATAATCTTACCATTACAATCGAATACTTTAACACTATTCTCGTAATCTGCTACATAGATATCTCCAGTAGAATTATCAATAGCTACTCCTCCAGGCCCGATGAGATTTTCTAGCCCCTTTCCCAATTTACAAACACTGACTATAGGTTGTATCTTGCTCTTATAGTCTACAGAGAATATTCTCTCTAAAGTATTAGCTCTAGCCATTAGTTCAGTTCTGTAATTAGAATAATGAAACAATTCAAATAATATAACATATCTATTTGACTATAAGTAATGAGCTCTAACTATAAATACAAATCAATACAGAGACCTATACAGAGAGACATCAAATTTATATAATTATATGAATTTACATAGAATACTATATATGTCAGGGCGAATTAGATCTGTCGCGGATTATTCTGTCGGCAGTACAAACTAGTTCTCAGATACCATACAACAAATTTTGTCAAAATTCCAGGAATTACCATAAAGGGTAAGTAAGTATGAAATGCGTACAGGAGTGCTTGTGAAGTAACTTCGTAACGCGAATCCAGCTAGTAAGTATACAGGGGTAAGGTCAGCCTTTACTGTTTGAGCTTGTAGCTTGTGGGTTATGACGCAATATTGTTCTTAGAAGCCAATTCCAATGGCCAGATGTTCTAGATTATGAGTGTATGTACTCGAGGGCCCCAGTTCGGACACGAAGAGTTCGCAACCGCGTAGCGCGATGAAGCGAACCGCTCAAGTAATATATGAAATACACCTGTTATAGAACTAAATAATCTGTAGAGAATTCGCACTATCATGGCTTACAACAATAATTCTATCTTTATCATCTACTGTAATTCCCAATTGTGTAGAAACAGAAGGGACTGTATAGATATGTATATGTTTGTATGTTCGGGATTGATTGAAGAAAATGGAAGACGCAAAAGGTTGGAATTTGGCTGTTAACAGCTCAAAAAATGTTAACACTTGAATATGACTGATAAGAGCACAAAGATTATGTTCAAAAGCTCAAATAATGGCAACGCTAAAGAATTAATTGATTGGAAAAGTGTAGTTGTTAACAGCATGTTCACCGCCTCTTGTTACGAGCATTCTACTTATCAGTGGCGTCATGTTGACTGACTTTGCAAAACATTCAATATTTTGTGAATGTATGCAAACACTCATGTTTCACTTAATTTTCGAAAATTTGCTTCATCACAACCTCCACTATGATGACGTTATCATTATTATGGCTCTCGTATCCCGTTTAACTTCTACAATACTTCATCAATTGCGAGTATGATTCTATCTCTTACAAAAATGGAGATATGAGCATCTTGGGATTCTATATCGTCAAGTTGACTAAAATATACATTAATACTGACCCTGATACTAAATTAGTATAGTCAGCAGTCTCAGCACAGTAAATATATTAAGAATATACATATACATATATAGATAGATAAACAGAATACGGCCGGGAAAATGCATAATTTTCAAGGTTGAAACCCATCAAACCGAATATCAGTATTGATGAATAGCAACCTAACCAAATACTGATAATATTCGGGTGCAACCTTCATAATTTTATGACTTCAAAAAGGTGGTAAAATCTCATTTTTGTGGGGGAATTGGTTAACACGTAGTAGTAAATATAGTGTTCCTTTTCATTACGAGCGTAAGACTGCGACCGTAATCGGTTAATTGCGTTTTAATAGCGTAGGTTATTGAATTTGAGAGTTGAGACTTGAGATTAAGAATCCTGAATTTTTAGGGAATAGAAGGGGCCTCGAACGAGTTTTGGTCGAGGGGTCCAAATACCTTGTGACGCCACTGATGGTCATATGACCAAACTTGGCCACACTGTGGTCACAGAGATTGTTTATATAGATTTTTGGTTAAGTTGAAGCTCAATGAACAATTTAACCAAACGTGACCAAACAGGTCTAAAAGGCCCCAAATTATATTATTAGAATGCCTCTAATAAACTTAGAAGCAGGCTACACAATTCAACCTAATATCAAAATTTAATAATTAGTCATTCTCAAAATAACTACACCTTCCACATCAATAATATAATGAAACAAATAAATATTATCTAATCACATCTTCAATGTGGAAAACATCCAAAACTATTTGCAAAGGAGGGGGTGACCTCCAATCATATTCTTTGCTGCTAATTTAGGAAAACTTACAATCCAAAAAATAAACCTTGTGATCTCTTTTGTACAGTTACAACAAGCCTCGAAAGGTAGAAAAAAGACATAGAAAGGAGCTGCAAAAAAGGCAATGGGCCAAGCAATTATTAAAAGAATAATCAGCCATAGTAGACCCCAAATTATACATAAATTTGCCATTACAAAAGATAAATTAATGGAAATATCAAAGATTGATATTATAGTATTTATATCTGCATACTTATATACAAAGTAGATTAAGTATAGAATAGATTAGACATATGGTAACATTATAGAGGTTCTTATAAGGAAAAGATTAGCTGATTTTGATTTCAATTTAAAGGAATCAATTAATGTTAACAGTTGGGATAATTATTCAATAATAAATTATATTTCATTCTATGGTAATAAAAAAACAAATTTTGAGTAATATTTTGTCGAAAGGATTGAAATCTAACAATTGACAAAGTTGTAAACAAAGATTATTGAGATATAAGTTGGCTAATTCATTATTCATTATCTACTCAATGAATTATCTAAAATTTAAATGGCGATATTTCAAATAAATTTAATCCCATCTTGCTCAAACTGAAATATTCTGTAGATGAATTTGTCAACCTTCTATTAACACAGACTTTATCTAATCCCTCTTTTAGTGTTTGAAATTTTGTGTAATTGATGATTTGAATAATTCAAATTCTCTACCATTTTTCAATAAAAGAGCCAACTTAGATTGAGATAATAGATTTTAGAAGGAGACTTGGGATAGGAATAAACGTTTGTCTGTATAGAGCCCGCTCATAGGTTATGGTTCAAGTTTGCATACAGGGGTGGGCAAACTGGGATTTCCACACACATACTAGCTATCCCCAGATATACTGTACAGCAGGCTTGGACCGGGTCACGAATAAACCGGGTCACTGATTTTGACTTGACCCGGTTTATATCCTTATAGATAATTAAATTATATCGGTTTGTAAATCGTAAAGATTCAGTCAATATTAGTTTGACGTTTCATTTCATGAATCATTAGTATTTTTACTAAACTTCTACAAATTTCCCTGGATTTCCATTGCCAAATCCTTGGATATTTCAAACTTAGTAAAATCTAATCATTATCAAATCGCATGAATATAGAAAATTAATGTTTTGAAAAACCGGGTCACCGGGTCAAGAAATCATGACCCGGTCCAAGCCTGCTGTACAGAGTTGGAATCGGGTCCACTTATCAGAACCCGAACCGGACCCCAAGTGCAAATAAGTGTAGATATTAACTGAAATTCCTCTAAAATATAATTTTTGTTGACATCTCATTAAATCAAGTTAAGTTAAGTAAATAAATTGAGTAAATTTAATAGTTAGTATGTTTTGTATTTTAAAGAAAATTGTTCTTGCAATATTATGGGTTACTAATATTTATCCCGTAATGTCCTTTTGAGGCCATTTCATTAAAGTTCCATTTGATGTTTCTAATGTAAATATAATCTTTCAAAAAATAGAATTAAATCATTGAATTTAAAAATTACGCACAAAGTTCGAATTGATCAACTTCCAACCCGAACCCGATTCCAACTGATACTGTAATAGAGATATGGATTATAAGCCAAATTTGTCGTGAGCTGATTACAGAGAGGTTGGGGTAAAAGGGAGTGGTATCAAATCCGAGTATTATAGTGGTCAAAATCTAGTACTAGTTAATAACACCTATTCTCAGGGGCTTACCGTGCGGGGGGTGTAACTCCCCCACTTTTCGCTTATCTGGTCGGTATTTCCTGGGTCGTCGGCAAAACTGATCGATTCATATCCAGTTTTTAAATAATTCACTAAAGCTTTGATTAGACTGACTTAACATTCGTAGCTTACGCGGTTGCTGTCCTGCTGAATCCCTATTTCAGGTCAGGGAAATTGTGAAATTTAATCTATCTGCCTCCACGTATAGAACAATGTATGTTCGTCGGTAAATCCATGAAGTTACACCCCCCCCCCCACTCAAAATGGTCACAGAACGCCCCGCCTATTCTAAAGTTACTTACAAGATAGTTAATACACTAAATAGGTGTTGATAAATAGTATCGAATTCTTATGTCCTTCATCAAATGATAATTACTTAGTAACAAATTTACTAGGTAAAAGCTACGGTATTAGGCGTGTATACAAAGCATTGCCTAGTTGATAGAAGTGGTATATATCTATATTAGTAAATAGAAATTGTTGTGTATTTGATTGTTTGTTTGTTGTCTGATCATCTGTTCATCCGTTGTTAAGGAAATGATTTATGGAATGCTATATTGAATTCGACTTTCTCAATTCTAAGATGTCGCATAATTGAAATACGATTAATCATATTTTCACGCCTTTTTGCATCATTCTCAAATCATGCTAGAGATATCATGTAACTGCTAGTGAGGTAATCGAGTATGTAGATATCAATTTTTGAGATTTTCAAATCTCTCACTTAGTGATTAATCATAAGATAAATGATATTTTCACATATTTCTCAGATCCAGCCAGGAGCCCCAATCAGTCAGGGTCTGGTGAATTGCGGCATCTCCACGGGGCGTCAGAGGGGAGGTGGCACCCCTGAAAAGAACAAAATCACATAACCCTGAGCTGCACTCACAGTTTGTCAATTAATTTAATCATCGCATACCCCTATTCAGGGGACATTAACCGAAATCAGACATTTTGGATTTTGCTACATCATCATCAGCTCATCATAGGGATATCCTTCCCATTTTGTAGGTTCACCTGTATTGAACATTCCATCTGTCGTGAGTATATTTCAATTTGTTCTTATTCATGAGATATTCGACAAAATGAATAATTAAATAACTGATGATGACGCAGCAAAATTGTCGACAACAAATATGCTCAAAATCCGTGGTCCGATTTGACTGGGAGTAATATAGGCTTTAGAAGACATGACTTGACACTTTTGATAACAATATCAGGACGTAGTGATCATACAAACATTAAAATCCAAAAACGAAATGCTGCGTCATTGTCACTTCAGGTGTTAAATCACTATCACCTTGTAAAGGGCCTAACTTTGAACATTTCATCAGTCATATGTCCATTTCTATCTTATCTCTAACTCGAGATATTAATTAATAGAAAATTTTCATCAAGTGATGATGACGTATCAAAACTTCTATCCGCCATTATTGTGTCGGGGATTTTCCGATCAATCTGAGATTTAATACGATTTAAGCGACCTCGTAATCTATGTTAAATGTTCATTCCGGGTTTTACCATATTTAGTTTCGCAAAGATAAACAGAATAGTAACAAAATGGTGTGTAATCATAGTACGTAAATTAGCATGAATCAAACCTTCTGTAAAATTTCAAGTCAATATCTCTTAAACTAACCTCAGGAAAGCGGAAACGGCCAGCCGGCCGGCCAAGCATGCTCATTTTAGTAGTGTGCATTTCTAATACTAGTAGTATACTAGTAGCTATGCTACAAAACAAATACAGTCAACATCAGGCAACTCGAACCTCACGGGAAGTCATAATCCGCCCGAGTTAATGGATTGCCCCAATAAGGTCCCTATTTCACCTGTGACACTTTTCAAAATGGAATATAAACATTAGAATACTTACATGACGCTGAGCTACAATCAGGGTTGCCGTGGGAATGGGAATTCCCATAAGGATGGAAATGGGAATAGTAGTTATACTATGGGAATCCCATCGGAATTCTGAAATTCCATATATAATCCTATGAGAATTCCCACAGAAATCCTGTGAGGATAGGATGGGAATGGGAATTGAAATTCCTTCCCACGGCAACCCTGGCTACAATGTCGCTAGAGCTACTCCAGCGACATTGTAGCTAGAGCTACTCCAGCGACATTGTAGCTAGGCTCTTAATGATTTTCGAGTAATAATTGAAAGTTAATTAAAATTCGTAATCCATGGTCTCTATCGCAACTCAACAACGAGCCACCTTTTGAATCATAAATTTTGATATTTTGTATAAAAGGATCTATAGATCATTTCATTTATTCACTTTGAGTTGATAATTGCAATATTTAACGTTCTACTACTAGGCATCAAAGAATGATATATATTTTACTAAATTAATGCTTACTAGACACGTTTTTACACAAACCTGAAAGTTTTTAGCATTTATTTGTGTGAAATTTGATGTCCTACAAAATGTAGTACATTTATTCGTCCAAAAAATGCATTTTTCTGCAATAAAGAAACCATTCTATAAATCCTTTCAGCTAATACTCCATCCATGGTGCCAAAAGTTATTGTTAGACATTATGTATAGTAGGCTATGAAATAACCTAATATTAGAGTCTTAGCAGCTGGGCTAATTCCGAATAGCCCACCTCTAACATAGTTTTGAGAATTGAACAAAACGTGGAGAAAAGTCAGCAATATAAGTTTTATATAACTGCAACAGTAAAGTCAACAATTAAATAATATATCACATTCAGTTGAATTAAGTATTCGACGACTAATAATATTCTATAGTGATATAGAGTTATGTAATAAACTAATACAATATTACTGTCATATCTATTTATACACTCTTTGACATCAGTACAAAGTTTGGTTTATATTTTACTACTATATTGATTGTCTGTCAATTAGCTAAATTGCAAACTCGATGCCTATCTTCTCGAATAGTAGAGACATGTTGTAAGCTAGGTTATGAGATGAATAAACTGGCGCCTGTTGTAAAACCTTGATCAATAATGGGTAGATTATTGATAGATGACGCTTAAAATAAGCACCTTGTTGAATATGTGTTAAGTAATAGAAGTACAATAATATAACTCTTGTCCATGGCTCAATAGACAAAGGAGACTGAAGGATAAGAAAAGTTTTGAGTGCGTGTTCCGCTAAATTAGTCAAAGTCTTCTCAATATGTTGATGCATAGATTCGTGCTCAGTAGAAAACAACAGATGGAAAAGTATACGAAATCCAGTAGCAATACTTGTAGTCTCAATATCGATAAGTAGTAGTTTCTGAAAATATATATTCTTGTAATTCCTTACATCTTTAGATAATTCTTCATCCAAGGCAAGAATTTGGTTTGAATTCTGGTGTGACTTAGAAAGACATTCGTTAAGAGATAACAATTGCGGCGTTGAAAGTTTGGAAAACATACCTCGAGGATCTAATTTTGGTCGAATTTTTCCATTGAATTGATTGGCAGTATTTTTAAGGTTAAAGATAAAATCATTTTCGTATTTAGTTGTCGTTGGGTAGAAAAGTATGTGGTCGATAGCACGAATAAGCTCTAATTGAACAACATTGAAGCGATGGAGTTTCTCTTGTTGACTATCAGGCAATGAGTTTGTCTTTTTCTCTAGTTGTATCTCGGGTAATTCACCAGTCTCGACGGAAGAGATACTTTCTCTAGGCTGAGGAATAACAGAAGTAACTCCTGGCCCCTCTGAAGCTTCACACACAGTTTTGGATGGCAAATTATGATCTTCATCAACAATTGTGAAATCATTAATAGTTTCCAAATCAAGACTAATGTTAGAATCTGAATCAGTAGAGGGATGTGTTTCTTTATGCAATATTTCAGGACTGATAAACTTGTTACTTGAGACTGGAGTTATTGGGTCTTCAGCTTCAATATCAGGGACTATAGCTTCTTCATGTATTTCTTCTTGAACCTGAATTTCAACCTTTGCTGCTACTTTGAGTGTATTTTCTAGTATATCTATCAATTCAGTTGGTTCTGTAAAAGTGTAAACTTTCCAAATGTACTCAATTGTGGTGTCCCAAAAATGTGCAGAAAATAATGCTCCATTATAAATAACTAAATTTTCAAGGCAATTTGTACCTGAACATGCTAATTGTTCGTTTTCCTGTTGAACACACCATACTAATTGATCGAGTACTTGCTGGAATTGTGAAGATGCAAGTATATTGAAATACTGAGTGAAAACGTCAATCAAAGCATACAATGCATGGTTACAAGTGGTGGTCATCCATTCACTTTTTTCGACCATTTCTGGCAACTTACTTGGGTCAAAAATACGGAAAATTAAGGCGAAAAGGTCATTCCACCAATTTGGTAATAGTTTACCACCATAGGTCTTAATGATTTCAAACATAACTGTCAAACCTCGTGTGCGTACATCTAGCATACAACGTGACATAACACTAGCTAATTCCACTAACACAGGTAGCCAGCCTCTCAGCCAAACCTTCTCCTGATCCAAATGGAATGTACCTTCGCCGCTTGATTGGTGTGAGATTTGTTCATAGAAAAGGTCAGGGTAATCATGAACCTGCTTTGCAGTATTCCTGAATAAGCGAATAGCTTCCATGCTGATATCAGGAAAATTTGAGTTGCATGCGAATTCACTCAAACATTTCATTGCTTCCTGAAAAGATTCAATAGTAGAGGGGAAATGGTATTGAAAAATCATGGAAATAGTTTCAAACGCCAAAAACACAACACTCTCCTCGCTGTCACCTGCAGCAACCTGGAAAACCCCGAATATACATTTCCAACCAGAACGGACATTTTTTGCTTGTGCCTGCACCATTTGAGAAAAACACCGCACAATCATGTCCTTAATCTTGAGAGAAATATCGCTAGAGATGATATAGTGGAATGGTTTTAAGAATTCTTTTTGGAAATGAAAGTTTGTAAGTTCGCCCTTTTCAATAAACTTCAAAGCTAACTGCTTCAAGGAATCAATTGCGAACAAAGCAATATCTTCATCAGGATGACATCCGACAGAATTAAAATGTTCTCCTAACACAGTCCAAATCCTACTCCACTCCAGTCGAATCCTACCCATATTGTAGTATGAAATCTCAACTATTTTTTGTAATGAAAACATACGTGGTCCACTCGAAGCATTCAGTTCCTCCATCGAAACAGCGCATAGGCAACGCACAAAATCAACAATTGCATCACCGCCAAGTTTTGTGCTAGATGTGAAGATACGATCGACTGCAACAACAATAGACTGAGAACTGGTCTCTTCCATAGATTCTTTGACTATCGCTACTTTGCTTTTATCCTTACCTATCCCTCCTAATACAGCATCAATACTTGAATGATCTTCTTTTTTGAAAAATGAAGTAGATTCTTTCACTATTTTCAAGTCTTTCTCCTTCACAATGGAAATAAACTGTGGTTTAACTCCAGTACCGATTAATTGAGCCATCTCTAACTGTGAAATTACCTTTAAGACCTCAAGCCATGAATCCTGTAAATAATTTCCATCTGTATAGGCAATTGTTACTAAAGTTTTTATCGTTTCAATATTTTTCACTTTCATTTCTCCCAAACCAGATACTAATAGCGTAAATTTTGTTAGAGACTGAATAAATGCATTGCGTTCTAGATCTAACATAAAAACACAAGCAATTCTTATCGAATTTTTTAAACCATCCAGGCAGAGGTAAATAATGTCTATATCATCATTCTCTTTTAGGGCCAACGAAAAGGCGGATAAAAAAGACGTCCAACCACCTTTGAACATTGGACGTACATGCTCAATTTGTTTCGCAGATGTGAAGTTGCTCTCCTTCTTACCAGCTTCCCGAATCAACATTTGTGCATTCTTTGTAATCAGTTCTGTCTCTTGGCAAAAGGCTTGTTTCCGCAAAGTTTGGTTCTTATAAGAAAGGCTAGGTGTACGTGAAATATTAACCGATGCGTAGGACATCTTTATTTCCTCTTTAGATACTTCTTCGTATATGGCTTCTAAATAATCACGAGGGAGATCCTTACTCTCATTAATACCGCGGTTCATTTTTATGTAATCTTCTTTCGTCATTTTGACCTTCACTTGATCATTATGTAAGTCAGTTGTAAGCATAATGATACTAAATGCTAGTACATATGCGGCATCCGCACTTGCGAAAATCTCGTTTTGAGGATTTGTATCGATGTACCTCGCAGCGAATTTTTCCATCAAACGATCTACTTTCTGTGCCTCACCAGGCAGACGAAATCCAGCAGATAGGAATATACGAAGCGCCGCTAGTAAGTCAATCTTGTGAAAGTCGAAAGCATCAACATATGCATACATAGTTGTTTTAGAAAAATCAGTGTTTTCGCTCAGAAAATCCCCGACAGAGGCTTTATCAAGCCGCTCGTAGTGATGGAAAAAATCGGAAACATCTTCTGCAGTTTTACCAATCAGGTTATTCTCCTGCAAATAGGTTATCCCCTTTTTGGGGGACTTCTTAAAAAGAGCCAAGCCTTTATCCATCAGCTCTTTCTTCTGTTTAAAAGACTCAAATTGTTCTGGATCATCATCAAATGATTGAAGAGATGGAGAACGATCTCCGATTTCTGAAAGTTCTCCATCTACAGTACTACCTAATGAGAGAACAATAAATACGATTTGACAAAAGTTTCACCCAACATCAGTTCGTCATACTGTATACATGTACTAGGTTTTCCAGGCATTGTAAATGTCAAACTATTGTGAACTCTAGTAATAACTAAGTGCTTTGATCTCGGTTATTTATTTGTAAGAGAGGTTAATTATAGCGGAAGCGGCGGGAGAATACAATATTTGCAAGTTTACTAAGTTAAGATGGCGTGCATGGATGTAAATAGGAGGTATGACAGAAGGAATTTGGGAGAGGCCATGGCGATATCTGGCAATCCCTGTATGTTTGAATTTTTGATTTTTAGATAATTAGTTGCAAAATCTGTTTCAATTCATACCAGTGTATTAAATACATTTTGAATAAAACTACGTTCTTAGACAAACGAGTTGAAAATGCGAAATTCGGATTCCAGCATAAATGATTACTCCCTATATTCCTGTTGAGAGCAATTCTCTAAGTATTATTTGAGATTTCAACTAATTGTTTACTTGTATTCATAAAAAACGATAAATTACATGTGATTATTCAAAAGTGTGAAAATCAGATTCAGCATATTTGATATATTTATTCAAGTTATAGAATTCTGTTTACATTCTTGATAAACACGATAAATACATAGTTATGTGACTCTCATATTGAGAAATTCGAATTCAATACAACATTCCATAAATCCTTAACTTGACAACGGACAAACACACACAAACGAGTTTTATATATAACAGGAATGAGCAATTTTTCAATGCTAACATTATCAATAACAGATTACGGCCGAAGTAGTGTAACAAAAAGGAACAATTTTACCAATTAGTTTTAACCAATTCCCGGACCCAAGTCGGGATTTTAGCACCTTTGTGACGTCACAAAATCACACATTTCCCAACTGTTTCGGTTAAAAGAGCCTAAACCATATGATGGATGGCCGCGTGAGAACTTTATAGTACTTTCAATTAATTCCTCATTTACAGAAACCCCTAGAAAGTATAATTGAGTAATGGTGTGAGCATTAGTATGTCGTAAAATTAATAAAGGTAAAGCGTCTTTCTATTTTTTAGCTTACTGGGTGATGACATACACATTCGCTTATTAAGTAGCAAATGTTTGAACTCCGAAGCGTTAAATAAATACTGAATTCACAGAACTTACCAGCTGAAACAGACTGGAGTGTGGTATGTGAACCGCTTCTACGAGGTACTCCTTCAACCCGCTTGGATAATACAGTACGCAGATAGAGATCTACATCATGTTTATACGGATTTGGTGCGTTGTTAACGATACTGAAATCGGCATTTTCTTGATTGGGGTTATAATGCAACTCACTTGACCAATCTACTAGACAGCGTAATATCAAAACAAGACATTCTAACGATTTGTACTTTAGTTCACGTTCTTGTGTGGAAGAGATTACTCCGAGTTTGACGAGATTTGTTGATTTGGAAGTACGCGTTAATACATTTATCAACATTTCGAATACGTTCACATAATCCAAGTCACAGTCGTAATTCAAGTACAAATCTAGTAGTAGCTGTGAGTCAGAGCATATTTTAGTTAACGTATGGAGTACTATCCATTTATGTTCATAGGAGCTTGTATGTGAATCTAATATATTGAATATGATCTCTTTGAAGAATACTTCTATCTGTGCTTTGAGGTAAATTTTGAAAAGCCCCACAACCACAAGGAAAATCGTGATGGCTAGTTCAAACACCTCTAGTACAGGTGATATTACATTGATAGAGAGCGATTGACAGAGATATTCACGTACTATTTTTATGAATGTAGGGTCAGTACGAAACACAGGACCAGAGTTGTCAAGGACTATCAGGATCATTTCAAGAAGAATCACTTTAAGACGAATTTCATAGCTCTTAGGATTGTGCAATTCTGCGAGTTGTTTATCTGATATAGTACATAACATATAGAATAGATCTGCAGCGTCTTTCAGGCATAACTTCGAGCGTTCTATCTCTTTCTCAGATGCTCCGTTTGAATCAGTATTAGATGGCTGTGTGACGAAAATCTTTGTGTCTGGTGTCGCCCCACTTTGATTATGAGAATATGAAATACTCTCATCAAGTGTTGGAGTTTCAACAGTTGTCGAATCTGTATCGCCTATTTCGCTTTGATCATCAATAAATGGAACATCAATTGGGATTGCATCCGGAAAATCTTGGTCAGTAATAGGTAAAGAAGATTCTACTAGATCATTAATAGGAGCCAGTGCAGGGTTCTGCTCAATCTGATCATGCAGAGAAGAGTTAGAAGAAAATTGAGCTATTTCCGAAATATTCATTTCCACAGGTTCACTGGAGGTTTCTAGAGATGTTGGCGTGGGAATGATTGGGAAATCTTCTTGTTGAGGTGCTCGTTCATTTGTCGGAGTTGTTTGCTCAGTGCTAATCGGTGTTCTTCTCTCTGAAAAGGACGGTTTAATTGAAATATCCATCCTACTTTGTGCTTGTGCAAATAATATCGGATTTGTCTCTATCTTATGGAAGACTACATTCAACATTTGAGTTAGAGTAGCTTTTGCAGTTGTTTGTACTGTAGGCATCTTGTTGGTAGCCAAATATATGTTAATACAAGTACGAATAATTTTGCGTAAGTTTTTGGCGTGGATTGAACATGAAGGACTGTTAACTAGAGCTAGAAGAGCTTTGAGGATTTGGAGTTGGACGTGAAAGTCTGTCTTCTCTCCGTGGAAACAGCTTGATACAGCTTTGATAATACTATCAATTAAGAGTTTGTGTGCGTGAACTGGATCTGTTATCTAAAATGGGAAGAGGGTATTAATCCAGTAACATTAAAGAGAATTGTAGAATTGTATGTATAAATGCATGTAAACATAGCTATATATTTCGGGGATATTTTAAGTGTTTGACGGCACACTGCTCATCAACCCTTATAAGCATAAATAAGGTTAAGGTCGCTTTTGATGAACATTCTTATCATATAAACCAAGTGGCAGCAATATTATCATTCCAATAAGAATTGTATTAAATAAGTTTCCCTGACACAAAGCCCAAAAATCTTGAGAGATTCCTTATATATATATAGCTGAGCTATAGTATAGTACAGTTTTTTGCAATACAAAAACCCATACCCTGATTCGAAAGGTGACTTTCATTAATCCGAAAAATAATCTTTCCTCGAAGATAGAAAAGCTAATACGCAAGAACTGTACCATAGTTAGCTGAGCTATATAAGTTATTTGATAAATAAAAATATACATCTAAGGCCATGTAAAATTAATTACTTATTCTCATCCGGAATTTTTCAGAAACTGGGACGGCAGACGGTATTTTATTTGTATTTTTCATAGGCCAGTTAATATGTGAAATAAAATCACCCTATGATCATCTAATCACATTCTTTCTGGCTTAAAAATATTGAATTTTTAACAACACAGGGAGTAAAATGTGGATTGCACTGTGAGCAAAGAATTATGCATAAATTTGGAAAAAATACAAATAAAATCTTTCCAGAAGGGGGACAAATTTGGGACGGGCAGGGATGAGAAACAAGTATATTAAATTACATGACCTAAAGTGGAAATATATGGATGTAGTAAGCTAGATGAAATGAATAAGGTCTTTGGGAAGTTTTGCCATTACTTATTCTAACCTCAATGAGTAAGGGCATATTTGTTATTGAAAAATTTGTGATCATTTTTCCATAATACTGAGGATCCGTGCAAGCGAAATCGCGATAGTCGAGGGGCTGCCTATATGTAAATAAATAACTGAATAATATGGAAACTCACCTTTCCTGTCAGATGTCCATAAGAGATCAATTTTTCTACAGTATCCAATGCGATTCTAGTCAGTTTAGGTAATTTGGAGTAACATACAAGTTCAAACGGGAGGAAATACATATCAGCAGAGAAATGGTCCTCAGCAGAGGTTCTGGGAGGAGGTAGTACAGAACTCTTCACAGAATCTACAGATGTTTTATCTTCCTTCGAGTCTGTACTTGTCCTAGAAGAAGGGAAAATAGCATTCAATGCTCTCAGAGTTTGTTGACAAGCTTTCTCAATTCCGTGACTTGAATCTTTACGAATCTCTCTTTCTGAGAGGATTCGCTCAAGAGATTTTCGGAGAAATTCATGGGGAGCCTCAGTGCTCATCAATGTATAAATATATACGATAATCTAGTTAGAATAGACGAATATACTAACAGTAAAAGGTATGTAAAATCTGAAAAATGTGGAATGGCAACAATGAGACATAATTGGTTCTCATATATTCATTCAAATCCAAATTAATTCAATTATTGAAGTAATCAACTCCCGTTATATTAAACACGGATATAATGAATTACCCGCTTAACTTGGGAAATTGATCACAAACAAAGAATTTCACCATGTAGCCTGTGTATAGTTCGCCCCCGGTATCCTTATATAGAAGTCTAAACAGTAGAAATATGGTCCCAAACCTTCAGAATAACTCAAATGACATCTACCTGTCAGGTTGCCATGAAATTAGTATATACATTTTGAGGTGAAATTGGGGGTCTAGATTCGAAAATTTCAAATTCTGTCCGCCTAACAAGATCGAACATATGGTCGCGATTTGATGTCTAATGACTAGTGTATTGTAAAGGCCTGTCAATGATACATGCTACTAGCATATAGTATAGACGTGCTAGGTCTTTTAGAGCAGAGTTTCTCAAAACTCTTATCGGTTATAACATGACCACATGTACACCCAGGTTGACCTGTTGAGTCAGGTTTGGCCATCGTTGGTCACATTTGGTCATGCTAAAAATCTCTGTGACCACAGTGTGCCGCCATGCTTGGTGATATAACCTGTTGAGAAATCCTTGGAGAGATGGATATGTATCCTAGATTAGTGGCTATTGCAGAAACATCCAAGCAACTGCTAGGATATTTTGGCAATGAATTTTCCGTGACGATTTCTCAACCATTCCTATACTTATACAGCGTGTTTATTGTAGGTATCCCCAGCGAGTGGTGGGGGTCGTTATAATGTCATCCTCGTAATGTGGCATCTAAGTCTATAAAACAATCCCCCAATTGCAATTCTAGAACTGAAAACTGAAGTTGAAGACTTTATCTCACAAATAACGCGACTTACTAGCAAAATAATCTAGATGCAATATTCTTTTATCCACTTAAACACGTAATCGTAAAGGTTCTAGCTTTAAACATTCTAATTCTAAATCATTTCATATAGTTGTATCCGTTTATGTCTTTGTTTTCATAAATGTCAAAGCAGTATCAATCACATGAGACCCAAGTTTCTCAATGTAACTTGGTTACGAGTTTAATTCAAGCATTTCTTTTTGTGAATGAATTGATGAAACACCCTGTACAAGCCGCTTCGCTTGGGCTACATGTCTTTGGCGAACACTTCAAGCAGGTGGAAGTCGCCCTTCGGGCGCATCTAGAATATATATATATATACTGCATGACGGATAATAAATGAATAATAATATCAAAATTCGATTTATGCTATGTATTATTATTACTGTGCTGACTATAACTAAACTATAGTGGCTCAGTATTGAAATGGTTGCCTATATTTTGTGTTTTCTTTAACCGTAGACGGTGCACTACCAAAACTATAATAGATAAAGGGCTAATACTTTCAGGATACATGGACAATTGCTGTCCGATATGCACTGAGGGTCACAATTTTTGATTTGACATACTGTGACTCTTTGAATTTGCTCATAGGAATTGTATTAGGTTTTTAGAATACCATGAGCAAAATCCTAGTAGGAGGGTATAAACAGTGTACGACGGTATTGATATGATCCAACTTAGTACACAATCGCTAGACTATGAAAAATAATTATCGATACAACAGACACAATTTGGGAGACGTCATAAACAACTGAAAATTTGAAACAGTAATAACTCCATAACGATAACAGCTAAAGTAATACTTCCAATTGATGAAGTGTAGTATATGTCAGGACGCGCCCATTGGCCACCATAACGATGACGTCACCATAGTGGAGGTGGTGATGACAAAGAAATTTTCAAAAAGTGAGATTTCAAAAATTAGACAAAACATAAGTGTTTGGACATTTTTGCTAAGTCAACATGACGTCATTAATAGAATGCTCATAACTCCGTTTTTATATGAGATAGAAGACTTCTAACTGATGGAGTGTACTAGATGTTACGACGGACACATTGGACATGATAATAATGACGTCACCATAGTAGGCCAATGATGATGACATAGCAAAATTTTCAATTTTATATCTCGAAAATTTCAACAAAACCTGAATGTTTTTATTCAATTAAACAATAAACTACAAGCATAGCGAGCAAAAAATATAAGTTACAACCTGTACCGACAGCTTAGTCTATTGATTAAATTTGTTTAAAGTGGCACTATCAATTGGAAGTACCATAAAATGACAATTTAATCAAATACACATAGTGGCTCCAATTACTAGTGCCAGTATAAATAAATCTAACCAATAGACATTCCATATACCTGCCAAATTTCACATTTGTAGCTCTTACCAATTCCTCAATCTAGTGTCACTATTTCCCAATTCATTTATCATGGGATATAACATTTTGTCACCTTTTCTCAGAGATGAGTGAAGGTTTCGCTTAGAAATTTAAACTTCATTTAAGTTGGACCATATTGCAGACACAAGCCAATTACAAGTTCGTAGCTCTTACCAATTCTTCAATTAACTTGAAAAACCATAAAAACCGAATTAATATAATATACACAATAATTCATATTACCAAATCTCCTCAATAGTGAACATAGCATAATTACGAAAATATAAACCATTACTAACGAGTCACAAGCGAGGTTATAGCATAAATAAGTCAATTTCTGGTTAGCTGTATGGGAAAATTCTCGGTTAACATCAAATCTCCTTCTAATAGAACTACAATAGAAACTTCAAAATCTATTTTGAAGTTAGTAGTAGATAGAGAAGGACAGGTGAAGAGACGAGGGAATATCATGAAAATAGGTATAGATACGTTATGACAGACATCTCCATCTGCTATTTGTATGTTTTGAATCTCAGTAGGATCTTTCGAATACCCTTCAGCACAACCACAAGTTTCAACACGAATCAGTTGCAATTCTATTGATTTTATAGAAGCTGAACAAAACTCTACAGTTAGTTCCCCAGAAAATGGTTTGGTGATTGAGCAATTTACACTATCAATGCGACCTGTAATTCTAAACTCGGGTAGAGATTCACGAGAAGTTTTTTTATCAACAGAACCTGGGTCAATACAGAACTCTAATGGTTTCAGGGGTAATTGTGTAGAATCAGTTTCCTTATACTGAACTACACACTCACATATCTTCTGTAAATCTTTGCTCAAAAGCGGTCTTTTCATATCACATTTGAGGATATATTGAATGTTAACAAATACTCCATGATACGTTTCGTATAGAGTACGTCCACTTAGGGGCTCGATAGGGAAGGTGAAAGGAATTTCTAGCGTACCTGAAGGGAATTTCCCTGTTTTAGCCAGCTCAGAGGAATGAAATAGGATTTGTATTGGCTTTAGTGAACTGTAGAAAGCTTCGAATAGTCCTACTGTTTTAGCACTGACTTGTAGATTAGCTGTAGCTTCAAAGGTTAGTGTTAATCCATAGTGAGTTAGGTCTGAATGGGAATCAATTATAACAACACCAGCTAACTCTTCTCCTACTTTATAGGTCTTACTAGGACGCTTCAATCTGATATCAATAGAAGGTCCACTCATTATTCAATGATAAATATTCTAATCCTCTAAGTTACAAACAAATAGAGTAGAACTCAGGTAAAAGAAATACTCGGATAAGACGTACTCAATGGTAAGTACAGTCGTGACCTTCGATATATAAAGCCATACCACTGACCAAAATTTCATGGACCATGGATTACTTGCATTAAATTTGATAGACAATAATATTATTCACGATAATTGGTGCATTTTGACCCGAATAAATGTATTATTATTAGTTAATAATTAAGACAAGCCATCCGACGAGTCCCAGGGCGAAATGACGTCATCTGATTGGCTAAAACGGGAATATGTTGTGAAAAATGCGCCATTTTTCAAGCTTTGTCTAATGATCAATATATATATATAGCTTCGTCGCCTCTAGAATTAACACCAAATAATCCAGGTATATTTCATACAAAATATCAAAAAATTGCTGTAATAAAGTTCTGTTTCCGGAGTTATAGTAGTGACCATAGATGACACATTTCTGCTAATATTCACGTATAATTTGAAAACCTTTGATGTTATGGCCAATCATCTTGCAAACATATGGTATATACCCGATTTCCCATATCCTGATAATACATTTGGATGTGATATGTCCAAAGATTATTGCACAGTCATCAATAATACCATATATGGTCATTTTCAAGATTGCCTCAGAATTGTCAGAGATATCATATCAAATGTATTATCAGGGTATCGGAAATCGGGTATATGCCATATATTTACAAGAAGATTGGCCATAACATTAAAGGTTGTCAAATTATAGGTGAATATTAACAGAAATGTGTCCATGGTAAGAATTCTTCATGTACTTGTAATTATCAGTTACACAGCAGAGGTTCATGATAGATATTGGAAAGTTAGAGGTATTTCTAATAATAATAATAATCGTATTTCCTGGATATATTCAAGCTGTAACTATAATAGATTTTTCTCTCCCATTTCTTCTTCGGTATCTTTTATTAACTCTGCTTACTTCTGCATTTCTTTTTGTGTTTATTGTTGTTTATGTTTATACTCATCCTCTAAATTAGTAATCTCCTCAAACAGCTGTAATTTCTTATGATTAAGACACTGTTTGATCTCATTAATATCTCTATCTATTGTGTCTCTTGCTTGTTAGAATATTGAGACATCTTCAGATACATTTACACTAGCCATTTCTTATGTAAAGGTGACAGATAAAATCGATTTCCTAAATAACAAATTGATGAAATATTTTCACTGTTTCACTGCTGAAAAATGCTATCCGTATCCGCTATAGTGGAAGTTCAGTGGTATGGGACTAGGAATTAATCTATTTATTTTCACTCGTTTCCAAGAATTCCCCGTTTCCACGCCTCAATTGTGGATGTTACACTGTATTCGCAAAATGCGCGTATCTCGGAGGTCGGAATAAGAGAGAAGTTCGAGTGTATTAGTAGATTAGATGTAATTTGGTTATTATACTAAATTAGTGAAATACATAGAAGACAACTGTTATAATAGAGGTCACAAAGGATCCATCATCTCACCCCGATACCTGATTGCTCGCTTCCACCGACAGAAACCAGAATACGAATTTATAACAATATTCAATAGAGAACTTACTTATACCAATTCTATTAATAGAATGGAGCCAAATACACGTTTATTAAAGGTAATTATATATTTGTGGTGAAAATCTAGGAAATTTTATATGCAAATACTGGCAGATAATTATAGTCAAGCCTGAACTCGGCACGAGGCGAAAGCCCGGACTTGCGACCTCAGCAGTGATTCCTCCACTTTCAGAGAGGGGAGTCATTTTCAGGCTTCAGGGAATTTCCGGAATTACTTATTCTCTAATAATCCCACCTTGCTAATCTGATCCCTTACCAAGTAAACAGAATTGGATCACTTCCATAATACGCTCAACTAGTTTCGAGTATGATATATCTTCAATGTAATAGGCTCTCGTCAAATATATGCTAAGTAAATACTGGCAGTATATCCATAAATCCCTTAGACTCGGCCCTGCCCGATGCTTTTGAGTATATCAGCAATCTTACATATGCTGCGAAGAATTGCTGATTTACTTTGGGGACAGCTCTGGACATCGGGGTTCAAGTTCAATGAATAACCTGAACCGCCTATTGCTACGCCACTGCTCTCTATTAGAGCTGTACTAAAAAAACTGAAAATCACCTGACCTTTTGACAAGCCTGGGGCAGTCAAGTTCAAGGGTTGGCTAGTGTCCAACCAAATAGCCCTAGTTGGGCCTATTGAAGTTACGTTACCAAAATTAATATAATACCAAAATTAATATAAGTTCGAATAATAAGAATTAATTACTTAGAGTAATGAAACGAATTAATCCAGGTTATTCCTGTAGAAACTTGAAGATATAAGAGAAGTCTTTGTGTTCATAACCCTTCTTACACAACAATCTATAGATATGCAGACTAGATGCGCCTAATGGTGTTGATAAATCCAACTCACTGGAAATATTCTGAGCTAACGCAAGATCCTTCTTCATCAAACCAGTAGCAAAGCCTCCCTTGTAGTCATTAGAAGAAGGTACGCTCTCAATCACCCCAGGACATGGATTGTAAGTATCAGAGCACCAAGAACGCCCTGAAGAAACATTCAACACACTCGCCAGCTTCTTAGGATCTATCCCTAGTGCTATACCAAGAGACATAGCTTCAGAAGTACCTATCATAGCTATACCTAGCATCATATTGTTACAGATCTTAGCTGCTTCACCCATACCCACATCACCACAATGTATAACATTCTTACCCATAATATTCAATAGGTGTCTGATCTTATCCAAACCATTAACAGGTCCACCAACCATGAATGTTAGCCTAGCGTCTCTAGCAGACCCAACTCCACCAGAGACAGGTGAGTCTAGATAGATAGCGCTAACCTTAGCAGCTTCATCTGCCATACGACGGGAGACGGTAGGCTCACATGTTGTGCAGTCCACAAATATTGAATCCTTGCGAGCGCCTTCAAACAAACCGTCTTTTTCTAAATAAGCGTGATATACATGTTTCCCTGCTGGTAGCATTGTAATTACTATGTCTGTATTCTGACTAACTTCCTTAGGACTAGACAGTATCGTAGCTCCTAATTGTTTAGCTCTAGCCGTGTTAGCCTCTGATACGTCATATAACATAAGGTTGTATCCGTTTTTCATTAGATTAGTAGCCATGTGTGATCCCATATTTCCGAAACCTAGGAATCCTATAGTACGAGTACTCATGGCACGATGAGAGGATAATGGTTTCAGGAAGCGAGTGATGAGTAATGCTGGACGATACATCTTGCTATCTAGACAGAGGATAGAATGAAGAACTATAAATATAAGTTGTTTATACGTATTTAGGTATAATACGTGTTATACGTTCAATCTACAATTTTTAGTGACGTAATTTCTATTAAGGTGATTTCTGCTATAAATATTTTGCATCAAAACAGTGAGTTTCGAATTGTAATGAGAAATTCCAACATAGTTGAACAAATATATAATTCTTGTTAATAATGTGACTTATACAAGTCTAGCAGTGTCACAATCAGTGGTGTCCTGCTGTGGGAGCGTGTGGGAGCACCGCTCCCATACTTATAATTAGAGCAGGACATCCCTGGTCACAATCTCATATTTCGAGGTTAATATAGGACGCATAATACGTGTATTATGTATTATACGTTATACGTGTATAATACAACTTGGCTACAAATATAGGATGATTTTGAATAAGTGTCGGGTAGTACCGAAACGACCACTGTGAAACCCAGAAATTTTACACGTCGGAAGTGGAAAGGCAGATAGTTTGTGAGGGAAAACATACAAGTAGTTATAATCACAAATCGAGAGTAAAATCACACTCCAGCCAAGCCAGAAGTACCTCAAAATTACATAGAATGACGAGTAATTTCCCCGAGACCATCAAAGTGTGCATTCATTCATGTTAAGCTATTAGTCAATATTTAACCTGTCAGAACACCGAATACTCTATTATAAACCAAGAATTTCGAGTATACATTCGTGTCAATATTTGACCAATAGTTATTGATTCAAGGACATCGTATCTAAAGCTTTGTTGTAGGCCGTTAAGGGCGGCCTGATGACTAATACACAATGGCCAAAGAACAAACTCTATGGCGTATTATAGCTAGTGTAAGAAATTAGTAAGGGGTCCAATTTCACTGGATTGGTTTCCGATATGCTAGCGATATACTTACCTCAGGGGTCGTCAAAATGCTTGTGTTTTAGGTTCCAAAAAGGCGATCACACACTGAGCAAGCAATACACCATATGTTCTGAATGTATAGGTGGCGTTATCTTATTCATAAAACATATAGTTATGCACTTTGGGAGGTTACTGTAACGTCACGTCAAGTAATTTGGGGACGCCCCTTGCTGGTAATTTGCAGCAGGCTTAATTTCACCAAATTAACTTTAGTGGATTATTGAAAGTTTGCTATTCTACTAAGGCCATATAAAACAAATTACTTGTTTCTCATCCCTTTTTTTCTGCGAAATAGGGGCGGCATCTTATTTTTAATTTTTGCTTAGCATAATTTCACTAATATGTATCTATGAAATTTAGAAGAGTAAAATTGAAAAAACTGGAACTCTCAAGTAGGGTAGGTGAGATAGCTTATAATTATACGCAGAAAAACAATCAGTAAAATACACTGTGTTTAACCAAATTATTAAGAATTACCAACGTTTTGTTACGTTATGCTTATTGTGGTTATACTACAATAATCAATATTATTCAAATGCGATTAATCTATAATTCTATATAAGAATAATGATAAAAAATAATAATAATAAAAATGTAGTGCACACCCCAGGGCTGATTTTTGCCATACAGGGAGGGTTATTTGGGCCTGACTCGGACAGGTTTGAGTCTTGGACGAAAATTCATGCCTGACGAAATTATGATGCCATTGCCACCTTTTTGGATTTTCGGAAAATCACCTGATTAGGCACACTGCTCAGCGGCCTAGCAAGCGAAGGGCGCTAGTGTTAAATAATTAGCTTGTTTCGAAGATGCTCATTTGCGAATATAAGTATTAAATAAAGATATGTATTAAAATAAAAATTGCCGAGGAGGGAGATGAAATGGGTCGGGCGGGGATGATAAACAAGTATAGTATTGTATATGGTCCAAATAATCATTTAGTCAAAGAAAGATAAAATTGAAATTTACTAATCTTGTTAGACATTTAAAATACTAAAAATCTAATTCTACGTCTCTGTTTACCACTATTTAACAAGTGGAAGCTAATCTCTAGGATAATTTTGAGATGTTCAGGAAAAGGTGCCAAAATATGCTTAATCATATGATAAATCAGTATATATATATATATTAAATAGAATGCATTGACCAATAGAATTACAGTCTACATCAATACAAATACATTACAGAGCTAATTAAATTACAAACACTCCACCAGAACGAATTTTATGTATTTATGTATAATTATATAACCCTACAATCCAGGGCTGGATTACTGCACATGCGGAATGTGCGATCGCACAGGACTTGGACTGGTTTGGGGGCCGCAGGGTCTCCAAACCAGTGAATATTTACCTAATCGCAGATCCGGGCCGGGTTTAGGTAATCTTTTAGATGTTTTAGTTTACTTACCTTGTCCACTTCAATTATTAGCTAATTGCTCATAATGGAATTGTCTTTCTTTGTATTTTCAATTCATAAGACTAATTCCTTATTCTTAAGGTTGGATATTAATTTGTCAACAATGAACTCTATGAATTAACTAAGGTGAAATGGTGATAACATATTATAGTTGTTTATTAATAACTAATCATCATTTCCTACTATTACAAATTATTTGTATATTTTGATACTTTCCTTAATAAGTTGTCTTTGCTATATTTTTGATTCGATGTCTTCCTACAAACACAAAAGTGGGCCGCAGAAACGAGATGCTGCTACTTCCACAGAGGGTTATATATCAAAGCTTCCAAAACTTGACAACTTATTCCGCACCAACACAATCTAATAATGGTCTTGGACAATTGCAGCAGGTACATGAGGAGCTTAATATTTCTGCTGGAGAAGACAGTTCACCTCCTCTCGTAATATCTCAATTGTCTATACATTTGAAAGATCCGTCAACTTGGCGTGAATCGCTAAATTCTGCCCCAGAAATGACAGACCAGCTAATTCGACTAGGCACTGCTGCTGCGCACAACCGCTCAACGAGTTATCCGGCATTGAAGAGGAGGGTATACAATAATGGTGAGTCCAGATATTTTCAGAACAAAATGCTCATTTTGAACATGCAAATGACGAATTGGGCAAGCGTGAATGGCTCTGCTACTCACCGTTGTCGGGTAATGTATACTGCTTCCAATGCACTAGTATGTCGACTACATCGAAACAATCCAACAATTCCTTCGTACAAGGCTTCAATGACTAGAGACACTTCGACCGAATAAAATGTCATGAAAACTCTCTCTATCATCGCCGATATACTCTCGATCTGATTACGCGAAAAAGTCAACATGGTCACATTAACAGTGAATTGAACATCTCTATAGAGTTTAAACGTGTTTATTGGTCACAGGTTCCAAAGAGAGTAATTGCTGTAGTAAAATTCCTTGGATCCAACGGATTGGCTTTCCGCGGAACCGATGAGAGATATACATAATAGTATTAACTCAGGCAACTATATTAACACACTGAAAGCTTCTTGCAAAGTTCGATGCATTCATTGCTGGTCACATCGCCAAATACGCGAACAAAGGGCGCGGGAGTGTATCATATTTATCTTCCACTATTGATGATGAGTTCATCGCTGTGATCGCAGAGAAACCAACTGATACGATCGTAGCTGAAGTAAAAAAGGCAAAATATTACTCCATCAGTGTTGACTCAAGCCCAGATATCAGTCATGTAGACCAGCTTGTGGTCGTGATCCGTTATATTCACCCCCATCTACATGAACCTGTAGAACGCTTTCTTACCTTCATCCCCATTTTCTCATACACTGGGCACTCACTTACAAATGTAACACTCGAATTACTTCATAGACTAGGAATTGACTTTGGAGGCATGAGGGGACAGTGCTACGATAACGCTGCAAATATGTCTGGCAAATATAACGGAATGCAAAAGAAAGTTCTTGAACATGCCCCTCCGATGGAAAGTATTGACCGATCACCTTGGATATAAACTAGAACCAAAGAATCTCGCTGATACGCGATGGTCAGTGCACGCTCAGGTGATAAGTGCTTTGAAAGAAGGTTATGATCAGCTGGACGAAGCATTGCAGGAAATTGCAAACGACTTGCAACAAAAGCCATCTACTCGACATGAAGCTGAAAATCTATCTGGTACACTGTCCATCTGGGATACCCCACTTCTTAAAGAATTGTGGAATCAAATACTGCATCGAATCAACAGCGTCAACAAATGCCTTCAAGATGCTTCATTAGACCTTAGTGCAACATCATATCTCCTAAATTCATTGGTTGGATACTTCAAGTCATTGAGGGAACGCTTCACTGCGATTCTGTTGGATACAAATAATATTTCGCAAAAGGAAAGAAAAGATCCTTCCCGAGGGAGCTGTAGACATCAAGGTTAACATTCAACCAGCAAAATTGATTCATTCAGGATCAATGTATTTCTACCAATTATAGACCTCCTCATTGTGGAACTGATTCGTCGTACAGAGGTCTACAAGGATGTCTACTCATTGTTTGGCTTTCTGATTAATTTATGTGCGACCGCCCCAAAAGAAGAAGTTGTTGAGAGGTTCAACATTTGATATACAAATATCCTAAACACCTCAAAGACGTCCATTAAATTATTGAGGAGGTCATACATTATCGTATTTTCATGTCAGTTGTGCCTAGGGAAGAGCTGAGAATAAAGTGTACTTCTAGGAATCTCGGTGATGATAATCGTCTAAGCTTCGGCGGTGTATATCTCTATTTGTGCAACCATAGCATCGACAGCGTATTTCCCAATGTCACCATAGCATTGCGAATTTGTTTGATTATCATGTGCGCGGTAGCGACTGATAAACGATGTTTTAACTACATGAAACATATACAAAATGTACTACGCACATCAATGTCAGAGGACCGATTCACTGATGTAGCAATGATTACGATTGAGCGGGAGCTATTGGAAGAAACCGACGACAAAGAAATAGTCTTTAAATTTGTGGATCAAAAAATTCGTAAAAAAAATAAGAATCTATATTATTAAATCTGTATTTTTGTGTTTGTTTATCCGTTGTCAAGGAAAGGCCTGAACGAAAGGTAGCGGACAGGGTCCGCAAGATGCTTAATCCGGCCCGCTTACAATCTGATTGGGATAAAATACAGAGGTGTGAAATAAACACATTCGAAAAATTCCAAATGACAGATGCAGAACTAGATGTCACTACGAGTATACATGCTAAATTTGGTGTCTTAATCTCAAAAGGTGTGAACAGCAGAGCCAAAACATACATACAGTTAAAGGACAAAAGTATCCAACCATTTACCATATTGAATACTAAAAGTATATTAAACTATAATATAATTACTCTGATGTATAAAATAACTATTTTTAGTTATAAAGCAGAGAATAAGCGTGAATAAGATTCATTTATGGAGATTGAATGACATCGATTTACAAGAATATCTTAGTTACAAAGACGAATAAGAATAAAACAAAATAATTGCAATTCTGAAATGGTCGAAGAATATTATTATTAGTTAGCACAGAAAATAACCAATGCTCATTACAGCGAAACCTCTGGAATCGGGGCACTTGAATTTTGCGAAAATATTTTCTCATACAAATGAACCTCTGCAATCGGGGAAAGAGCGACAATCTGGGAATCGGAGCAAACCGTGAAAATCTAATTCTTTCAGCTCGCATAGAAATAATACTAAAATCCCCTACGCAATCGGAGCATCAATACTGAAATCAAATCGATAAATGTTTATTTTCGCAATAACTATCGAATATAACACAATATAAATGCAACATAAGTGAACAAGAAATCAATTCAATCCGCCTCTGAGGGTAAACATGTGCTACACAGAACCTACACTACCATTGCGAGAAGAATTGGCTAGTCCTTGTCGACTTCTGAAGCTTTTCTGCTGCCACCTTTTTGACCTCGTCAGCGTGTACTGCGCAGTGCGCACCACTCAGCGTCGAACTGCTTCCCCTGATCCTGAAAGAATATCTCCAGGTCGAGGAGAGCCTGGGTAGCAGCCCTTGCAGTGATGACGTGGTGTTCAGGATAAGCAATATGTAGCAGAATGAAATATTTTAACGTTACAGTGCGACTAGCAATACGAAACAATAGTATGACATAATATGAAGTACATATATACGGAAATGATGATTTTGACACAATACCACACTGAATCCACAATCGGGACGTCAGAAATTTTCACAGTATCACACATGCCTCGATTCCAAAGGTTTCACTGTACCTTGAGCTGGAGCAGGGAAATATCTTAATGGAGTAGAACTCGGATAGTAACAACTAAATTGGTTTTCCTAAGGGGGTGCGTCTTATACGAGTTCTACATCAATCAGATACTACATATTATGAAAACATTTGATAATGTCTTGAATCCAGAGGGGGTAGTAATCAAAGTATCTTAACCTATTTTTATGTCATTTTTCCTTAACACAATTAACTTTCACTTTAGATAAGATAAACTCTACAAAACTGGAAATAATCATTATCAATAAAGTAAACAAAATTATAAACAATAAACTATTTCGCTAAATAGTACAAATTATAAAGAATTCTTCAGTCAGTTAGAAGAATTGGAGACAATTAGTATTCTTCTCACACACAACAACAATGTGTCCTGTGTTGTCTAGTACTATTCCCCATGGGTAACTGAACTCCCCGATACCCTGACCTTCCTTCCCAAACTTGTGAATCTGTTCTCCTTCCTGACTAAATACGCACACACAGTGGTTATAGTAGTCACTCATAATGATGTTATGGTCTCTGTCTATGTCGAAACAGTTTGGATCGTTTGTTTGTTTGCCAACACCTCTAGTTATCAGTCTGTTGGTTAGAACGTGATCTGAATTGAACACAAACATACACGGATCACTGTTATCTAGCACCAATACTCTGTCTCTTGTAACCTTAACATCACGTGGATACACAAACAAGTCTATTCCTAGCATGGAATGGAACTTGAGTTCTTGAGTTAAGATTTGAACTCTATGATTATAGAAATCACATACATACACATTGCTATCTCTATCAGAGACATCTAGACCCAGTGGATAATTGAACTGAGCTTCTTCATTCCCTTCACTACCAACACTCTTGATTAGTTTCCCTTCTAGCTCGTACTTATTAATGCAATTAGCATAGAATTGTGTAACAAACAATTTATTCTGAGATATACAGATTCCCCATGGGTAGTACATCTTCTCACTGAACATGAAGAGATAGTCTCCGTTACTGCTAAATACTTGTACACGATTGTTGTCACAATCCGCTATGTAAATATTTCCAGTCTGGTAATGTATTGCTATACCTCTGGAACCGTGCAGCTCTCCTGGAGCTTTCTTGTCTGTAGATTTCTTACAGCAGTAAGCAGTAGGAAGGTGTTTAGCCTTGTAGTCAGGTACAACAGGCTTCACTTGAGGAGGGAAGGTGTGAGTGGGAGGTTTGTTAGTCTGACCGTTAAGCATAATACTCCCTAGCTGTTCTATGTCAGCTTCGAAATGACTGTTCCATTCAAACTCAATACTTCTGTCTGTATCGACTGATAGTTCCTCGATCTGTTTATTTATTAGTATTTCTATTCCTCGATGAGTGGCTTTAAGTTTATTAGAAGTCAGAGTGTCTGTAATTAATGATTTTGATTTATCCAAAGCTTCCAATAACTCCTGCATTTCTTCATTTTTGATATTATACTCTTTCTCGATTTCATCAATACGAGAGAGGAGGATACTCTCTCTGAGTTGTAGAGCTTCATGTGACTTCTTGAAGCAGTCTCTAATCTTACTTCTACTCTCTTTTACTTGTTCGATAAACTTTCTCTTCACTTCTACGCTAGCCATTTCTTTGTCTGTTCAATTTGATAATTCTGAATAATATCCACAAATATTTAGTTGTAATTTGAGTAATGTATAAACATACAAATAATGCCTAATATATAATAACCATCTTCCTGTAAGGAATATCAAATTTACACAAAAGAGATATTTCTAATAAAATCTAAAATCACCGTCTGTTCAGGCTGAATTTCACCAAATTAACTTTAGTGGATTATTTAAAGTTTGATATTCTATTAAGAGATAACTTATATTTAGCTTAACTCTACTATAGTACATTCCTATTTTCTGTACTATACTATAGTACAGTTTTAACTTTAAGACCAAGTTAACTAATTCAGGTTAAAGGATAATGGATTATCTTATCAAATTATTGAATTATTTATTATTCTTTATTCTTCAGGTCCAAAATTCATTTGATGTATATTTCTTTCTTTTATGTTAACCGGTATCACAAGTATATTTGCATTCATGCTATTATCTACTTTTTTGCAGTCTCGCGATGACCCTTCTTTGGTTTTTGAGAGGGTTGTACACGACCAGGTGTCTTTTTAGGATTGGAAACTATTATTTGTTTCTTAACTATATTGCGGTTTGATGCTAAGTTAGTGCCTTCATTCGGCTCGAGCAAACAGGTGAACATTTTTCTTAGCTCTAACTGAACATTCTTAGCACTTTCAGGAGTTTGAGAAGCGATTCGTGCGCCGTCTTTACATTCTGCCATTAATATTTCATAGCATTCATCTTTGGTTTTAGATGTGTTTGTTGACACTATTGGAACTATAATCTGTTTTGAAGAAAGTAGTTGGTTGAGAATTTCATTCTTTTGCTGCTTATTTTTTTATACGAAAATATGCTAATTGCTTCATTGGGCATATGGTTCAGGCTATTATCTAAGTAAATGCGGAAAATGTGACGGCAAGGGATTCCCAGCAAGTTGGAAAGAGACAACAACAATTTATGGTTCTTGTACGTCTCAATAAAACTTCATTTTGAATTATTGTTTATGACATAAGTCCTAGATCAGCTGCGTTTAACTGCTCATTGAGAATGACTTCTTGGTGATTGAGATTATCCGATGCTACTATTTTCTTCATTCTCCGATGAATTCTCTACTTGAAAAGATTTCTCGATTGAGTAATTCATAGATCTTATCATCTGTGCTTTGGCTAAGTCATAAGCAAATGGGCTCTAATGTTCTCTTAAATATGCTACAATGGGATGCTGGGATAAGAAATCTGAATGAATTCCAGTATCATTTCTAAGTATAGCTCGTGTTGCTTTTCCTTCACCTCTTTCAGAAATAGTCTGTCGATACTCATCCATTTGTTTCGCAAGTTCAGTCAATAGTGTATATCTGGTTAGAAAATGCTTAATTGCCGAGTGAACTGCTTCTGCTCTCTGGGTTGAATGTATTCCTAAAGTTAAATAAGCCCAAGTCCATCTAGCAGCACACTGTTTACGTCTGTCATATCAAACATCGAGTCACCTTTTTATGTCTTTGTACGTTTTTGCAGTCAATGAATCTTTGTTAGAATCAATTATGTCAATTAATCGATTCCTATCTAATTCAAAATCCGTGCATGAAAGTGCATCCTGCTTCTTGCAAATCGACCACCAGGATTTAACAAAATTGTTCCAATTTAGTTTCGGGTCGTTTCTCTTACTTAGAATTGGTTTAATATGTGTAAGGATATTTTGAGAGAGGTGAAAAGTATACAATAGATGTGTAGTAGTAGTTCGAACATTTTGTATTGTAGCTGCCATACCAAGGTCACCATCTGTCAATATGACATTTGGAGGTTTGGGAAACGAAACAACAAATTCGCCAAAAATCCAATTCAAAAGATTCTTCGGTTTCGTTTGATAGAAGAGAACAAGCAAGAATGATCATTTGTCCATAGGCATTGGTGGTTGTAAAAGCTCCAAACTTAAGTCCATATTTGATCGTCCCATGAGATGTATCATAGAAAACTGGATTGTTCCCTAAATTTTCAGACCACTGTTCTATGCTTCCTTGAGAACCCAAATACTTTATTGAGAGAACCATCTGAATCTGTATTCAAATTATAATACAATCCATAATTAGTTTGGTGTGAATGGAAAAATTCTGTAAAATTGGTTGCATCCAGAATTCTTTCTTCTACACTAGGGGAACATTCTTTACAAATATCATTATATTTCCAGGATATGGGTAGAGCACGTCTGTAAGCTTCACTTTCTAAAGCTTAGTTAATCTTGGATGCAGAAAATCCCGCATGTTTGAGCTTTTCTCAGAGTTCTATTAGTTCTTTAGGAATGAACCTTAGAGATGCCTGCGCCAAACTGGCTCCATGATTCACCACCAAATCATGACCTGTATGTTCCAAGTGGCCACCAGCAATGATCCATCCTTCAACACAACTGTCAATCCTAATTCTAAATGTACAACCACATTTAAGCGTAGAAGTTCTCCTCTTTTCCCCTGTTAACACAGTCTTTCCACTTCTTTGACAAACTAACACTTATTAAAACCCCTTCTTGCTAGTAGCATATATCTGTCCTCCCCAAATTAAGCTAAACGCCCTCCATCGACGTGAAGATTGTAGGCCCATGAGTCAAGGTTCGCCTTTGCTTCGTCAGCAGACTTCCATGGTCCATGGGGCATGTGCTCTGGTAAACAAACCTTTCTTATTCTCAAAATGTCATCAACAGTGCCGACGGTGTTCTTCAGTTGAAATGTTTGCATACTATTAGCACTCTCTATTGGTGTGCTGTTTAGATCAGTATCCGATTCTTCTGTGGGCTGTTCAGCTAGTCGTATTGTTGAATGAGCAGACATCCCGATGTTTGGATAGTTGTAGTCAGAATATGAGAATAACTCACACGATTTTGATAAATGTTGTGTTTCTTCTATTTCATTCGATTGAAATGGAAATTGTGGCACAAAAAGTGACCTCACAGCTGGTAGGTATGTCTGAAAATCATTATTAGGAAATGGCATTGTATAATATTCTGAGTGTATTTGATAGTTCAGCTGATTAATTAAGGGAAGATAATCGTCATGGAAGTTCATTTTAACAAGAATGTTTTTGAAAGTGACAGGAAATGATACCTATAGCATGACAATAATATGAAGTTAGATGTGTGTTTATTTGTTTAGTTTATTTGTATTTGTTATTATTATATATCTTTATCAAATCAAATATTCACTAATAAAACTGTACCATAGAAATAGTACAGAAAATAGGAATGTACAATAGTATAGTTAAGCTATAAATATTTATATAATCGAATATAGATACAGTACAACCTCTGAAATCACGGCACGAGAAATTCGCGAAATAATTTCCCATACAAATGAACCTCTGGAACCGGGGAAAGAGCGACAATCGGGGAATCGGAGCAAACTCTGAAAATCTAATTCTTTCAGCTCGCATAGAAATAATACTAAAATCCCCTCCGCAATCGGGGCATCAATACTGATATCAACTCAATAAATTTGTATTTGCGAAATAACTTTGGAATATAATACAATATAAATGCTACGTAAGTGTATAAGAAATCAATTCAATCCGCCTCTGTGGGTAAATATGTGCTACACAGAACATACACCAACATTGGGAGAAGAATTGACTAATCTTTGTCTGCTTCTGATGCTTTTCTGCCACCTTTCTGACCTCGTAAGCGTGTACTGCGCACCACTCAGCGTCGACCTGCTTCCCCAGATCCTGAAAGTATATCTCCAGGTCGAGGAGAGCCTGGGTGGCAGCCTTTGCAGTGATGACATGGTGTTCAGGATAACCAATATGGAGCTGAATGAAATGTTATAACGTTAAGGTGTGACTAGCAATACGAAACAATAGTATGACATAATATGAACTACATAAATACGGAAAATGGTGATTTTGACACAATACCACACAGAAATCCACAATCGGGGAATTTCCACAATCGGGGCGTCAGAAATTTTCACAGTATCACACATGCCTCGATTCCAGAGGTTTCACTGTATCTTGAACTGGAGCAGGAAAATAACTAAATGGAGTAGAACACGGAGAGTAACAACAAAATTGGTTTTTCCTAAGGGGTCTTATACGAGTTCTACAGTAATCAGATAGTTCGTATTGTCAAAACATTTGATAATGTCTTGAATCCAGAGAGGGTAGTGATCAAAGTATCATACTTCTATTACAAATGCATGACATAGCCTCATAGGGAGGGAGTGTATAATTCCATGAATTGTGTGTAATTGAAAGTAATGCAAGCTACAATTTCTCCTAGTTATATACTAGATAGACAAGTAAATGAATAGGAAATTGAAATACCAAAACCATAGCCAATGCCAAACTAAAGAATATCTTAAGCCAAAAAATCTAAAATTAGAACCTGTACCGACAATCTTAACCTATTTTTATGTCATTTTTCCTCAACACAATTAACTTTCACTTTAGATAAGATAAACTATACAAAACTGGAAATAATCATTATCAATAAAGTAAACAAAATTATAAACAATAAACTATTTCACTAATTAGTACAAATTATAAAGAATTCTTCAGGCAGTTAGAAGAATTGGAGACAATTATTCTTCTGACACACAACTATGTGTCCTGTGTTGTCTAATGCTATTCCCCAGGGACGATAGAACTCCCCGATACCCTGACCTTCCTTCCCAAACTTGTGTATCTGTTCTCCCTCCTGATTAAATACGTACAGACAGTGACTATCATAGTCACTCATAATGATGTTATAATCTCTGTCTATGTCGAAACATAATGGATTGATTGTTTGTTTGCCACCACCTCTAGTTATCAGTCTGTTAGTTAGAACATGTTCTGAATTGAACACAAACATACATAGATCACTCGCATCTAGCACCAATACTCTATCTCTTGTAACCTTAACATCACGTGGATACACAAACAAGTCTATTCCTAGCATGGAATGGAAATTGAGTTCTTGAGTTAAGATTTGAACTCGGTCATTATGACAATCACATACATACACATTGCTATCTCTATCAGAGACATCTAGACCCCGTGGGAAGTTGAACTGAACTTCTCCATTCCCCTGACTACCAACACTCTTGATGAATTTCCCTTCTAGCTCGTACGTATTAATGCAATGATAACTCCATTGTGTAACAAACACGTTATTCTGAGATATACAGATACCTACTGGAAGGTTCATCTTCTCACTGAACATGAAGAGATAGTCTCCGTTGCTGCTAAATACTTGTATACGATGGTTGCCACAATCCGCTATGTAAATATTTCCAGTTTGGTAATGTATTGCTATACCACTGGGACAATTAAGTTCTCCTGGAGCTTTCTTGTCTGTAGATTTCTTACACCAGTAAGCAGTAGGCAGCTGTTTAGCCTTGTAGTCAGGTACAACAGGCTTCACTTGAGGAGGAAAGGTGCGAGAGTGAGGGTTGTCAGTCTGACCGTTAAGCGTAATAGCCCCTAGCTGTCCTATGTCAGCTTCGAATTGATTGTTCCATTCAAACAAAATACTACTGTCTGTATCAGCTGATAGTTCCTCGATCTGGTTATTGATTAGTGATTCTATCCCTCGATGAGTGGCTTTAAGTTTATTAGAAGTCAGAGTGTCTGTAATTAACGATTTTGATTTATTCAAAGCTTCCAATAACTCCTGCATTTCCTCATTTTTGATATTATATTCTTTCTCGATTTCATCAATACGAGAGAGGAGGATACTCTCTCTGAGTTGTAGAGCTTCATGTGACTTCTTGAAGCAGTCTCTAATCTTACTTCTACTCTCTTTTACTTGTTCGATAAATTTTCTTTTCACTTCTACGCTAGCCATTTCTTTATCTGTTCAATTTGATAATTCTGAATAATATCTACAAATATTTAGTTGTAATTTGAGTAACGTATAAACATACAAATAATGCCTAATATATAATAACCATCTTCCTGTAAGGAATATCAAATTTACACAAAAGAGATATTTCTAATAAAATCTAAAATCTCCGTCTGTTCAGACTTAATTTCACCAAATTAACTTTAGTGGATTATTTAAAGTTTGCTATTCTATTAAATATTCATTTTATCAAAGAAAGATAAAATTGAAATTTACTAATCTTGTTAGACATTCAAAATACTAAAATCTAATTCTACGTCTCTGTTTACCACTATTTAACAAGTGGAAGCTAATCTCTAGGATAATTTTGAGATGTTCAGTAAAAGGTGTGAAAATATGCTTAATCAAATGATAAATCAGTATATATACAGTCAGGGGACAAAAGTATTCGACCACACAAATATATTGTCATAAATTGTATACTCTTTCCCGCTCCTATATATTGTGTAGTCTATATTCGTAGCTGCTATCTAGTAATTTGTATAGAATAACATATGTTTTTCAAGAATTTCAAAAAAATATTTAGATTGACACTTTTTGAAGGTGTTAATTATTAATAATTATTAGATAATTATTGATAATCAAAATATGTGGTAATTCAAAACCTATTAAGAATCTATAATTTCTGACTTGATATTTGAATTCTACGTAGGCGAGTTACCCCAGATTGAAATTTCCAATCGGATTGAGCAATTTTTACCAGAGTTATAGATGAATTTCAATTTTGTGCCATTTGTGCCACCTTTTGCCGAAGGTGGCACAAGTGGCCGCTACCGAGAGGTTATTTTGGAATTCAAGGGTTAGCATAGTCATATCATTCGAAAATATTACTTCGACTTATTCCTCCTAACTCTAGTTGATTTCCTTGTAGTGGCGCTTTTTCCTGCCACCTGTGCCACTTTTTTCAAAAAGTGGCACAAGTGGGACAAATTGAGATTCTTTTATAACTTTGGTAAAAATTGCTCAATCCGATTGGAAATTTCAATCTGGGGTAACTCGCCTACGTAGAATTCAAATATCAAGTCAGAAATTATAGATTCTTAATAGGTTTTGAATTACCACATATTTTGATTATCAATAATTATCTAATAATTATTAATAATTAACACCTTCAAAAAGTGTCAATCTAAATATTTTTTTGAAATTCTTGAAAAACATATGTTATTCTATACAAATTACTAGATAGCAGCTACGAATATAGACTACACAATATATAGGAGCGGGAAAGAGTATACAATTTATGACAATATATTTGTGTGGTCGAATACTTTTGTCCCCTGACTGTATATATAAATCTCTTTACATTCTGCCATTAATATTTCATAGCATTCATCTTTGGTTTTAGATGTGTTTGTTGACACTATTGGAACTATATTATGTTTTGAAGAAACTAGTTGGTTGAGAAGTCCAATCTTTTGCTGTTCATTTTTTTATACCAAAATATGCTAATTGCTCCTTTGGGTAAATGATTCAGGCTATTTTCTAAGTAAATGCGGAAAATGTGACGGCAAGGGATTCCCCAGCAAGTTGGAAAGAGACAACAACAATTTATTGTTGTTGTATGTCTCAATCAATGGCGTTGCCAGGAATAGTTGGAAGTGGAGGCAATTAAAATTATTTATTACACTAAACATAACAAATAACCCAATTACCAATATATTATATTACGTGTATCAGTTCATTTCTAATGAATATACTATGAATGATGTCTATAGAAATCTAATCAACACAGCACATACTAAGATAATTGTAATCTCCTATCTGCCATGGATACAAACTTAGAAATGAGGTCTTCATTATTTAGAGAAAGCAGAATTTCTTTCTCTATTGAGCAAAACATCAAAGATTCTAGACAATCTTCGCACATTGTAGACCGTAACTTAGTTTTATTCCAAGACAATTTAGAATAACTTCTTTCTGCATGGGCTGTAGTCACTAGGAGTGTGTATAATTTTCGATACATGTACGTAGCGGAGTTCTGTGTATGAATCAGGTAATTTGTTATAAACAGCAAGTAAAGGAGTGTCTTGTTGTATAAAATGCGTTGCGAGTCTCCATTCAGCTATAAAACGGTCTGGAGATATTCTTTTGTATTGATGAACAAGTTTTAGAAGATTTTCCTCTGCGTCAATGGCTTCAAAATTCCTTGGATCCAAAATGCAAAATTAAATAATTGATTGGGAAAGCTAGAATTGATCTCAGAAATCTTACTATCGACCAATGCTTCGTAAAAGTTTACTCTCAAATTATCTTTTGGTGAAAATATTATTCCAGTAGAAGGATTATTATCCCAGTATAAGGATTATTATCCCTGTAAAAGGATCATTATCCCAGTAGAAGGATTATTATCAACTCTGCAGGAAACTCTTCTTTAACGTTGGATGCTAAATTCAGTATTGAGGCCTAACTTTATCGCCAAATTCTCTGCTTTACTAAACGCATCCAACCAGACGTTTTCAGTAAGTAATCTCTGTAGTTCAATTTTTAAACGTGGATCTGTTTGTTCACCGTTAATAGATTTATTTGACAACTCTGCAATGTTTCACTTATTATATTGATAGCTAAAAGGATAGGAGTAACTGTTACAAGAGAAATTACAAAGTTGAAAGTAGATATACTCGCTAAAAGGCCAGTAGCTTGTACCTCTAGAATATCCATCTGTAGTAGCAGCACAAACATGTTCAATTGTATCCAAAACTGATTTGAATACAACTTCATTTAGTAATCGTTGACAAGAAGACACCCTGCAATTCCACCTTGTGTCGGATAGACCAACTAAGTGTAAAGGACGTTGAGCAGATTGTATCTCTCTGTCTTTCAATAAAATAACCATGTCGCTGCACACTACCTTCAATAAATGTGTATACTAATTCCACTATTCCAAAGAACTTACTTGCTTCAATGTTTCTATGATTACAAACAGAATTCACTAACACTCGATTCAGACTATGGGAATAACAATGAGTGAATAGTGCTAGTGGGTTTAACTCGCGAATTCTTGCTTGTACACCTTTGAGAATCCCGGACATGTTGCTTCCTCCGTCATAACCTTGGCCAGCTATGTCTTCAACTTGTAATCCAAGACTATTTAGTTTTATAATTAGAATATTTGTAATTGCTTTTCCAGTAGTAGTAGTAATAGGATTTCTAATAAAGCAACAAAACTCTCTGAAAATTTGCCATTTAAAGGGTTCGCATATCTGACAATGACAGTCAGCTGTTCTTTATGGGATACATCAGGTGTTTCATCCATCAACACTGCAATAATACCTGCCTCTTTAAGGTAACCAACAATTCTACTTCTGATTTCATTCCCAAATATTCGAAATCATTTCATTCTGAATTTGTGGACGAAGGTACATTTCATTCTTACCTGTGTTTTAACAGTTTCAAAATTTAATTTTTCCTAGAAACTTGCTTTACAATGCTAACCTGGGTGAATCGACGATTCAGATTTCAGATTTAATATCAGAAATTTGTTATCTGTACAATTTATATATTTTTCAAGAAGTAAAATATTTTGTAATTCATTGTACAATATTAATAGATTAAACGAAATTTAGCTCAGACATAGTTGGAGTAGTCCTGAAGTGTTTTCGATGTTGCTCTACCACTTGTAGTAGGCATTACTTTTGGACCTCGTCTTTTGAACTTCTGTTGAACTGTTGAATCAGCTGGATCCCACGTTCAGCAACATCGTTTACACAAGCCAAATGCCTAGCAAATCGTTGACCCTCTATGTAGCTTAGATCCGAGCTCCAAGTATTAACAGTTTTTTTGAGGAACGATGAGTCTAATCTTGATATCTCAAAAAATGACAGTGATGCATGAAGTTCATTAAGAGAGCCCGGTAGCTTAGTTAACAGATGTCTGCCTCGATCTTGTGCATATCTGCAACAAGCTGAACTTTGACCTCGTCATGTACATGGTTTAGGAATAGCGCTAGCGAGAGCATGAGCTATGTCAAACAATTCATATAGTTTGATTGAGCACTCTTCTTGGTTTTTAATGTCTGACAGATTGCTACGCTACATGTTTTTCGAAAGCTGTTGTTGTTGTTGTTGTTGCTTGTAGAGTTTCTCTATTTTATCGATGATATCTCTCTTAGATTTCACTGGAATCCTGTACTGGTCCCAAATCTTAATTAATTCGTCATAGGTTGTATGTGCGCTTTCCGGTTTTGTGCACTTATTTTCGCGATGTTTAATAAAAAGCGCGTAACATCACGTACACTAGGAAACTTTGCACCAATTATTTTGTAAGTAGGGAATCCGATCAACCAAACGTGTTGAGGACTGCGAGTTTTGCTGCCATAATGTCAATTTGTTAAACATTTTAAATAAGAGTCAGAATTTATACTAGTTCCGGAATATGGAGCAAACCCTGCTATTAAAACACAATAATTCCTTAGTAATTTAATCTTATTTACGAGGGAAATATGACTCAATTACTAACCACAATCTATTCTTTAGTTATTTTAGGAAGTAATCAATAGAAACTTGAAACTTGACGAACAGTAACAAATGAATCATAAAATTCAGTAATTCAAATACGAAAGTATACAAAATAACAAATTTCTGATTGTAAATCTGAAATCTGAATCGTCGATTCACCCAGTATAGGACTCTAAAGCAAGTTTCTATCAAAAAATGAAATGTTGAAATTGTTAACAAACAGGTGTAAAAATATAATTTACGGAGCCATGGAGGGACCCCTAAATCACTTCATAAATAGCTGAAAGTTTTTCCACAATATTTTATGAAATATAGAAACTTCTTAGGGGGTCCCCCATAAACCTTTAAAAATTTGAGTTTTTGGGACACCCTATTGCGCACCACTCAGCGTCGACATGCTTCCACTGATCCTGAAAGAATATCTCCAGGTCGAGGAGAGCCTGGGTAGCAGCCCTTGCAGTGATGACTTGGTGTTCAGGACAAGCAATATGTAGGAGAATTAAAAATTTTAACGTTACAGTGTGACTAGCAATACGAAACAATATCATGACATAATATGACCTACATATATACGGAAAATGGCCATTTTGACCCAATACCAAACTGAAATCCAGAATCGGGGCGTCAGAAATTTTCACAGTATCACACATGCCCCGAATCCAGAGGTTCCACTGTACCTTGAGCTGGAGCAGGGAAATAACTAAATGGAGTACAACTCGGATAGTAACAACTAAATTGGTTTTCCTAGGGGAGTGCGTCTTATACTAGTTCTACAGCAATCAGACACTACGTAGTGTCAAAACATTTGACAATGTCTTGAAGCCAAAGGGGGTAGTAATCAAAGTATCATATTTGTATTACAAATGCGTGTCATAGCCTCATAGAGAAGGAGTGTGTAATTCCATCAATTGTGTGTAATTGAAAGTAATGCAAGCTACAATTTCTCCAAGTTAGATACTAGATAGACAAGTTAATGAATAGGAAATTGATGAAATACCAAAACCATAGCCAATGCCAAACTAAAGAATATCTTAAGCCAAAAAATCTAAAATTAGAACCTGTACCGACAATCTTAACATATTTTATGTCATTTTTCCTCAACACAATTAACTTTCACTTTAGATAAGATAAACTATACAAAACTGGAAATAATCATTATCAATAAAGTAAACAAAATAATAAACAATAAACTATTTCACTAATTAGTACAAATTATAAACAATTCTTCAGTCAGTTAGAAGAATTGGAGACAATTAGTATTCTTCTGACACACAACTATAATGTGTCCTGTGTTGTCTAGTACTATTCCATATGGAAAATAGAACTCCCCGATACCGTGACCTTTCTCCCCAAACTTGTGTATCTGTTCTCCCTCCTGATTGAATACGTACACACAGTGATCATAGCAGTCACTCATAATGATATTATAATCTCTATCTATGTCGAAAAAGTCTGGATTGTTTGTTTGTTTGCCATCCCCGCAAGTTATCAGCCTGTTGATTTGAACGTGATAGGAATTGAACACAAGCATACACGGATCACTTCTATCTAGCACCAATACTCTGTCTCTTGTAACCTTAATGTCAAGTGGAGCCTTAAACAAGTCTATTCCTAGCATGGAATGGAACTTGAGTTCTTGAGTTAAGATTTGAACTCTATTATTCCTAATATCACAAACATACACATTGCTACTTCTATCAGAGACATCCAGACCGCATGGATTGTTGAACTGAGCTTCTCCATTCCCTTGACTACCAACACTCTTGATTAGTTTCCCTTCTAGCTCGTACTTATTAATGCAATAACCATAGAATTGTGTAACAAACACTTTATTCTGAGTTATACCGATACCATATGGTAGGTTCATCTCCTCACTGAACATGAAGAGATAATCTCCGTTACTGCTAAATACTTGTACACGATTGTTGTCACAATCCGCTATGTAAATATTTCCAGTTAGGTAATGTATTGCTATACCTCTGGAACCGTGCAGCTCTCCTGGAGCTTTCTTGTCTGTAGATTTCTTACAGCAGTAAGCAGTAGGAAGGTGTTTAGCCTTGTAGTCAGGTACAACAGGCTTCACTTGAGGAGGGAAGGTGTGAGTGGGAGGTTTGTTAGTCTGACCGTTAAGCATAATACTCCCTAGCTGTTCTATGTCAGCTTCGAAATGACTGTTCCATTCAAACTCAAAACTACTGTCTGTATCAGCTGATAGTTCTTCGATTTGTTTATTTAGTAGTGATTCTATTCCTCGATGAGTGGCTTTAAGTTTATTAGAAGTCAGAGTGTCTGTAATTAACGATTTTGATTTATTCAAAGCTTCCAATAACTCTTGCATTTCCTCATTTTTGATATTATACTCTTTCTCGATTTCATCAATACGAGAGAGGAGGATACCCTCTCTGAGTTGTAGAGCTTCATGTGACTTCTTGAAGCAGTCTCTAATCTTACTTCTACTCTCTTTTACTTGTTCGATAAACTTTCTTTTCACTTCTACGCTAGCCATTTCTTTGTCTGTTCAATTTGATAATTCTGAATAATATCTACAAATATTTAGTTGTAATTTGAGTAAATGTATAAACATACAAATAATGCCTAATATATAGGGTTAGGCATAAGTTCTGCAACAAACTTTAAATTAAGCTAGAGGTTCTGCGAATGGTTTTAGGTGAATATTTGTTTATCATATTTATCTTCAATATCTTTTTAAACAATATTTAGAGTATTGAGTCCGACTAGAAAATTTTTTTTGAGTTATGGACAAAGAAGCAAAACGGTCATTGATAATCTTGTATCATAATGAAGGCAAGTCAGCTTCCGTAATATCAAAAAAACTGTCCATAAACAGATGGATAGTCTACCGTACAATCAAACGTTACAAGGAGACTGGCAGTACCCAGGACAGGTTCAGAAAAGATAGACCTCGTTCTGTTCGTACTCCTGCTGTTAGGAAGCTCGTCCGGGAAAGGATCAGGAAGAATCCTGTCAGAAGCATCCAAGGCATGGCAAAAGACTTCAATATTTCAACCAGAAGTATGGGGAGGATAGTAAAAGAGGATTTAGGCTTGAAATGCTACTAATTTTGAGAGGTGCAGTTACTTTCTGAGGTGAATAAGAGGCGTAGGTATGAAAAATGTCTGATTCTGAGAAAAATGCTCACTGGTGGCACGCACCAGAGCATTGTGTTCTCCGATGAGAAGATTTTTACCGTAGAAATGGCATATAATCGCCAAAACAGTCGAATTCTTGGTCCAGATCAAAAGTCTATATCGTCATCAATACGCACAATCATAAGAACTCAGAAACCTGCATCGGTCATGGTTTGTGGAGCAATTACCTCTGATGGTCGGACACCTCTGGTGTTCATTGACAAAGGGGTGAAAACTAACAAAGAGGTGTATGTAGAGAGCATTTTAGAGAACGCATAGAAGCCTTGGGCTGGTGAGCACTACAATGGCGCGCATTGGGTGTTCCAGCAAGATTCCGCTCCCTCCCACAAAGCCAAAATGACATCTGAGTGGTTGAAACTCAATGTACCGGAATTTATATCAACTGAAGAATGGCCGGCCTCTTCTCAAGATCTAAACCCTATGGATTTCTGTATATGGTCCATCTTAGAGTCAGGGTATGTGCAAAGCCTCACAAGAATGTCGAAAGTCCGAAGTCTTCCTTGAGAAGAGAGTGGGATTTAATCAGTGAGGACGTGTTGCGTGCTGCTGCCGATAATTGCTATAAGCGATTGAGCCTATGTATCGCAGCAAAGAGCAATACATTCGAAGAGCTAGATGAATTTCGTATCCTTAGTATGTATATTCACTAATTCATTACGAATTTCAACTACTATTATGGTAAAATAAGAAAGATACTAGTTTATACTTGTTGCACAACTTATGCCTAACCCTGTATAATAACGATCTTCCTGTAAGGAATATCAAATTTACACAAAAGAGATATTTCTAATAAAATCTAAAATCTCCGTCTGTTCAGGCTTAATTTCACCAAATTAACTTTAGTGGATTATTTAAAGTTTGCTATTCTATTAAATATTCATTTTATCAAAGAAAGATAAAATTGAAATTTACTAATCTTGTTAGACATTTAAAATGCTAAAATCTGATTCTACGTCTCTGTTTACCACTATTTAACAAGTGGAAGCTAATCTCTAGGATAATTTTGAGATGTTCAGAAAAAGGTGTGAAAATATTGTTAATCATATGATAAATCAGTATATATACATGTTACAGTCAATGTGTAAAATCAGTCAATTTACAAATTGACTGGAAATTTCAGTCAATTTGTAAATTGACTGATTTTACACATTGACTGTAACATGTATATATATATATATATATATATATTTAATAGAATGTATTGACCAATAGAATTACAGTCTACATCAATACAAATACATTACAGAGCTAATTAAATTACAAACACTCCACCAGAACTAATTTTATATATTTATGTATAATTATATAACCCTACAATCTGATTGGGATAAAATACAGAGGTGTCAAAGGTGTCAAAATAGAGTTATCTGCATCAGCCAACGGCCTCCTTGCAAGTTTGCTGGGTCTTCCCACATGGGACAAATTCCTTTCTTGAATACGGAATTGTTGCAGTTGTTAGGGAGACGGTCTGGAGGCTTTATGTACGTAAAAGAAATAGTTTCAAACAAAATTTTATAATCAGAATCTACAAATATTAGAAAATAAGTTATAGATCAAAACTATTATTATTTTGCCCCAGTTATAAATCTAAATACTGAAATTTGAAATGTGCATATGGAACATATTGTAGATTAGTGCACATCTCCTTTCCCTGGACATTTCGTTCCTGGACATTTCGTTCCTGGACATTTTGTTCCCTGGATATTTCTTGAAGGAAGATTCCTCCTTTTCAATTGTAGGGTTGATTTCCTAACATTAGAATTAGATTTCAATAAAAAGTCATTACTATAACGCTTAGCCTATTGTTGGCAGGTTATTGTTCTTTTGGGAACAAATTAATTTTGTTCTAAGGTATCAAATGGCGTACATGGAATTTTATATGCTCTACAATTCCCATGGCCACTCCAAATGTTGTGATTGAAATTCTGAAATCAAGTAGAGGCAAAGAAAAGGTTTACATAGATGGTTATTTGTATACTCTAACTAAGTCTTGTTATCCGTACTTATATTGGCTCTGTGAAAAACGTGCAACTTGTAAAGCCCGTGTTTCTACCGAAGAGGGAGTTGTGATAAAACCTGAGAGCAGATCTGTTATTTACTCATCTAACACCCATGGACCAAATCCTGTGCGAGGTGAGATGATTAAAGGTATCTCTCAAATGAAAGAGCGCGCATTGAATTCTGAAACCAACACCAGGTCCATACTTGCTAGTGGATTAGGATCAATGAATGAGTCAACTATAGCAGCACTACCAAAATTTGATTCAATAAAACGGACAATCCGTCGCACCAGATCCAGTGGTGAGAATTTTGATAACTCTGCTACGGCTACAGAAATTATTATCCCTAAAAACTATAAAGTAACCTCAAAAGGACAGCAGTTCTTGCTATATGATTCAGGCATACATGAGACCAACAGACTGCTAGTATTTGGCACTCATCAAATGCTCAACCTTTTACGGAACACAAGTAATTGGTATGCAGATGGTACATTCAAAGTTGTTCCCATTCAATTTTCCAGTTATACACAATTCATTGCGAGAAAGATGGATACATCATTCTATGCATATATGCACTGATGTTAAACAAGCTTCAATCTACATATGATGAACTACTCAAAAAGTTAAAAGAGATCGAACCTGAAATAGATCCGTCATCCATTATGGTAGATTTCGAAAAAGCTTCAATCAATACTCTAGAAGAAAATTCCTTAGCTGTTATATCTGCTTGTTTGTTTCATCTGTCGCAGAGCATTCATCGTCAAATACAGTCGATAGGGTTGGCTACACTATATCTCGAAGATGAGGAATTTGCAATACAAATGAAGATGTCAGTAAGTCTAGCTTTAGTGCCGGAATTTGAAGTCATTGATTGCTTCACAATATTGATGGGTAATTTCCCGGAATCAGGTAAAGAAGTAGCTGAATATTTTGAAGTTAATTATATCGGGAAGAGACGTGAAGATCAAAGTAGACGAATACCACGCTTTCCAATTCGAATTTGGAATATGTTTACACGAGTAAGATCCAGATTACTCCGAACAAACAATTCAGTAGAAAGATAGCATAATGCCTTTAAATCAGATATGACTTGTTCACACCCAAGTTTTGTAAAGCTCTTAATGCACCTGCAACGTGAGCAATCTCTACAAGGAGGCAACTCTAGTCAGATGGGAGACTGGTGAAGTGCCAAGAACTCAAAGCACAGTGAATCTAGAAATCTCAGAATCCTGAGACTAGTTAAAGACTACGAGAATAGAGAGATTCTAACATATCTAAGAGGAATGGCGCACAACTTTGATTTCTAATATGAACATTACACATATTTTACATTAATACTTCACGCCTTGTCTTAAAATACAAATTATAAGAACTTAAATTAACAAATTCTATCATTACTTTTAATAAAAATCTTGAATATTGGATACGTAATTGGCAACGAAATGTCCGGGAACCAAAAGTCCAGGGAACAAAATGTCCAGGGAACCAAATTTCAAGAACCAAATGTCCGTTTCCCCATATTGTATCTTAGTGGATCTTGTAACCAGGGGGCAATGGATCCCTCGGTCGTCCACGAACGACAGCAGGGGGTCTACAGGAAGTTTGAAATTGGTATAGGACAGGAGTGCTAAGTATAAAAGTAAAAGAACGTAATATTACCTGAAACAAGACCAAAAACCTAAAATAGTAGTAAATGAAATAATTTTTTGAAAACAATCTCCACAGTCTTTGGTAGAGTCTTGCTGGAAGAACCATAGAGTCCATTCATCTGCAGTGGATGAATTGGATTAGAAGTCAGCTGTTCTCCAGCAGTGATATCAGTTTGTTTGTTCTCATCTGATGATAATGGTTCTTTATGTAATGTCTCTACTTGAGTAGCCAAACTGTAATATAAATAAATAAAATATGAATTATCAAGTCTTAACCTATTTTTATGTCATTTTTCCTTAACACAATTAACTATCGGTTTAGATAAGATAAACCCTACAAAACTGGAAATAATCATTATCAATAAAGTAAACAAAATAATGAACAATAAAATATTTCGCTAATTAGTACAAATTATAAAGAATTCTTCAGTCAGTTAGAAAAATTGGAGACAATTAGTATTCTTCTCACACACAACTATAATGTGTCCTGTGTTGTCTAATGCTATTCCATATGGACAATAGAACTCCCCGATACCCTGACCTTGCTTCCCAAACTTGTGTATCTGTTCTCCCTCCTGATTGAATACGTATACACAGTGATTATAGTAGTCACTCATAATGATGTTATAGTATCTGTCTATGTCAAAACAGTATGGAATGTTTGTTTGTTTGCCACCACCTCTAGTTATCAGTTTGTTGGTTAGAAAGTGATCTGAAGTGAACACAAACACACACGGATCACTCCCATCTAACACTAATACTCTGTCTCTTGTAACCTTAACATCACGTGGATACTTAAACAAGCCTATTCCTAGCATGGAATGGAACTTGAGTTCTTGAGTTAAGATTTGAACTCTGTCATTATAACAATCACATACATACACATTGCTATTTCTATCAGAGACATCTATCCCCTGTGGATAGTAGAACTGAACTCCTCCATTCCCTTTACTACCAACACTCTTGATTAGTTTCCCTTCTAGCTCGTACTTATTAATACAATTACCACTATATTGTGTAACAAACACTTTATTCTGAGATATACAGATACCCCATGGGTTGTTCATCTTCCCACTGAACATGAAGAAATAGTCTCCGTTACTGCTAAATACTTGCACACGATTGTTGCCAAAATCCGCTATGTAAATTTTTCCAGTCTGGTAATGTATTGCTATACCTCTAGGATAATTCAGTCCTCCTGGAGCTTTCTTGTCTGTAGATTTCTTACAGTAGTAAGCAGTAGGTAGCTGTTTAGCCTTGTAGTTAGGTACAACAGGCTTTACTTGAGGAGGGAAGGTGGGGTTGAGAGATAGGTTAGTCTCACTGTTAAGCATAATACTCCCTAGCTGTTCTATGTCAGCTTCGAATTGGTTGTTCCATTCAAACTCAATGCTATTGTCTGTATCAGCTGATAGTTCCTCGAGTTGTTTATTTATTAGTGATTCTAGTCCTCGATGAGTGGCTTTAAGTTTATTAGAAGTCAGAGTGTCTGTAATTAACGATTTTGATTTATTCAAAGCTTCCAATAACTCCTGCATTTCTTCATTTTTGATATTATACTCTTTCTCGATTTCATCAATACGAGAGAGGAGGATACTCTCTCTGAGTTGTAGAGCTTCATGTGACTTCTTGAAGCAGTCTCTAATCTTACTTCTACTCTCTTTTACTTGTTCGATAAAGTTTCTTTTCACTTCTACGCTAGCCATTTCTTTGTCTGTTCAATTTGATAATTCTGAATAATATCTACAAATATTTAGTTGTAATTTGATTAAATGTATAAACATACAAATAATGCCTAATATATAATAACCATCTTCCTGTAAGGAATATCAAATTTACACAAAAGAGATATTTCTAATAAAATCTAAAATCTCCGTCTGTTCAGGCTTAATTTCACCAAATTAACTTTAGTGGATTATTTAAAGTTTGCTATTCTATTAAGAGATAACTTATATTTAGCTTAACTGTACTATAGTACATTCCTATTTTCTGTAATATACTATTGTACAGTTTTAACTTTAAGACCAAGTTAACTAATTCAGGTTAAAGAATAATGGATTATCTTATCAAATTATTGAATTATTTATTATTCTTTATTCTTCAGGTCCAAAATTCATTTGATGTATATTTCTTTCCTTTATGTTAACCGGTATCACAAATTAGATTAGTTAATTAATCTGCTATTACTGGAAAAAGACAAATCTAGTATTGATTTCGGGCAAAATGTATCGTTAATATCGGACAATTATAGTATGTCGAAATTCGAGCAATCTCATTTCGCAGCCCTCCCCTCCTCCAAGAATACAACTGCCCGTACGCCTATGATTACGTGTATTTGAGTTCAAATTGCACCAGACTCAACCTCAGAGCAGACAAAATACACAACTCAGAGTCCTTTACTGGCGCTAAACTTGTCTATATCGGCCTCTTTGGCAAAGTCCCTTTAGTGGCCGGTATAGACAAGTTCGATTGTAGATGATTCTTGGCAATATTCTGCTGATTCTACCGATAAGAAGTAATGTACGATTCATTCTTTAGAAAAGCATTCCCAAATAGTCTATACTCTTAACAATCTCTATCACTCTTCCAGTAGCTACTGCTGGTGTAGAAATAAGCCTCAGTAAGTTAAAGATGATAAAACATAACTAAAATCAACTATGCGTCAAGAAAGGCTTGAAAGCCTTGTTCTTCTTTCTATAGAACATGAAATAGCTGATTTCTTGAACTATGGTGAAGTACCATATTACAGGAAATATCCGCTCCATGAAAAGACGCCAATTGGAGGTGAACATTTTCAAATACATCAAATTGTTGTCCATAAATAGTTATACAGTGGGACGAGTGTTATCTTAGCAGCCGATTCAGAAACGTACCTTGGTTAGAGAAAAGGTCATAAAATTGTTCCATATAATCCAACTGTCGATACATATACGTATATACTTACATTTGTGATTTTGACGCAATCAATTTTACATATTTAGATGAGATTTCACAAAATATTCAAGATTCATTTATACAAAATATTTATTGTTTCACTAATAATCTTGTTGGTAAATATATAATTTTCGCTGCCATAAATTGAAACCAACGATTGGGTTGCTTTAAATAATAAATTAGAGATAGTACGGGCTGGTAATGATTACATAAATTCTGAATATATAAACCATTTGAAGTTGGCTCCTTTAATAATTGATCAAAACTTGATCCATTACCCGAAAACCCAGCCCAACGAGTTCCAGTAGGGCCCAAAAACACCCAAATATCTATATTAAATAACAACGAAGCTGCAAATACCTTTAAGTCAGTAGCCCATTTCCCAACCTTATTCATCCCCATTTTATTTACCCAATCCTGAATATTCCTAAAATTCCCTTGAGTAAACATAATTAGTACGCAAAAAACGCATTACAACTCGCACTTAATTTACCAAACATGCTTTCAACGATAATTGCCCGTAATTCTTTATGATATAGGTTTTACTACCTGTTGTCGGATAAGAAATAGTAGAAAATAACAGTTTCCATCACCTGATGTTGTTTCTGTTATTCCGGGATTATATACATATAATCCTTCACCATTATCAATTAAATTATCTAAAGAATAGACAATCTGATTACTATAATGTAGTTTCCATTTCTTACAGGTAGCGATTTGCCATTCAATGTGTGGTGGACGAAGGCTTGGTATAATATATCGTATTATACTTGACTCTACCAATTCTTCATCAGTAATAATTGACGGAGTATTAATTTCTGATGATTTGCAAATCATATGTAACGTAGACAACTTCTGACGCTTAATAGGAATTAATTTATCTTTTACTACAGTTTATCTCTATTCAATTGAGGAAATTCATATGTTTTCGACTTCAAATAGCCACAATGCTGTTTCTTTCTCCTGGAGCATTCTTCACTATATTTTTCTCCTGAAATATCTCTTATTCGCTTACGACCTTTAAAATTTTATTAGCTCTGGGATGAAAAGCAAAATTGAAAGCGGTAATTCTACTAGTTATACCGGGATATAATACTCTAATGAATCTCCAGGCCTCAAATTTGATTTCGAATTCAAAATATCTAATTTAACTATACCCATACAGTTCTCTACAATGGCGTTACTATAATACGAATAATTATTTCCAACTGAAACACTGTGGGGGCCTAATATAATACCACTCAATAATGGCAGAATAGGTAAGTAGTAAGTTAAAATATATTCTATAAGGCGAGGATAATAGCAAGGATTCGAATCAAATGCTTTGGTGTGATCATTGTTGATAGCATTTTCACATTGTTTACTTATATATGCAAAATGTTTTGCCAAAGGGAGATCTGTCTCTTAGGGTCTTACCATCCTTAATATCGATGGGATCATTATCACTACCCTCATCGTATAAACTTTCATTTGTATCATCTAAATCAGAATAACTGTCACTAATATAATACTCTAATGTTTTAATATCGGTTAATACATGTTCATTCATATATTTACTCTTAAACACATAACACAAGGAAGTAAACACATAACTTATTTGAGTAATATTAGTAAAACGCACCAGATATCCAAAGGAATACGAAAACAACTTTCTCACTTCTTTATTTAACTTAAATTTCCTATTAATGTGAAAGCCAATGCCATGCCTTATATGGGCAGAACATAAATGGAGAATCAATTTTAATTCTAGTTCCTGATTGACAGAATTTGTATCCACTCTATTCCAACATTTATCAAGATATGTATCGATGTCACATTTAAGAAAAGCATTACACACACTATGAATTAACGCCCAGCTGAAAACTATCTCAATATGTCCTATCTTAATATTATAATCTAATACTTTCTTTGCATCAAGATACCATTCGTGTAGAAAATAACTAATCTCAGTGCTAGTATGACCAGAACTGATCATCTCTGCCAGAGGTACGGGACTGGTAGAACAAGTTGGATGTTGTACTGTGAGAGCACATTAAAATACTTTGTGCTGAGAAGGTTCAATCTTTCGAATGATTGAGTCAGTAGCATCTAAGTGAAGAATTATGCTTTTATCTTTAAAACATTTTAATATTTTAATTTGGTCTTCAGTATATAAATGAATAATAAAGGGGTTACGTCCTAATGATTGAATGTACCCTCTAACATTACGCGTCTGAGGGGAACCATGTGCTACACAGAACCCACACTAACATTGCGAGAAGAATTAGCTAATCATTGTCTGCGTCTGAAGCTTTTCTGCAACCTTTCTGACCTCGTCAGCGTGTACTGCGCACCACTCAGCGTCGACGTGCTTATCCTGAACCCGAAAGAATATCTCCAGGTCGAGGAGAGCCTAGGTGGCAGCCCTTGCAGTGATGACGTGGTATTCAGGATAAGCAATATGTAGCAGAATGAAATATTTTAACGAAACAATAGTATGACATAATATGAACTACATGTATACGGAAAATGGTCATTTTGACACAATACCACACTGAAATCCACAATCGTGGAAATTCCACAATCGGGTGGTCAGAAATTTTCACAGTATCCCACATGCCACGATTCCAGAGGTTTCACTGTCCCTTGAGCTGGAGGAGGGAAATAACTAAATGGAGTACAACTTGGATAGTAACAACTAAACTGGTATTCCTAAGGAGGTGCGTCTTATACGAGTTCTACAGCAATCAGATACTACGTATTATGAAAACATTTGATAATGTCTTGAATCCAAGGGGGTACTAATCAAAGTATCATGTTTGTATTACAAATGCGTGTCATAGCCTCATAGGGAGGGAGTGTGTAATTCCATCAATTGTGTGTAATTGAAAGAAATACAAACTCCAATTTCTCCTAGTTAGATACTAGATAGACAAGTAAATGAATAGGAAATTGAAGAAATACCAAAACCATAGCCAATGCCAAACTAAAGAATGTTTTAAACCCAAAAATCTAAAATTAGAACCTCTACCGACAATCTTAACCTATTTTTATGTCATTTTTCCTTAACACAATTAACTTTCACTTTAGATAAGATAAACTCTACAAAACTGGAAATAATCATTATCAATAAAGTAAACAAAATTATAAACAATAAACTATTTCACTAATTAGTACAAATTATAAAGAATTCTTCAGGCAGTTAGAAGAATTGGAGACAATTATTCTTCTGACACACAACTATGTGTCCTGTGTTGTCTAATGCTATTCCCCAGGGACGATAGAACTCCCCGATACCCTGACCTTCCTTCCCAAACTTGTGTATCTGTTCTCCCTCCTGATTAAATACGTACACACAGTGATTATCGTAGTCACTCATGATGATGTTATAGTCTCTGTCTATGTCGAAACATAATGGATTGATTGTTTGTTTGCCACCACCTCTAGTTATCAGTCTGTTAGTTAGAACATGTTCTGAATTGAACACAAACATACACAGATCACTCGCATCTAGCACCAATACCCTATCTCTTGCAACCTTAACGTCACGTGGAGCCTTAAACAAGTCTATTCCTAGCATGGAATGGAACTTGAGTTCTTGAGTTAAGATTTGAACTCTGTCATTATAACAATCACAAACATACACATTGCTACTTCTATCAGAGACATCCAGACCGCATGGATTGTTGAACTGAGCTTCTCCATTCCCTTGACTACCAACACTCTTGATTAGTTTCCCTTCTAGCTCGTACTTATTAATGCAATTACCACTCCATTGTGTAACAAACACTTTATTCTGAGATATACAGATACCAAATGGTCGGTTCATCGTCTCACTGAACATGAAGAGATAGTGTCCATTATTGCTAAATACTTCCACACGATGGTTGCTACAATCCACTATGTAAATATTTCCAGTTTGGTAATGTATTGCTATACCTGTGGGACAATTCAGTCCTCCTGGAGCTTTCTTGTCTGTAGATTTATTACAGCAGTAAGCAGTAGGCAGCTGTTTAGCCTTGTAGTCAGGTACAACAGGCTTCACTTGAGGAGGGAAGGTGTGAGTGGGAGGTTTGTTAGTCTGACCGTTAAGCATAATACTCCCTAGCTGTTCAATGTCAGCTTCGAATTGGTTGTTCCATTCAAACTCAATACTTCTGTCTGTATCGACTGATAGTTCCTCGATCTGTTTATTTATTAGTATTTCTATTCCTCGATGAGTAGCTTTAAGTTTATTAGAAGTCAGAGTGTTTGTAATTAACGATTTTGATTTATTCAAAGCTTCCAATAATTCCAGCATTTCCTCATTTTTGATATTATACTCTTTCTCGATTTCATCAATACGAGAGAGGAGGATACTCTCTCTGAATTGTAGAGCTTCATGTGACTTCTTGAAGCAGTCTCTAATCTTACTTCTACTCTCTTTTAATTGTTCGATAAACTTTCTTTTCACTTCTACGCTAGCCATTTCTTGTCTGTTCAATTTGATAATTCTGAATAATATCTACAAATATTTAGTTGTAATTTGAGTAATGTATAAACATACAAATAATGCCTAATATATAATAACCATCTTCCTGTAAGGAATATCAAATTTACACAAAAGAGATATTTCTAATAAAATCTAAAATCTCCGTCTGTTCAGGCTTAATTTCACCAAATTAACTTTAGTGGATTATTGAAAGTTTGCTATTCTACTAAGGCCATATAAAACAAATTACTTGTTTCTCATCCCTTTTTTTCTGCGAAATAGGGGCGGCATCTTATTTTTAATTTTTGCTTAGCATAATTTCACTAATATGTATCTATGAAATTTAGAAGAGTAAAATTGAAAAAACTGGAACTCTCAAGTAGGGTAGGTGAGATAGCTTATAATTATACGCAGAAAAAACAATCAGTAAAATACACTGTGTTTAACCAAATTATTAAGAATTACCAACGTTTTGTTACGTTATGCTTATTGTGGTTATACTACAATAATCAATATTATTCAAATGCGATTAATCTATAATTCTATATAAGAATAATGATAAAAAATAATAATAATAAAAATGTAGTGCACACCCCAGGGCTGATTTTTGCCATACAGGGAGGGGTATTTGGGCCTGACTCGGACAGGTTTGAGTCTTGGACGAAAATTCATGCCTGACGAAATTATGATGCCATTGCCACCTTTTTGGATCTTCGAAAAATTACCTGATTAGGCACACTGCTCAGCGGCCTAGCAAGCGAAGGGCGCTAGTGTTAAATAATTAGCTTGTTTCGAAGATGCTCATTTGCGAATATAAGTATTAAATAAAGATATGTATTAAAATAAAAATTGCCGAGGAGGGAGATGAAATGGGTCGGGCGGGGATGATAAACAAGTATAGTATTGTATATGGTCCAAATAATCATTTTATCAAAGAAAGATAAAATTGAAATTTACTAATCTTGTTAGACATTTAAAATACTAAAAATCTAATTCTACGTCTCTGTTTACCACTATTCAACAAGTGGAAGCTAATCTCTAGGATAATATTGGGATGTTCATAAAAAGATGTGAAAATATGCTTAATCATATGATAAATCAGTTTATATATATGTTACACGCAAATCGTGAAAATGCCCATTTCATGTATTGGGCAAACAAATTGCTCAATGGGTGAAATGGGCAATTGTATTGTCCATTTCATTGAATAGATATTTGGTTACTCATTTCATGTAATGGTCTTTTCAAATTATTGCACACTTCATGAAATGTGCAATGCTGTTGTCTTAGTAACATGTTATTCATAAATAATCAATTTTAACACCAATTATGATTACACTCTTCCTTATTGAATATAATGTTGTCCTAATAACACGTAGTTATGAGTGCATATCAAAGCATTCTTCATTTATAAATGATCTCAATTCGGGAACATCAATGCTTTCGTTTTTCTTTTTGGTGAATTAATCATAGATATGGAGGAGATAGTGGCAGAAAATCAAACTCTATGGGATAAGAATTATGAAAAATACGTCGTCGATGTCTTGAGACGTGGAAAAACGGGAAAATCTCTTCCAAGAGAATGTTACAATATATTGAATGTTTATTCCTTAGTATCTATTGGATCTGTTGCTAAGGTTACTAAGCGGAATGGAAAATACATGGCAACAAAAGAGGAAGTTATTAATATAATATTTTCTATGCATATCGCAACAGGCCATGGAGGTGAAAAGAAAACTCACAAAAAGATACAAGATAAATTTGCCAATATCCCGCGTTACCTTGTCCAGGAATATATAAAACGTTGCGAAAGATGTGTAGAGAAGAGAGCAAGACGAGAGACTGCTTCTGACGTAGTTATACGTCCTCTAACAGTGAAAGACTTAAATGAACGTGGCCAGGTGGATCTTGTTAATATGCAAACAATCCAAGATGGTAATTTCAGATTTATATTACATTACATGGAATATCTAACAAAATTCCATGTTATTCGTCCTCAACAAAGAAAAACAGCTACAGAAGTTGCAAATCAATTGCTTTTGATTTCCCGAGACTTTGGTGCACCAAATATCTTACAATCAGATAATGGTCGTGAATTTACGGGACAAGTGATTCAAGAACTTTCAACTCTTTGGCCAGAACTTTTTCTTGTGAATGGACGTCCACGTCATCCCCAAAGTCAAGGATCAGTCGAGCGGAGCAATGGTGACATGAAGACTCAATTGATGGCTTGGATGCGAGATAATAGTACATCCAAATGGAGCTATGGGATCCGTTTTGTGCAATGGTCTATGAACACTTCATATCATGAAGCAACAGGAATGGAACCGTATAAAGCAATGACTGGTAACAGACCACGTTGTGGATTGAAAAGTATTCTACCAACAGATTTTCTCGATAAAATATTTACAGGTATATTGGAGGAAGATCTTGAAATTCAAATCTGTGAAGTTGAAAACGGAGATGTTAATTCTAATAATCCAGAAACTATAGTTTCACCTGGTAATGACAATCCTGATGCTGAAAGTAATCATCTACCCCCCTCAATGGCAGAATCTTCACTGGACAATGAAAGAACTCATCTACTCCAATGGCAGAATCTTCACTGGCGAATGAAAGTATTCATTTATTTCCATGTACCACAACTCCACTAGGTAATGACAGTGCTGAAGAGATTCTTAGTGATTTAATACGAGGAAAAGATCCAGAATTGCATCATACAAATGTTTCTAATTCTCTACTCTCGGACTTTAGAGGAAATGATAGCCATCCGGCAAGACGTGCACGAATAGAAGCTTGCAAAGGTATCCAAAAACAAGCCAAAAAAATGATTGCACGCAGTACTCGCACCCTGCGTCCTCTTCGTATCGGTGATAGTGTTGCTGTGCCTGTATCCCAGTTTGATCGAAGCAAAGGTGATCCACCAAATATAATTGGGATTGTTTGGGAATTTGATCAGAGAGGTTATCAAATAGGAACTAGAACTGCAAAATAAGAGGCCAACTTGCAAGAAATCAAGTCGAATTTATCAAATTTACTGGACAGAATTCGGAACACATACCAGATGAAGAATTATCGATTCGCGAAATTGTTCGAGTACAGAGCATATGTGGTGGTCAGGGATTTCGCAGATGTCATTGCAAGAGCAATTGTTTAACAAAACGTTGCTCTTGTTTAAAGGCAGGGCTAATATGCAACAGTGCTTGTCATGGGAAAGGATCATGTGACAACATAGATTAGTACGTATTGAAAACAGACAGACTAAGTTGTTTTCTCAAGTTATTTCCTAAATATTTTCTCACTTCTTATTCATATAATTTGTTTTTTCATCATGTTTCCTCATAGAATTATAAGTGCATATTCTCGAAAATCTTTAGATAAACAGCATTGCACATTTCATGAAGTGTGCAATAATTTGAAAAGACCATTACATGAAATGAGTAACCAAATATCTATTCAATGAAATGGGCAATTTCACGATTTGCGTGTAACACATATACAGAATAGGAGATTTTTCTTAAGAAGTGGAAATTTCTATGAGTTTTATTAAATAATTTTTAAAATGCGACGTCATCATAATATGTGATGACGTCATGTCCAGAAATCTAAAAGCCATAGAAGAAATTTGGTTGCCCCATTCGATTCCTCGGATACGATAACCTATTTGCAAATAATACATCGCATATGGCTATCTGGTAATAGAATACCTATTCTTTACTAACTCTCATTTTACACCGCTGCGGTGTGCATTCAAATCATGTTAAGCTATTAGCCAATATTTAACCTGTCAGAACACCGAATACTCTATTCAAACCAAGAATTTCCGAGTATACGTTTGTGTCTAAATTTGACCAATAGTGATTGATTCAAGGACATCGTATCTAAAGCTTTGTTGTAGGCCGTTAAGGGTGGCCTGATGACTATACACAATAGCCAACGAACCATCTCTATGGCGTATTATAGCTAGTGTGAGAAATTAGTAAGGGGTCCTATTTCACTGGATTGGTTTCCGATATGCTAGCGATATACTTACCTCAGAGGTCGTCAAAATGCTTGTGTTTTAGGTTCCAAAAAGCGATCACACAAGGAGCAAGCAAAACACCATACGTTCTGAATATACAGGTGGTGTTATCTTATTCATAAAACATATAGTTACACAGTTTGGGAGGTTGCTGCAAGGTCACGTCACGTACTTTAGGCACGTCCCTTGTTGGTAATTTGCAGCAGACTTAAATTTCACCAAATTAACTTTAGTGGATTATTGAAAGTTTGCTATTCTATTAAATATTCATTTTATCAAAGAAAGATAAAATTGAAATTTACTAATCTTATTAGACATTTAAAATACTAAAATCTAATTCTACGTCTCTGTTTACCACTATTAACAAGTGGAAGCTAATCTCTAGGATAATTTTGAGATGTTCAGGAAAAGGTGCCAAAATATGCTTAATCATATGATAAATCAGTATAAATATATATATAAAATAGAACGTATTGACCAATACAATTACAGTCTACATCAATACAAATACATTACAGAGCTAATTAAATTACAAACACTCCACCAGAACTAATTTTATGTATTTATGTATAATTATATCACCCTACAATCTGATTGGGATAAAATACAGAGGTGTCAAAGGTGTGAAAATATACACATCAGAAAGATTCCAAATGACAGATGCAGAACTAGACACCAAATTTAGCATGTATACTCGTAGTGACGTCTTAATCTCAAAAGGTGTTAACAGCAGAGCCAAAACATACATACAGATAAAGGACAAAAGTATTCAACCATTTACCATATTGAATACTAAAAGTATATTAAACTATAATATAATTACTCTGATGTATAAAATAAATATTTTTAGTTATAAAGCAGAGAATAAGCGTGAATAAGATTCATTTATGGAGATTGAAAGACATCGATTTACAAGAATATCTTAGTTACAAAGACGAATAAGAATAAAAAAAATATTAGCAATTCTGAAATGTTAGAAGAATATTATTATTAGTTGGCACAGAAAATATCCAATGCTTATTACAGAGAAACCTCTAGAATCGGGGCACTTGAAGCTCATGAAAATATTTTCCCATACAAATGAACCTCTAGAATCGGAGAATCGGGGCAAACCCTGAAAATCTAATCCTCTCAGCTCGCATAGAAATAATACTAAAATCCCCTAAGCAATGGGGACATCAATACTAAAATCAACTCAATAAATTTGTATTTTCGCAATAACTATCGAATATAAAACAATATAAATGCTACGTAAGTGAACAAGAAATCAACTCAATCCGCCTCTGAGGGGAAATATGTGCTACACAGAACCTACACTAATATTGGGAGAAGAATTGGCTAATCTTTGTCTGCTTCTGAAGCTTTTCTGTCACCTTTCTGACCTCGTGAGCGTGTACTGCGCACCACTCAGCGTCGACCTGCTTCCCCTGATCCTGAAAGAATATCTCCAGGTCGAGGAGAGCCTGGGTGGCAGCCCTTGCAGTGATGACGTGGTGTTCAGGATAAGCAATATGTAGCAGAATGAAATATTTTAACGCTACAGTGTGACTAGCAATACGAAACAATAGTAAGACATAATATGAACTACATATATACGGGAAAATGGTGATTTTGACACAATACCACACTGAAATCCACAATCGGGTCGTCAGAAAGTTTCACTGTACATTGAGCTGGAGCAGGGAATTAACTAAATGGAGTGCAACTCATATAGTAACAACTAAATTGGTTTTCCCAAGGGGGTGCGTCTTATACAAGTTCTACAGCAATCAGATACTACGTATTGTCAAAACATTTGATAATGTCTTGAATCCAAAGGGGGTAGTAATCAAAGTATCATATTTGTATTACAAATGCGTGTCATAGCCTCATAGGGAGGGAGTGTATAATTCCATCAATTGTGTGTAATTGAAAGTAATGCAAGCTACAATTTCTCCAAGTTAGATACTAGATAGACAAGTAAATGAATAGGAAATTGAAATACCAAAACCATAGCCAATGCCAAACTAAAGAATATCTTAACCCAAAAAATCTAAAATTAGAACCTGTACCGACAATCTTAACCTATTTTTATGTCATTTTTCCTTAACACAATTAACTTTCACTTTAGATAAGATAAAATATACAAAACTGGAAATAATCATTATCAATAAAGTAAACAAAATGATAAACAATAAACTATTTCACTAATTAGTACAAATTATAAACAATTCTTCAGTCAGTTAGAAGAATTGGAGACAATTAGTATTCTTATCACACACAACTATAATGTGTCCTGTGTTGTCTAATGCTATTCCACAGGGATTAATGAACTCCCCGATACCCTGACCTTTCTTCCCAAACTTGTGTATCTGTTCTCCCTCCCGATTGAATACGTACACACAGTGATTATCGTAGTCACTCATAATGATGTTATAGTATCTGTCTATGTCGAAACAGTTTGGATGGGTTGTTTGTTTGCCATCACCTCTAGTTATCAGTTTGTTGGTTAGAACGTGATCAGAAGTAAACACAAACATACACGGATCACTGCTATCTAGCACCAATACTTTGTCTGTTGTAACCTTAACGTCTAGTGGATACTTAAACAAATCTCTTCCTAGCATGGAATGGAACTGGAGTTCTTGAGTTAAGATTTGAACTCTTTTATTACTGGAATCACATACATACACATTGTTGTTTCTATCAGAGACATCTAGACCTCGTGGACTGTAGAACTGAGCTTCCCCACTCCCATTCCTGCCAACACTCTTGATTAGTTTCCCTTCTAGCTCGTACTTATTAATGCAATTACCACTATATTGTGTAACAAACACCATATTCTGAGTTATACAGATACCTATTGGGTTGTTCATCTTCTCACTGAACATGAAGAGATAGTGTCCATTATTGCTAAATACTTGCACACGATGGTTGCTACAATCCGCTATGTAAATATTTCCAGTCTGGTAATGTATTGCTATACCTGTGGGATAGTTCAGTTCTCCTGGAGCTTTCTTGTCTGTAGATTTCTTACAATAGTAAGCAGTAGGCAGCTGTTTAGCCTTGTAGTCAGGTACAACAGGCTTTACATGAGGAGGGAAGGTGTGAGTGGGAGGTTTGTTAGTCTGACCGTTAAGCATAATACTCCCTAGCTGTTGTATGTCAGCTTCGAATTGGTTGTTCCATTCAAACTCAATGTTATTGTCTGTATCAGCTGATAGTTCCTCGAACTGTTTATTTATTAGTGATTCTAGTCCTCGATGAGTGGCTTTAAGTTTATTAGAAGTCAGAGTGTTTGCAATTAACGATTTTGATTTATCCAAAGCTTCCAATAACTCCTGCATTTCTTCATTTTTGATATTATACTCTTTCTCGATTTCATCAATACGAGAGAGGAGGATACTCTCTCTGAGTTGTAGAGCTTCATGTGACTTCTTGAAGCAGTCTCTAATCTTACTTCTACTCTCTTTTACTTGTTCGATAAACTTTCTTTTCACTTCTACGTTAGCCATTTCTTTGTCTGTTCAATTTGATAATTCTCAATAATATCCTCTGAATATTTCTCCTCTAAGATATCGATAGTAGGAATAGCATAGAATGCATGAAGCATAAAGTTATACACTTTGGGTGATATATTTAGGAGGCTACCATAACCTTACGTCCCATATTTTAGCCACGGCACAGTACGAGTGTTATCACATTGCCAAAATCGAAATCAAGTCCTCAATGCTTGGGACAGCGCTTCGCGCGACAATCACGCTAATTTGCGTTGACCCCAATACTCGCTACATTGGTGTTAGGGACATGTCGTATCTGTTTGGGAGAAAAGTAAGTACTAACCGAGTGTCCGTCTTCTGCCGAGTTCTACTGTAAGTACTATGCAATCTTAAGTAATTACTATCATTGCAGATGATAGAGAGAGTATATATTATTGAATTTGAACTAAATTACATGTATATACATTAAATAATACAAATCAGCTGCCAAGTACAATTACCTAAAATTAATTAACCTGAGTGGAAGCTAAAAGACAGCTAATGTCAATAATGTCAACACAAACAATATATTAGTCAAATCATACTGATATTTTAGATTGGAGCAGATATACTGATGAATATGAAGTGGTTAGTTTGTTGCTGCTCTCTTCTCTTCTTTACCTTTATAGACAGCTTTACCATGTGTAAAAGGCAAATATCTGTATCTTATCATGTGACGAATCTGTCGCTTCATTGTCAGTGCGAATAGGATGATAAAATATATCACTAGAATTGGCCAGAATACAGGTATATTGAAGATAGAGAAAAAAGTACAAATGAAAGCTATTAGAAAAGCTTTGATAGACGAGAGCCAGAATTTGAACTCTGGTAATCGACGGATAAACGGACGGAACTCTTGATTAGATGTGATTGGTAGCTGTGGAGCTTCTGACTCTCCCCACTCATCTTCTAAATCCCACTCATCCATCCCAGGGTCTATCTTTGGTGAGAGAAACAAAATAAATAGATTCAATAGGTATATAGCAAGTGCATAGCTGACTATATGCCATCCCTGTATGTATAGGATCCTAAGAGCATAGATGGTGGTTATAACTATAAGAGAACACCAGCGTAGTAAACGGTGTGGTACTGTTGAGTCTAATGTGTGTTGATAACGCCGGTATAACGAAGTTATCCGGGAGGGTACGAGTGATGAAGGTCCTGTATCTTGAGGTCCCTCCCTATCGTCATCCAAACTGATAGTATTCATTTATGCTAGATTGAAATAAAAGCGGAATGGAAGGAGGTAATTTAGCGGGACATCGCGGGACGTAGCATATTTGTATTATACTGGACTACAAAAAATTGGGACAAATGAAGGGTTTGTGCAAGTTTTGGCGGGACTTAGCCATAGTGGACCGCAACACATGTCCGAAAAAGCGGGACGTCCCGCTAACTGTCCCATTTTATTGTAGTCTGTATACTCGGCACAACGTGCATCGAATCAGAGGGGCGCAAGCGTTAGTCAAAATATCAAAATCGGCATTAGTCCCAATTTTTGGTGATCGAATACGTGTAATCATGGGGAAATTTCGTCGCGAGGAATATAGTCATGTACTTTTGTTGTTTTGAATCTAAATATTCTCAGCCTGCTCCAGATCCAACTCGAATCCAATCAAACACCACACCAGTTATCCAAATAGTCTACTAAAATACTCATCTTCTCAGCTCAAGCCAATCTAGCTAGATAATCCATGAAAATGCCAATTCTAGAACTTTCCAACATGAGCTCTAAATACTCTCAGCAACTCACAGCCTGCTCCAGATCCAACTCACGCAAACATCACCAAAAATTTGGACTAATGCCGATTTTGATATTTGGACTAACGACGCGACCCCTTCACAGAATAGTTAAAATTTTAAGATTTTATTATCCATGGTCCATCCAAATTACATTCAATTGCCTTCGCTGGTGACACTCGAGATGCTATGCCGCTCTTGGTTAGTAATCTCGGCACTTGGTGCCTCGGGTATTAAGAAATTATGAAATTTTCCGAGCCAGGCCAGAAATACCCCTGTATCCAAAAATCAGCCCTGAGGGTCCTCCAGTTTCTTCAATCAATTCTAGACATACAAACATATATATATCTATATTATTAAATCTCAAGTGTTGTTTGTATGTTTGTCCGTTGTCAAGGAAGGATTTACGGTATGCAATTGCATAACTATGTATTTATCGTGTTTATCAAGGAAGTAAATAGAATTTAGTAAAACTTCACTAAATATATCGAACATGCTGAACCCGATTTTCACACTTTTGGATTAATCATATGTAAATTTGTTGTTGTTTTTATGAAGATAAGGTAAACAAATTATCCAAATCTCAAAATATACGTCCAGGCTTGCTCTAAATGGCTACCTAGGGGTAACTAAGTACGCTAAATCCGAATTTCGCATTTTCAAGTTTCTCATATGTAAATCTATAGTTGTTTTTATGAATATAAACTGAACAAATTATCGTAATCTCAAAATATACATACAGGCTTGCTCTAAACGGCTACACAGGGGTAAGTAAGCATATTGTAATACTCAAAGGGTTAATTCGGAGAATAATGGATACCTCGAGGCGCAATGCGCCGAGTTCATCGCGAAGCGACGAGCCAAAGGCTCGTCTATACATACATACACATACAAATATATAGATTAAATGCGTTTTACTAGTATAGACAGATAGGTAGATGTACATGTGTATCACTATGTGTATCACTATGTGTATCACTATGTGTATATCGTTGCAGTGCGAATACGAATTTGGTGAATTCGCGAATTATCTACCCTCTGTCCTTGTCCCCTTTGTACAAATATTCACTAAGGTCACAGCTATGTAATCAGTAAATCTAAATGTATAATATTGAATTTCAAAATACAATTTTTGGTATGTAGAAAAAGTGAAATAAAGCAGAAAATATTTGTAAACCGAAATTTACGTTTTCAGAAACACACAAATCAGTTTTATTAGGGTAGTTAAACATTGAAGCTTCATGTCCTCTCTCTGTCCTATCGTGTGTAGGAGGTCTCCTTCTGAGGAGAATACTTTAATTTTGTGAGCTGAGAAGTCTCTAATCATAATGTTGTCATGAACCATGCTCTCCAACTTGCTTTCCTATTCCTCCGGTAAGTAAGGAGCGGGGCTTCTCTCCTGAAAGAGTAAACACATGTATACACACAGTGTCTTTAGAGCTCAACACAAACATTTCATCGTTTGTGAACTTTAGATCAACAGGTGCAGTCATGGTTTCGTGGTGTAACGAGTCATTGAATACCAGATTAGTTGTCAGGATTCGGAGTCTGTTGTTAATATAATCTGGCACATATAGATGTTGATAGGGAGAAATGGCGGGTTGTCTAGGATGATTGAACTCTTCACTACCAGATCCTACCTGACCTACTCGCTTTATCATTGGTAGTTCTGGTAGCTTATATAGGAATATAACGTTAGGTGTTATCCATATTGATTAGGATGTCGCATGGATTAAGATTCAGTTTGTGATACTACAATACGATCTTACATATAAACCCATATCGATAAAATATCTAATCAGGCTAATGTCAAAATAACTTTTCATTAAAAGGCACAAATATGACTGCGAAAAACCAGAAATTAAAACAGCTGATGTCAAAACGACACTCTAATCGTAAAGGTTGATGGGACACATCGGGGATACAAGGAGTTCCCCTTACAGAATATACCCCCACTGATGAAGAGGGATTTAATCAGTCAGTTGTATGTTTGACTGCGACTAGGAACCCATAATAATGGCTAAATTCAGCTGTGTTGTGTTTATCATTTCATGCTATTCATTGGTTGGAAGCAAGGGTTGTTCTAAGCAATAGATTCCATTGGGTAGCCGGAAATTGTCTTACAATGAGTTTAAAAGGATTTTGTCCTACATCAATATATAGATAGGAATTTGTCCTACTAATGTACCCAAATGCTAATATTCTCGGGTAAAGCATTCCAGTTAGATAATCCAAATAAATACCAATCCAATCACCTTCTTAGTGAGTTACAAACGCACTCACAACACGTAGGTGGGGGTCAAGGAAACTTCCAGCCAACTCTCAAGGCCAAGGTTCAACGATAATGCCATGAAAAGCCACAACACCTATCCAATTAGTGTATTAAATGCTCATATCCCCTGCTTCAATACAGTGTAGGACAAATTCTGCGTTTCCATTCCATTGATGATATAAGCAACAGTAACGTTACTTGAATTATATATAGAATACTTGCATAGTTGTTAGTGGTGAATTAGTAGTAATATGTACATCAATTTGTTATAGTTTTGCTCACGATGATCAAGTTTATTATTCATACGATTATAGTACAGTATAAACTAACTCGTGTACGATCGCCTTTCTCCATTTTTGACAGGTTTGTTGTATTTTTTGCGGATTTCGAATTTTACTACCAAATTCTTCACGTTTTATGCTAAATATATATATTTATGAGGAATATTATATCAATTGGATTTGGCCTGTATTCTCATTAATTAATACGATCTAGAAAAATCTCAGAATTTTACGCCACTCATTCAAACAGTTTTCGTACGCAAGTGTAACAAAGTTCAACGGTTCGTGCAATTATACAATATTTAGAAGAACGATTCCAAAGATTGATTCTTTGAAACAATAATACAAGGGCATAAACTCGGGTTTTCTGCTCGATTATAGTTTTTGCCAACCGTTAGGAATGTTCTTAAATACTTGTTCACGCGTAATTCCTATGTACAAAGGTTTCATTTACTGTGTGTTGTGCTTGTCTATAGTATATCCTTGTGCTTTTTCGGATTCCTATATAATATTACTGATATTTTCGAGGTTTTGGCAGTGTATATTTCCCGAAATGGACGAATACTTGCCACAATGATAACTAAATGTGCCCCAATATGGTGCAGGGTCGTAGGAAGCAAAGAATTATTGGTACGGCGAGGTACATTGTATTGGAGCGGCATTCATCACATCTGACCATAAATAATAATAGAAATTCTGAATTATTAGTGCGGCGAGCACCGCACCTGCCGCACCGGCTCCTACGGCCCTGTGGTGACGTATTTTTAACTTCAAGGAATAATAAAAAGTGTGAATTATGACGTCATAATTACAGATGGACATAATCAGCTTTTAGTACAAAACGGCGAATTTAGTGAATGCAAACTGATAAAATTCGTAAGACATGTGCACAATACGGTATCTAAACAATTCTGGTTCATATTGTCTCATTTCGATACGCTATACGCATATACCATGGATTATAAATTCCAAATAATTACTATGGTTGCTGTAGATTGCGAAAATGTATAACACTAGATTACTATTTTGATGGAATAATGAAGCACACTTGTCTGAGGATAACCTGAAAATTTTAAAAATGAGAGAAAAAATGACAAGGTGTTGATGACGCACCCCTAAAGGCGAAAAAAGTAAAGTAACTCAAGTCTTAAGCACCGTTTAGATGTTCAGTGTGCACTTTAACCAACCGCAACGTCGACGCCGCACCGGTGTACCGCCCCTGAGTGTATTCATTGAATTACTATACTATATTAATTTCCATTTCCTCAGGAATTCTAAAGTGAGAAGGTAAAAATGACAGTGAGATTGTGTTAAAATACGTGAGTCTCACTTAGGAAAAGTGAGACTTGGCAATTATGGCGAAATAAATATAATTGAATAGAACTGGATCAAATTATTGAATTCGCTGAATCCGATTCTCACAAATATATATATTAGACTCCTGTTATAACGAAGTGTTCTGGAAAATTATCGATTTTACTTCGCTTACAATAAAATATCACGTACAGTGAAACTTCGTTAATACGAACACATTTAATACGAATTTCCGGTTAAGACGAACAGAATTTTACACAATTTTAGTCTGTACAATGGAAATTCAATTGTTTTTACTCCTGTTAATACGTACTCCGGATGAGTACAAATCTTTACGATCCCTTGGTGTACGTATTAACGAGGTTCTACTGTATATAGAAATGAAACTGAAGTCACGACCACTTCTCTACAATGAGAGTTTACCCTACAAATTATAAAAGAATTGCCATGAATCCCATGGTACATGGACAGGGGCGGATTAGCGTCTCGCTGCAGCCCTGGAAAAAGCTCTCAATAACGGCCCATAGCTAGGGTAACCAGATGGTTTTTTACAAAATCCTGGACATTTCTGGATTTTGTTCTGGGGTATGTTTGGCAAAGTTTGTCAAGTATGGGTGAAACAAACACTAGGACTCACGTGGAGATTTAAAAACAAAAATCCCCTGTTAGGGTCGCTGCAAACACTACGACCCCAATCAAACCGGCCCACAGGGAACTTCCCAGTGTCTCGCCGGGCTAATCCGCCCCTGGATACTGCGTAACGAGGATATACGTTCTAAAGCTATTGGCAATCAGTTGAATAATAATACAGATGAAAATATTTAGTATAAATATGAAAAGAATAAGGTCCAAAAATAATATAGTGTTGAAAATTATGATATAATAGGATAGTTACTATTTTTCTGGTATCTTTTTGCATTTCCAGACGATCCAAGCGAGAAAAAAGAAGAAACTTGATAAGGTTGTTCCAACAAATACGAGTGCTACCACAGAGTACTTTAAAGATACACTGTCATACTCTAAACATGCTCCACGATTTCCACAGTCCGTTTCATCCCAAAGAATGCAGTTCAAATCGAAAATTGTCCCAACAATAATAGGTCCAGGTAATTGTCCCAAAAGGCGAAATACAAACGATTGTATTCCCAAAGCAATAGTTCGATCTTTATCAGCTACACATCTGAGAGTGAGCTTTACGAATGGAATATTGTTATAGAAGATAAGTGTTACTGCGAGGAAAAACAAAATAGATGATATAGCAATCTCAATAGTACAATCATCTGTACACTTTCCAGTTTTAGCTTGGACATTTCTGTTGAGACAGGAACAGTTTGAATAATATCCATCATCGTCAATCGCATTAGGGCACCCGGTAAGACAAGGAGAGAAGTATGTGACTCTCTCTGAACAGACAGGCAGATAATCGGTGCCCTCACAACCGCAATATGAGAAACAACTCACATTCAATGTATTAATTTGGTAATCCGTTCTAGCTGTGGAGTTCTGATAATTTACACTGACTCCAGCGATCTCATTGGTGCTACAGCCAATTAGAAATAGAGGAGGAGCGAGAATTTCAATCAGTGTCAGCAGGAAAACACACAGAGCCAATCGTTCTACTGATAACCTTTTGAAAAAGCTCAATGTTATCCCACCAAGCAGCAGTCCAAAGGCAGCAGCTGGGATGGTGACTGCCCCTATTATATAAGAAGCCAAACTTGCACTGACTGAATATTGGATCTCAAAATATTTCGGAAGAAAGGTCACCATTCCTTGAATCACAAATGAAGCGGAAGATATCCCAAATGTGACAAATATGAATGTAGGATTCTTTATGATACGCCAAGCATACACAGGGTATTCTTTTATCATTATGAGAATTGAGATGTTGTGATCGTCCTGAAATGATACTCCTTGGTCCTCAATAGGTTGTTGTTCTTTCCTCAGCTTGTCATATTCTCTGGACCCTTTCAAACGTCTGGGGTATAGAAAAAATTGAATAGAACAAATAATACTGAGTATCCCTGTTAGCACAAATCCCAACCACCAAGCTCCTACCCACTGGGGGTCATCACTAGTGAGAGTTGTGGGCGTGAGAGGGTTTACAAAAATAGACAGGAATACTCCTCCCAATCCGAAACCCGCGATATGTCCAAATATGCCAACAATAACCACAATACTTAGGTAAATAGGGGAAAACCTTGGATGTGTACTGTCATCAATAAATCCTAAACCTACTGTATACAAAGTACTGACACCACACCCGATTATCATATTACCTATTATAAATAGCGGATAGAAGAAGTAGAGTGGATCCGTGCATGAACGTTCATATGTAGAATTGCCGGTGCATAACTCTGTTGAAGTCTTATTGAACTTGTATTCTCCACTGAAATAATGAGGTGATGCAAATATCAGTGAGCCGATACCCATAACAAACATGGATACTCCCAGTACTCGTGGTTTATGACTCCTCCCTCCGAAATAACTCGTGAACAGAATGAACAGTATCACCCCTATTTCAAACGAGGCTGCTGCAACAGCTGATAACGCACTCGTTAGGTCGTAGCGTTTTTCTATACTAGACAGACCAACTGCAATAAACCCAGTAGATATGGTTCCCTGGAAACCAATAAATAAACTCATAGATATTAAAAACACTTTGGGATGGTTGAAAAACTGCAGCCATCTCGGTGTAAATCTAAATAAACCACATTTCCCGTCATAGTACTCCATAAGGTCAGTTTCATCATGAATTTCTTCCAAATGAGAATTGGCCAAAGTGTCTAATTGTACTTCTGAAATATCTTTATAGAGTACTTTCTCCGTCTGAGACATGTTTTAATCGAGGTTTTGAATAATTCTTCCTTTGTGTTACTTCATTCACTTTGAGTATAAATAAATCAATAAATAACATCAACAATTCTATGCTATGTTCTATGTATGTAAAGCCTAATTAGATCGGAAAACAACGGTAAAATGAGTTCAAAAATTCTCAAATCACAGTCTGTGCCGGAAAAATCCAATGCCCGGATTAATCTTATTTTCACACTTTTGAATTTATCAAACGTATGTGTATATGTTGTTGTTTTGGTGAATGAATACTAAACAGATACAGTGGAACCCCGCTTAACGGCCACCCCGAAATTACGGCCATTTTTCTCGGTCCCGTAGGTGACCGTATTTCGGGGTCCCACTCAGTGGCGTAGCCATGGGGGGGCAAGGGGGGCACTTGCCCCCCCCTTCCTATTGTGAACTAACGTTTTTGTCCGGCCTTTAGTAGTGTTCCTATTTCAACCAAGTACTGGGAACTGGAATAAATTATGATTTACCATTAAATTACTTATCTATTATATTATGCATTGGTATTCCCAAATTGTTTTATTAGATTAAATTTATTTGTTTATCAAATGGAGAGATTAAGAAGATGCAACTGCATCGAATTTGAGTCTAGAGATCCATGTGAAGATCCCCCTAAAGATTACATAATATTTAAGCATTATGTAAGTCATGGTCCTTTACAACCTCTTTCAGGA